>VFFE01009111.1:71473-209472 GCA_008921705.1 Burhinus oedicnemus
GGCGGGCATCGAGCAGTATGTGTCAATATCAATATTTTATGCACTGAACCACAGCAGGATACAGCAGAAATGTTCCACCAGCTCTTCTCAGCAATATCAACCACACATTCCTTCTAAATCAAAAAAGGATTCACTGCATCTTGAAGATATTATTAAGATGCAGGATAGTGTAATGGAGAGTGCTTTACAGGCTTTACAGCACAATAGGTAACTTAGGCAATGCATCACCCAAGATGCTTCTATTAGATAGCTATGGTAAATTCAAGAATAATTTCTACCTTGAACATATTATACATGACAAAGCCTCCATAAAGATAGTAAAGACACAGTAAAGATAAAAGAAACTGCTGAACATGTACTAGGAATATCCTCATGTAGACATAGGAAAAGCAGCTGGCACTAGAATAAGGTTAATTGGGTCTTCAGCAACCACTTGGCCATCAAGAAACACGCAATCAGCATCAACCCCATGAACTGGGGCTTTATAACATTTACAAAGGCATCTCTGATGTTGCTCCTTGGGGAAGGGTCATGTTCCACCACAAACCTGAAAACGTGAGTATGAAGAAATGTGGGATCATGTCTTGGAACAGTTGAAGCTTCTGCAGCTCATTACCCAGGCCCGGTCTCTGCTATTTCCTTTCTCGGGTCTTCCTTCTTGTTCACACTATTCCCCTTCTTACCTTGCCTGCCTTCCCTTTGCTAGATGCAAAGCTATGACTACACAGTTTTATTATTAGCTTTAAGCCTAGCTTTAAATTATTAATATTTCATTCTTATAATCAATATTAATGCTATCCAGCATAAGGAAGTTAACATTGATCTGTGTGCTACAGGTAGTGATCTGGAGCCTGCTATTTCCACAGAGGGCAGAGTTTTTGTTTTGTGCTGTGACCTTTGCCATGAAAAATGGGAAAGAAAACTAACAATCCCATCAAATTGCTTCTCCTGGCAAAGATTCTTCACACGGCGGTTTTCACTCTGTTCTAACCCAGCACCTTGTAAAATCATAGGATCAAGGGACTCCAAGCAGATACAAAAATAGGCACACACAGTCACTGACAATACAGGCCTGGACCAGGTCAAGGGGGTGCCTGCACGTCACAGCAGGATGCCCAGTGCCAACTGGAAACACCAGGTCAGCGAACGTGATGGCCGCTGCAGAGATTACGAATTTCACCACTTTTCATCTCAACCCACTTAAGAGTCTTCAGGGTCAAGTCAGTCCCAAACTCAACCCCCAGGGCAGCAAAACAAATTCTTTGAAGCAGAGATTCTCTCTGGAGCTCATCAAAGCCATGAGATTTGGGAACAGCGGATTCATTTGCTCATTACAGCTTTCAGAGCAACTCTTAACAGAAAGTTAATGCGGTCTTTATTTAACAAAGGGCTTAAGCACAAAGGGTTACAACCTAAAGCACTAGCGTTTAAGTAGCGTTTAAGGATGAAGCTACGGTGAGAATTTAAAGCATGCTAGCTCTCAAGTCTGTAACAACAAGGTACCAAATCAGCAAGATTCAGATCAAGTCTACACAAGCCACTTCTTAATTTGGCAACTCGTATGACTTCGGTCTCGTACTCCTAAGAAAGTAATATCCCCATGTCCTCATTCTGTCACTCTAGATTTCAATGTTCCACAGAGTTTTGTCAGCTTGATTCCTGACACACAAGGAAAAAAAGAAAAAAGAAAAAAAAAAAAGGAAACAGTTTGAGGAAAGCAAAAAACCATACGCCTCTGTCTCTCTCCCGACCCCCCACCCCCCATTATTAAACAAAAGCCTAACAAGCTAACTCCTAGGGATTTTATTTTAATCATCTTGTTAGGAGTCATGATCTCTTCAGAATCAATTACAACAGCAGAAATAAGACAAGGTGTTTTGTGTCACAAAAACACACGCTTAAAGACTACGAAGCTGCATTGATTTATTTCTTATCCAGGAAGATGTTCCTGTAATTAAGATTAGCGATAAAAATAACACTCAGAGCTCTTGATTCCCAAACATTATAGTCAGTAATTTTACCGTGTTGGGCGACCTGTGCTCTAGCAGACACATCACCAAGTCTGTAATGTCTTAGGGGTAGACACAGCAGCTCTGTCTTAGCACTCCAAGCCAACTGCAGAACTGACACACTGAACATCCAGAACATAATTCAACAGTCTCAAGAGCATGCAGCAAATCATAAATATGTATGGCCAATCAAGCTTACAACAGTAGCTGTATATACGAACCGAGCTTGGTTTCATTCAAAAATCAAAAGCAGCTTACTTTCTATTGACATAGAAAAAGAAAAGAATTTTAGCTGGCCAGAGTATCATAACAATCTAAAGTTCTTTCACAAAGAATACTTAGGAAAACGACACACAATAATTTTTCAAAAGCGTGTTTTAAAAGGTTTAATCCTTGAATTAATCAAAGCAAGTGTATTTCAGGGCACTCAGAACTAGAGCTACAGAACAAATTGACTTCTTGGTTCAGCAGTTGAAATGGGAGGGTGTGGAGCACAGAAATCAGTTTCAGGATGACCCAAAATGAATCCTTTTCGCTTTCAGCTGACATACAAAGCTGAAAATATTCTGGTTTGGGTTGAAACATGACATTTTGTTTCCTTTGGGAATGCTTCTCCTTTTCTTAAAGTTATGTTTACTACAGCTTTCTATAAAAAATATCATTTAGAAAAATAAAAGCATTTTCATTTCCCCACTGTTCTTGTCATTTTGACTGCAAATGAGACTGTTCCCGTTTCACCAAAATCCATAGGTGGTTTTGCTGACTTGAAGCTGCATCTTTTGGTAACAAAGCTCCATACCAATTTTTTTTGCTTGACTTTCCTGGTCAGCTTGTGCTACTGAGTCATAAATGCCAAGTGACAACCTGCCAACCAAATTCACTGCAGACAACATACAGGAGGGTAACTTCATCAGTGTGCTACATTATATCAGTTACGGACTCAATCTGATTACATGTAAACCAGAACAAGGAAAGCAACGGGATTTTTTTTTTTTCCTCTCTCTCAACTTGCTTAGTGTAACTAGGAGGAAAGGGAAGGGGAGTAAGAGGAGTTCTCCATTATTATTTTAGCTGGATATGTTGTAGATCTGAATTCGGGGGGGTGTGGGAGAAGGGGAGGGGCGCATGAGAAAGACAGAGAGAGAGAGTTATGTATATGGTACCTGGCCCCAGGATTTTGTCTGTGCAGTTCAGCAATAGCTAGTGCATGTTATTCATCACCTTGCACTTCCTCTGAAAAGGTCTCTTTCCCCTTCTCATTAAAAACATAGTAAATATAAATAAATACAAAACCCAACAATCTTCTGCCCATAGTAAAAAGCAAATAATGCCAGGACAAAGATTTGGTACTACAGAGAGCAAGCATTTAAATTCTTTCTTTTCTCTACACAATTTTGTAGTTCTGGTGGGAATGGCTAGAGAAGTAACTTAAAGGGGGCAAGAAGCCTTGATACACAAGGGAAATCAATAAGCATCCTGAAGCATGGGGCAGATGATGGGAACATACCTGCAGCATAAAAACACTGGTGAGATAAGTAAGCATGAGAAGCAGGAGGTAGAAGAGAGGCAACAGAGCACCTTTCAAGGAGAAAGAATGCAAAGAAACAAATTGCAAGGAAGGAGCAAGTGCATGGATAAAGATCTTGAGAGCTAGGAGAGCCTGTTGAACAGAAGATAATTCAGTGGGGCAAGACTGCACTGTAGTGTGCAAATCCCTTGATCCAAAAGCAGAGCCAGTGTTGCTTTGGAACACAAAGGCAATGGGGTTACTAACAACAGGAACGGCTACACCTTTCAAAATGCAGCACAGTCCCTTCTGAAATTTTACCAAATATCACGAGCTAGGCAGTGTCTGGCTCAGCGGCCTCACAGGGAATGAGGCGACACAGCTAGCAAGCGGGTGATCACATGGAGGCAATACGGTGTCTTCTATGAGTCACTCCTGAACTTCCTTCAGGTTTGGATGCTGAGGGAACCTTCTTTGACTATGAGGTGTGAATGGTATTTGGCTTACCTGAGCTTAAAAAGTCCACAAGTATTTTACAGAACGAGTCATTTTGTATTGTTTCCTTGGCCAAATTTCACTTTCGGGGAACCACATTTCTCTGACCCAAGTTCTTGCTGCACTTTCAACCATCTGCTTTTGAATACTTTCTACCAGTTGACCCAGCTGTGACCAGTGATGAGGTTTCCATGATTTGTTCTGGAAGTTACTGTAGCTCACAACACTGTCTCAATCCTTGTCAAAGAAAGGCACGTCTATGCAATTAAGATGGTCTGTGTGGAAATAGATGAAAACTGTTTGCCACATCTTTTCCTCTGGAATATTCATTGCTCCCAGGAGTTAATCCATATACCCTATTTACAAGATGAAACACCTTCTCTCATTTTTTTCAATAAATATCATGAAAATATATTAGATTGTTGGGATTACATGGAGATATTTGGCAGGCTTTTCAGGGCTGTCAAAGATAAATTGAATATGTGGTTCTTCTACACAGAGTGAATTATCTGAATAAATAATGTATTACGAGAATTTCACTTCTTATCTATGTCTGATTCATTCTCAGATAAATATATATACATTTGCACTGATGTCAGTGAAGTTGCAGAACACATAACAGCAGAAAATATGTCCATAGGCTGTTTCTGTAATATCCATGAGAGAAAACTGACCAATAATACCGATATAGTAAAACCAACAAAAAGCACCTCTTGAGGTATAGGAAAGGGAGCCATTTATTTTGCTTGTTTCAGCTTTTCATTATCATTTTCATCAGTTTTAGTTTTACCTTGTAAAGCTTTAACACAGGAAACACAAAACCAGCAACAAAACCTTTATCAGTTGCATCTCACACAACACTGCAAAACACTTTCCAATAGCTCTTAATTATGGACAGCCAGCACTAAGTTTAGAAGGGCAATTGGCTTCCTACTATTTTTGGACATATATCTGGCCACCAGGCCACTTGCCTGTGCACATGGACAGTGTCACAGAATTCGCACAGCATACACAAACCTATTTAGGTAGACAACTGATGTGTGCATATAATCAGGCTTGACATACACTTGTCTCCATAAGCACCTCTGTAGTTTCTGTCAGCTTATCTGTATAACTGAAGGAGAACTTCATGATCCTCTACAAATTTTCTCTCTTTCAGACACAGGAAGATACACCCTATTGTTACTGGTATCACAGAGAAGTGTTCAGTCTCACAAGGAAGATATACTCTCCCTCACACTGGAACCACTGTGAAGTCAATGACAACTGACTGTACCTTGACAGGGAAAAAAAAAAAAAAAAGTTGCAGTTGAGAAGACTGTTTCTGTTCCAAAAGAAAAGGGAGCAAAGCCACCTTAATTCCAGCAGAGATGAAAATGATGGCAGCTGCTTTGTTTCTCCAAAAGACACCTCAAACACTTGACAAAACATTCTGTCAAGGGAAGAGACCACATATGCATCGTCCTCCATATCCATTTAGTGATATAAACATATAATATTCAGCTAATACTGAACTCTTGTATATATTTATCTTAAAGATATGTCATGCAATTAATACAGTAGATCCCACTTTTGTCAATGAAAGGGAACTTCCTTGAGCATTTTTTATTTTAGTTTTTCAACTAGAAGAGACATAAGATATTTATGCCTTAGACCTGTAAGAAAGAAAAGTGTGGATGCAAAGGCAGTTTTAAAGACAACCTTACTACTCAGGAGCAGATGACAACTTCTTTTGCTGGATGACAGAGTAACATTCTCCATGTTCATTAATGGCCGCTTCAAAGAGCAAGGGAATCCTCTGTTCCCCATACTCAATTGGTTATATCCATGACTTAAGTAACAGGATTAAATTGCAAATTCAGATTTGACAACATAAAGTTTTGAATGAGCAAATACAGCAAAGCACTAGACAGATCATCTGTCTTTAGACTGTAAGACTATCTTCAGGTTTCCTGGACAGAAATCTGTATGTTTCTACAACAGAGCAAAAGAGGGTAGGTCTACAACAACATCATGCAAACCTGCAGCTGCTCTGGCCCGGCTTCCTCTGTCTCAGCAAAATATCTACAGTCCATAACACCTGCCTGAACAAAAAGTGTTGGCAGGAAAATTGAGAGGTAGCTGGAAAAACTCAGATACAGGCTAGCCCAAATCTCAGTGCTTCAGAAGCCAAAAGAACTTTGAGCAACCAACTCACCAGCCAAGGCTCATCTGGCTTGGCCTTATAGTCCAGTGGGAAGACTGAGAAAGACAGATGGAGCTTAACAGAAGATGAGATCTCTGATTCTAGTCTGCTCATCCAGCATTAAGACTAAGTCCAAACATCTGGCTGCACCTTCCATTAAAACATACAACAATCATGAATGACTAACTGCAAAAAATTAAAAGCTAGAGCTCCAAGTTATATTTGAATTTCAATTGCATGTAAAACTTCCCAGGTACTCACTGATTAACTTTCTATTCCTGTTGCAATTGGAAAGATGAAGTGTATTCCTGCTGCAGCACTGGATCATGAAGCCAGTGGCGATCAAATACTGGCCACTACAGGTAATAGGACACTAGACGGAGTAAACTTCAGTCCGTACTCTGCATGCCAAAGATACAGAGGATTTGTCACAGGTACTTTACATTGAGTGTACAACAACAGAGAAATCACTCAGATGCTAAATGGCTGTTTTCCTCATAGTCTAAAAAGTTTTGTTATGCCTCAAAAAAGTAGAACTGTGCCGAATTAAAGCAACAGAGAAAAACAGCAGCATGTTACAGAGACTGCTTGCCAAACAGAGGCCTTAAAAAAAAAAACCCACACACAAAACCACAAAAAAACTAAACCCCCAAAATAAACAAAAAAAAAAAGAACCAAACCAAACAAAAAACCCAAACAAACCCAAAAGACATGAGTCCGCTACGTGCAAGACTGAACAAATCATTAATGTTCAGCTTTCTCTTCCCCCATCTGTAAAATAAATAACAGCAATTATCTGACTGTCCCAAAGGATGACCATGAGTTAGCCACAGATTGAAAAGCACACTAGATGTGTTGAATAACTCTTTTCAAAAAAACTAGAATTATTAAACTAATAAAACAGCAAAGTAATTTAGGATTGCAGTAATTTGACTTCAGACTAAAAAAAAAAATAAAAGAATAACACTACTGAAAATTCTCTTTCTCAAAAGAATTCCCATCACAAATTCCACTTGCAAATTTCAAAGCAAGGCCTCAACCCTACTTACATTCAATACAGATTTAGAAAAAGCCACATAGAAGAGAAAGAATTAAAATTTCCTTTTCTTCTGTGGGAGCTCCAGTATGTGATTTTAAAAGAAAGCAAAACTAGAGGAGCCACTAGACTATTTCTGGTGCAAGTTTCTCAGAAGAGTACTTTAAATGAGATCTTGGGCAGTATCTCTTCTTCAAGGGAAACAATAGAGTGAGATGACTACACATGTGCTCTACCACTTTAAAGAGAATTAAAGTTTTGTTCACATTTAGGAAATGCCTTTTAGTTTTTATGCTTTTTTTTTTTTTTGAAATAACAGTGCCAATGGGAAAATACAAGAAAGTGTTCCCATCTTCAGTAAAAATTCCCTGCAGCAGCCAGGGCACCACCTGCTTTGGGCATAGACATTTTGAAGCTCAGCCAGCACCATACTGGTGCTGTACTGGTGCTGGGATTTGTACTCTGAGAAGCCTATCAACACCATCTATCCACTTTTAGTCATAGCTAGCCTCCAGGTAATTAGCTGCCAGCATAAAAGCGGACCAGACAGAGCTTTTGGGCCAGAAACTGACATAATGTGTTGGTTTGCCAATGAGAAAACCTGGAGAAGTCCCATTTTCTGCCATTCCTCCTCCATTCCTATTGGAATCATAGAAGCATAGAATAGAATAGAATAGAATGGTTTAGGTTGGAAAGGACCTTAAAGATCATCTAGTTCCAACCCCCTTGCCGTGGGCAAGGACACCTCCCACTAGACCAGATTGCTCAAAACCTCAGCCAGCCTGGCCTTGAACCCTTCCAGGGATGGGGCATCCACAGCTTCCCTGGGCAATCCGTTCCAGTGCCTCGCCACCCTCACGGTGAAAAATTTCTTCCTGAGATCTAATCTAAATCTACCCTCTTCCAGCTTGAAGCCATTACCCCTTGTCCTATCACTACAGGCCCTTGTAAAAAGTCCCTCTCCAGCTTTCTTGTAGGCCCCTTTCAGACACTGGAAGGCTGCTATAAGGCCTTCCTGGAGCCTTCTCTTCTCCAGGCTGAACAACTCCCACTCTCTCAGCCTGTCCTCACAGCAGAGGTGCTCTAACCCTCTGATCACCTTCCATGGCCCTCCTTTGGACCCATTCCAACAGGTCCATGTCCTTGTTATGTTGGGGGCTCCAGAGCTGGACGCAGTATTCCAGGTGGGGTCTCATGAGAGCAGAGTAGAGGGGCAGAATCGCCTCCCTCAACCTGCTGGCCATGCTTCTTCTTTTGATACAGCCCAGTATATGGTTGGCCTTCTGGGCTGCAAGCGCACATTCCTGGCTCATGTTGAGCTTCTATCCACCAACACCCCCAAGTCCTTCTCCTCAGGGCTGCTCTCAATCCATTTTCCGTCCAGCCTGTATTTGTGCATGGGGTTGCCAAGTGGGAGGATGATATCATTATAACAAATAAATCACCAATAGGAAGCTGAAGATAAATTTCAATGGGCCAGCACTTGGTTGGGACTGTTCCCTAGCCTATAATGATAAGTTTTTAGTATAAGCTACCATCCAAAAATTATGAGAACCTGCAGGTCTGCTAAGAGTTTTCTCTCTTGCTTAGAGCATTGCTTTGTCCATAAAGACATTGTCGTCATCATCATTGCTATTTACTGCACATGAGGAAATACAGTGCCTGAGGAGCAGCTGTCTCTCAATTCACTCAGTTTTCATGCTCTTTCCATAAAGGATATCATAGTCTAAACACATTTACATTTGAAAATATGTAACATATGGTCAGAATGACACTTAACAGAACTCTTGCTTTCCTCGTGACCATGCAAACCAGGCTGGCTCTTGTCATTCCTGCCCCACCCACCTCCCTCCAGCCCAATAAACCACAAACCCACAGGCGAGTTTCAAGCCAACATGAAAGGAGATTGAACACGTGGCAGTGAGGACAGGACAGACCGGAACAGGGCAATAGTCTGTCCATTGCTGACAGCACTACTGGAGAGCCTTCCAGAGCAGCAGAGGACAAGCACCACTGATGGCAACAGCCAATGGCTAGGTGTCGTGACAACCTGAAAGAGTCAGGCTTGGATATTTGCTACCTGACCCCAGAAGGGAGGGGGCCTGCACTCACTGCAAGAGAGGGCCAGAAGAGGCCCTCAGGAGCACCTGAGGAGTAGCAGAGAAGACCTCCAGCCCAGTCTAGGACTGTGCACCTCATAGCTGGATCCACTATGTTGACATGCTGCAGTTCTCTCCTGGACTGAGGTCTCTCTCCCACCAGACACGAAAGTCATGCCTCTCACTAACATCAGTTACAGAAAATCCTGTCTTAAAACATGAAAAATGCCTGTCTGTAATATAAATGAGACTCCCACTACAGCTGAATCTGTCAGCAACAGTTCTTCGCTCTCTAGATTGATCTAGACTGAATAACTTTTTAAAACTCCGAACAGCTATCTAAACTGTATTTCCATGGGTTTTTTCAGTTTCACTAGTCTCTTCAAGATAAAACATGAAAATATAATTCTGGTGAAAGCAGATTAGTCCAGCCACTAGGGAAGCAAAACTTGTACACTGAGTGATTGCTTTGGCTCCGAGCAAATTTAATCTTTTCCCATCAATTCCTTTCCTCTTTTTTCTGGCATTAGGCAAAAGCTTCATATCTGACCACGCTTTTTCTATGGGCTTTGATCTAAGCTATGTTTTGACAACATGCAATTAAAATACCTTTAAGTAAAAGAGCATGATTAATGTATGCCCATGCTTATAAACTATCTAGAGAATTCATTCAATTAAATATCCACCAGTTAACAACATAAGAAGGAGTACTACCATTAAATGTCTATCTAGAAAGGATAAATCAATAAAAAAAGATTCGTAAAAGCATCTAAGTAACCAAGATTTACTCCCTTCCAGTAATGTAATACTTTGCTTTCCATCCTCAAATGACAGATGCCAGACAATTTAGTCTCTTCTTTGAGAAAAAGAACCTTAATTTAATTTTATGTTTAAATGGTCATTAATTCCAGATTTTTCCATTCACATGGGAGAAGTTTTATTACAGTAAAAGGGACCCTGCAAAAACTAAGAAAACACATAGATATACAGATACATTTTAAAAAGATGACTAGCACTGCTTTTTTCCTGCTGACTTTTTCTAAAGGTCTTTCTTTGCTCTATTTGCCTTCCTATACAAGTCATTGATTTTTATCTGGTTTTAAATTATCAATCCTAAAATATGCTGTGAAACCTCTGAATGACCATTTCCTCTTAAAGCCGTTCAGATTCTCAAGCAACACAGAGGATGCTCAAAGATATACGTATTACTAGCTATAGTTGTTACTTCCAAACTGTTAGTAAGTTCGTCATTTTCCTCTCATTTACTATCACTTAACAGGAAAAGTGACAACGTACATTAAACCTTCATGCTTGCCTTAGTGATTTTTAAGTATTTGGCCATGTCCCTCTACTATGCTACAGCTACCACAACCTGCAACTCCTAAATAAAAACACTCTGAACTTCCATCTCCTGGAAACACACTCTCCAAAACTTACTGCTCTCCTGCTGTGAGAACGGTAAACTCCTCCAAGGGTCAGTGTCCAAAGTTTCCAGTTTGGTCGATCACATAGCTCTGTTCCCATCACAAAAGCCACAGTACACGCACTGTACAGTTAGTCTATACCTGTGCAGTAGGTCAGACTTTTTCCAGAAGTGCAGTGTATGAGCTACAAGTTATACCTTTGATAAAATTCTACCTTTTCAAAACATTAGTAGCCAGAAACAAACCTCCTGGCAGAGGACAAACAGCCCAGGAACAACAGGCTGACCCTAACTACTACAAGGCCATTCTTTGGCAAGTGACACCCATATTAGTTTGCAGGTATGTAATTATCAGTTAGTGTTTTCTTCTTGCACTCCACTATTTTATTTTTTTTTTTTTTAATATATGGATGCTTCTGTATTTTAAGGCTGAGGAAACCAGCAGTGCTAAGAGACTTGGGCACGGCTATGACTCTTTCCTAGTTGGAAGGAAAGTGCTATGTGCTACAGAGGCAGAAAGACAATCTGATAGCTGTCCATAATTATGCTTTTGTACCCCTGACTTGTCACAGGTAACAGGTACGCATACCACACCTGTGCTCGACCTTTATACTTACTTTCCCCAAATGCAAGAAACCTGACTGCAGGATTTATGGTAGTGAGGATTACATTTATGCATTTCTCCAGTGGGGAAAGGGGGCAAGGTGTGGAAAAAATCACCACAGCTCAAAACTCTAGAGAAGGTAGTAGGCTTGTCTTCATCTCCAACAGCCCTTGAGCGAGGATGGGAGAGAAGGTAGATGATTTTGTCTATCACAGAACAGGAATATTTAGACAGAAAAAAGGCAAATCTTTACCTTTCTAGGGGATGGAGTCAGGTCCCTCTCTGTCTTTTACAACAATAAAAAGGGTGGGTCAGCTGAACTCTCTATGGAGAAGATATAACTACCCATCATTTTTATGGCCAAAAGCAACAGAAAGTGATCAAGCAGAGGGTGGTTTGTTTTTTGGGGGGGTTTTTTTTTGTTTGTTTTTTTTAACAAAGTCTATCAAATACATGGCTCCTTTTCCTAGAACGCCCAAGTAGATCAGTTCCTTCATCACTGACATGTGTGAACTGCGAAACCCCAAAATCCTTATAGCTAGCTGTTGCACCCTCTGCCTCGCTCTTGCAGATTCTCATCTAACCTTCAAGGTAAGCTTTGCAGAATCCTTCCCTCCCTCAGTCAGGAAAAAATAATTTTCTGTCTTTATTGAAAAAGGACTGATGTTTTCCTGCACTCTCTTATGCCAATGACCAATCAGCAACCACTCCCTAACAAAGAAAAAGCCAAAACATGTTAACGCCCAACTAGAACACAGAAAGGTGAGGGGTTTCTTTTCTATGTTTAACAGCTAATTAGTTAAGTTATTCTGGCTTTAGCTGACAACACTTATTTCAAGATGAAGAAGTTTGACCATAATAATGAGTATACCAAGTAACAAAGATTTTTCTGAATAAGATACCCATTTTTCAAAGCTCTTTCTAGATGCTGTCAACCCCAATACACCATTCGACAAGTGCAAGAATTTTCTGTTCATTCCAGACAGCAAAGTGAAGATAGGGGAATCTTGGGACAGAGGGGGATATATCTGTCAGGCAAGAAGTATTAAAAACGGTGTTTGACTAACAAATATAGAAGCAGCTTCTGAGGTATTTTCTTATATCATGAACAAAAAATCAAGACTAAATTTTCATGCCATACATTCCCCAGCTGCCACAAATACAGGCTAACTAATGGGATTCAGGACTTAAAACTTCTTATTCCAAAACAATGAAATAAAATTAAGTCCAGTACCCACTGCTTTATCTGCCCCAATGCACATCTCAACCTGATTCTCTCTGTACTGTTTCAATTGAATTGTAAGTAGTATTTCCACATCTTTAACAATGCTTTTGTTTCTAAGACAGCCAGTTCCAAAAGTTTGATAAAAAAAGAAATCAAAATCTTGCTGCTTCTTCATACACATACACCAATGTCCAGGGAACGAGTTCTGGAGACCACCATCCCCATCCTCCAGACTGTTCTGGGTCCTTAAGTCATTGAGTGTGTTGCTGGACTGTGGGCAGACAGCCACCCTCAAGTCTGCTTGCAGGGAAAACAAGCAGACTGTAACTGGAGATGCATAGACTAAAAGTCTGTCCTCTCCCCTCTAACCACTCCACACACCAGCTATGCATGGTAGTGAAGCAGAGGATTTGCAGGAAAAGACTCCTTTTGAGGGGTGACAGAGTTGCAATGCAGGGTTCTACTTTTTTGTGAAGCAGATCACAGCCCTAAGTTTAAAGCAACTTCATCAAAGGAGCAAAGAGGGTTGCAGACACTGGCTTACCATAATTTTTGCTTCATTTGGCTAGAATACAGTCATTCTGCTAATTGATACTCCTACCACAGTGTCAAACAAACAAATCTGATAAAACACAGTTGCCAGTATTTTGTCACATACTGGGCTTCCTGGCATTAGTTACTGTATGTATATCCTGGGGCACCAGCAGACGTAAGGTCTGATAAAAGCTCTTTCCTCGATTTCATGTCCAAGAAAAATGCAAGCTTTATTCTGCAACGTACGCACACCTGGCAGATTAAAAAAAGTCCACAACCAACTCCTGCCCCCTTGCCCATGCTGGATTTCACAGTCTAAAAAGGTTTTTAAGCTTCTCCACCCCACTCCCCATCTCTCACAGGCTACATAAACCTGGAAGAGGGGCTGCAAGTGTCAGGCTTTCCTGGCAAAGATGCCAGAAGAATCCATCCCTTCCTCAGCTCCTCAAAAAGATAACACGGGAAGAAATTTACCTCAGATGGACCCAGATGGCTAGTGCTTAATCAACCAGCACCTAAAGTTGCTGCCACTGACCCCTACTCCAAAGTAAGTTACACTTGGCACACACGTACGCTTCAAACACTGAAGAATATCTGGATGGGCTACAACACATCCAGCCAAGGTTTTATTTAAAAACTGTTCATTGAAACTGAGAAGGACTACAAGTGCCACCAGATAGCAACAGTGGCCCAAAAAACTGGGGCAAGTTCACGAGTCGCCACACAAAGTCAGAACCAGAGCCAGATCCAAAACTGTTCTTTAGTTTTATACTTAATTTCCTCAACAACACCTTGAGATGGTAAGCATTCAAGAGAAACATCCAGCGGCGTTTACTCCTCCTAGCGAGGTTAAGTCCTGGCATATCTTGTGAGGGAGGAGTCAGCCTACTTCGGTGGTGCCAGCTGAATTACTTTCTCTGGAGTCAACGTGTATTTTTTACTCTCAACATTTCTGTTTAAAATAGTGCATATACATAACAGAACACTAAGTGGTAGACATGTAAGTTTTTAAGCAACGTAGCACAGACAAAAAACTCAACTGGGAACTAAAAGAAAAAAAATTGAAGACTAACTTAATGCCTCCATTTGGTTAACAGCTATTCTGCTTAAAACATAGCTTTGATGTCTATCACAGCTCTCTTCTCTCACAGATCCTGACCCAACTCATTTAGATTTCTTCTTCCCATAGAATATAAGGGTTTTCATCATTGCTTCATACGTTCTCCATTACTACTCTGGGGAAGTCAGGGTTTGTCACTGCAGACAAAACCCAGAAGGCTCCCTCAAAAAGTCAGGATTTGAACACCTAATGATGATTCTTCATATATGCTGACCCTAAGTTTTCTTACACAGCCATCACTGTTGACCTGTTGAAGCGCAGAAGACTTCAGTTTTACCAGGTGGTGCTTCTAGCCCACTTGGGCCCATGAAACTAAAGAGAGTGAAAGACAGGTGTGATATATCAACTTACTGTCCAGGCTTTACAAAAAATTGATCTGAAATACTTTTCAGTCCTCTGCTTTCAGATTTTCTCTGCTTTCCAGCTCCCAGGGATTCCTCTTTTATTGTATGCTGTGAACACAATTGTACTGAGCCATTTCATTATAACAAGCTCATTTTGTAACCAACCACAACAGTAGCAGCTGTTCATTCCAGAGCCAGCACAGACCTGCTGCACCCAAGTGGCACACTGAGCACTGGCACTTTAGCTACCCAAATCAAAGGCAATAATAACACAAAGTATGTGCTGGGGAGATGCCAAAAAGGATCTCGCCTGATTCTGAGTGCTCCAGGATTGCAACAAACCTTATTGTCCGTGATTGTAACAATAAACAAGAGATTTTTCTAGGGCATAATTTCAAATTAAGGTACCACGCAAAAAAAATACAGTTTGTCCAAACTAGAAGAACAGTAAATCCCATGAATTATCCTAGAAAATAGAGCAGCTGAAAAAGAATGTGAAGAGTGCCTTGTAAAGACTCAAGACTTAACAATAAAGCATCTCTTAACTACACTAGAAATCGGAGGTCAGCAAGGGAGCTGGTAGGACTACTTGATGACTATGTTATAAAACAGGCACTCGGGAATGATAAGACCACAGCCAAGAAGCTCAATGCACTCTTTTGGTCAGTTGCTACTTCAGAAGGTATTGGAGAGATCCCACACCTTACACATTCATCACAGCAGATAGCTCGGAGGAGCTAGATCAGTTTAAAGCAAGTACACAGGACATATTAGACTAAATAAACAAATTGGAGGTTTGTACATGACCAGGAGCAGATGGCATTCACCTGTGAGCTCTGAGGAAACTCAAACGTGGCACTGCAGAACTGCTGGCCAAGGGTGGTAGCTGATAACCACAAAGCTCTGCTATGCCAGAGGACTGCCAGTAGACACCTGTTTACAAGAAGGGCTCTAAAGGGCATCATGGAAACAACTGGAGAGTTATTTCCAGCAGCAGTATGACATATACAGTTTGTATTAAAAAATAAGACCAGCAAGCACACACGGAAACTGAGTCTGAGCCAAGGAGTAACCATAGCTTCTGCAAAAGGCAATCCTGCTTCATCAACTCGCTGGACTTCTACAGGGGTGCCAGTAAGCACACAGATAAATGGGATCCTGCAGATATAACATATTTAGATTTTCAAAAAGCCTTAAGCAAGTTCCACACCAAATTAAGATGACATAGGACTGGATAATAAAGGCTTTTTCACATATGAAAAACAGTTGAAACAAGAAGGAAAGGATAAGCCTTCAAGCCTAACAATCGCATTTCAGAGTGAAGAAGAGTAAGCAGTAGAGTCTTTCAGCAATCAGAGTTGAGACTGGTTTTACTCAGTATCTTCATCAGTGACCTGGAGAGGGGAATGAACAGTTAAACTTCTAAGTTTGTGAATGCTACTGAACACTTTCAAGCAGTCGAATACCATGCCGATGGCAAGTAACTTCAAAAAGGAGCTCACAGAACCAAGCGAGCAGACAAAAAAAACTGGCAGGTGAGAAAACTGCAGTGAGAACAAGATATAAGATGTTATTCTTCCATTATGTAGCATCTCTGCATGCTCACATCTCGTGTATTGCATGCAGTTCTCATCTCAAGAAGGATGCAGTTGAGTCAGAGACGTTGGAAGGGGCCTCTTGAGATCACCTAGTCCAACTACCCTGCTCAAGCAGGCTCAGCTACAGCAGGTTGCCCAGGACCATGTCTGGTTGGGTTTAAAATGTCTCCACAAATGGAGACCCCACAACCTCTCTGGGCAACCTGTTTCAATTTTCACCACCCTCATAGCAAAAATGTTTTCTTGCATCAGATGGATTCTCATATGTTTCAATTTATGCCTGTTGCCTCCTGCCAATTAAATGATCGATGACAGGATCCAGGGGGTAAGTGCTTTACACGGAGACACTGGAGGCTGAGAGAGGAGAAGGCGAGCGGGGAGTGTTATCTCTGAGATTTACAGTGTCATAAGCATGATGAACAAGCTGAATGGAAAACTGCTGTTAACATATCTGGCTAGCCAAAAGACTATACCACCATCTAAGGATATGCTTCTTTTTAATTCTAGTATCAATTCACATGTTACCTATGAACCAAGGAAAAATGATCACTCAAGGCAACAGCAAACTTTGCTGTTTCCCCGCTTGACAAAGAGAGCATATTTCTGCAACAGCCTGCTCTCTCCACTTGTTCCATATTGAATACATAAGTAAAATCTTTTGTGACTTTGACAGTAACACACTGGACTAACTTCTGGCCTGTCAGGGGCAGCCCTTCAGGTGACTGACACCCCAGCCCATCCTATCCACACATGAAAAGCTTCTCCCATGAAAGCGGACATAGGCTACTAAAACTAATTTCTTGCCTCAAGCATCATCCTCTTCAAAAGAAAATTAAGAGCTTAACAGAAACTCCCAGAAAAATTATGAAAGCAAGTCTCCAGCCAATAGGGGAAAGGAAAGACAATCACATTTAGATTATAGAACAATGAATTTTTTGTATAGAAACTTACAGTTCTTGTTAGCATTAGCATTGTGAAACTTGTAAATTTTCCACTCCTTCATTTTCAGTGCTAAAGAAACAAACTAAGCTACATTTGTTTGTTTAGTTCTCTGCATTAACATTTCCTTTTCTACTTACTTCATCAATTGCATTAGCAAAGGTGTAAACAACTCTAGAACTGGGACATTATAGTGATTCCTGTAAATCTTACTAGTCCTTATATAGGCCAATATAATACTGCTACTGATAGCAGAAGACACTTCAACATTAAAGCTATACAACTCTGCAAAGTAATACACCCAAGCTGGGTCACTCCCAATGTCACTGCTATCAGCTTCTGCATGCTGTAACAAAATACAAGATGTCCTGCCTCCTTACATTCAGCCAGACCACTATTGTACCATTTTGGCAGTGATGAACTAACAGATGATAATTCAGCAAAGCTTTTCAGTGAAGGTCATTAATAACATCAAGTTCATTTGATACTTCAGTCATAGCTATCCCTTCGGAAGAGCTGCAGCCATCTAACTCTTTCCCACAAGCAAGAAAAATTGAGGGACTACAAGTCAGTTCTGCTCTCCTAACCCTCAGTTCTTTTGAAGCTAAGAAGCTTCCTGACGAGTGAATTCTTGGACTTGTCTCCACACATTATCACTTAATAAAAGACCTGAAGAACTGTCATTAGAGCAAGAGCAAAATGGCAGAGTGTTTAGGCTAGACCCAAATAGTCTTTCTTATTGCCCAAGACTTTTCCTGTAAAATGCAACAGTGTAAGAGACTAAAATGAAACATTTCAGAGCTTCTACAATCCAAATTTTCTTAAAGATTGTATTTAATTACCAACTTCAGCCCTTCTTTCCAGATCCCAGAATTTCTCATGAATTGCTAATTCTAGCTCCAAACCAGAATTTGTTCACATTTCATAAAGGGAAAGCAAGTAAAGAATGGGGCCTAGGTATTTCCTTCAAGTATCCATGAATTTGTCTGTTAACTACTTCACATATGACACCTAGGGTCAATCACCCACAGCTTTAAAGCACTGAACAGCACAGGTCTATTGCCGTTGAACAACTACCCAAAAATTAAACTGCTCAGATTGCATGGATACTTCTGAACAACAAGGCATTTGTGATTTGTCCAAGACCACAGAGAAAGTCAGTGGCAGAACTGGAAATACAAGCCATCTTTCAGATTCCTGTTCCAATATTATAACTAGAAGACTCTTTCCTTCTGAAAAGCCTTTTCTCTTTCACAGAAGTTTTTTTGAAAAGAAATTCACTCAGGAATGAAGAAACTTTCTTGACAAAGCTCCTTTACAAAAACCTCTTACTGCTGACAGTAAGCTTAAATGAACTTGCATTTTCCAAACAAATCTGCTTCCAGCATAAAACAGCTCTACTGTCAAATATGCTCTGCTGCTAGTTTATGACAATACTTATCAAATTACTATTTATCTGAAGAAATTCAGACCTTCAGCCCTGTCAGATAAAGAGACATCTTGAACACAGAAAATGCAGAATTACTTGACTGAGAGTTTGAAAATGTACAGTTGGCTTGGAGAAACCAGTTGTATTTTCCTCTTTTACTCCCTTCATTTCGACAGACATGCAGTTTTTCTTGAAGGATCTTAAAATTATTTTCTTTGAATAAACTTTTAACTGTTTTGTACTCAGGTTTTTTTCCCCAAAAACCCATTTTTTACGTAAAAAAAAAAAAGCTGAGACATTTTGATTGACAAAGCACCCTAGCCAGTCACGTAGCATGAGTCAGACTGCAGTGTTTGGACCCCTTTAGCTACTACAAGTCATGGCAGACTGTGGCACTTGGTTTCTTCATATTGAGGATGCAGGGAGTGGAGAGAAGCCCAACTGCCTTGACCCTGCAAGACAAGTTCTACCTATTCCATCTAGCAGCTTATATAAACATTCTATTATACAGGTATGCCATACTACAATTAAACCCTACAGAGTTTGTGTATCAAGTATTTATTCAAGATGACTCTACCCAGCAGCTCCATAACTAAGACTGCTCCTTAGTTAACTTGAGAAATACAGGCCAAGAAGAAAGAAAATACTTTCCTTGCATATTCACCCCTCTCATTTTTTTGGCTATTTGGAGCTAGATTTGGGCTTGTGTCAAGTCCCTCCTGATGGTAGCCCAGGATTCTCTGGGCAGATTACAATTTGCCTCCTGAAATCTTCCCAGCTCATTCACATTATCTGGCCTGGTGGGTCTCGCAGCAAAGCCAAGCAGCCACACTGCTCTAGCAACTTGCTTGTCTCTTCCCATTGCCTGTGCCTGCCTCAGACTTCCCAGGCAAGGTCAACCTTTTCTCTCTCTCAGGGTTCTTTTTATTCCCTTCCTCATCACCTCTACTCTTTTGTTCTCCCTGCGAAATGCGTATTTCCTACACCCTTCTCACTGAAAACAGAGGGCAAAACATAGTTCCTCCAGTTCTGCTCACCATTGTGTTTCTCAAAGCATAATTGCAAAAGTTCAGTGGTTCCCATTGTCCCCGATTTGGTGCGTATCTGTTAATGAACTCACCAGCCAAGTGGTATACCTAAAAGTATTTCAGATTAACAGCTTCACACATAGCAGCCACATATTAAGTTGTGCCCACCCGGAGTCCCCAGGGGTGTCACAGTATCTTCTCACAGCATTCCTTAGCCTCAGCCCACACTCACGCATAGCCCTGACTTTGCACAGGAACTCCCTCAAGCAATGCTTTGGGGAACCAACAGCCACTAACAGGTGACTGTACCCAACTACTCTCCTTTTTCATCATGATCCAAAAAAACATCTACACAATTACAACCGCCATGCCCAGACCTAAGGTTTTTTGATACCCTTAAAATGCTATTTCATAGCAAGAATTCCATTAAAACTCAGTTATGGGCTCAAAACTCAGGATAAGCAGTGATGGTACTTTAGGGCCCTCACTGGGTGCGACATAAATGTCTGTTTCCAATTTAGCTCTCCAATACAATGTTACTTACCTTTAAGCCAGTCCAGCAGAAATACTTTGTTAACTCTGCTCAAGATCAGTGTTACTACAGCAAGTAACACCAATTTCCATTTGGATCTCTGCTCACAGAGATCAAGAACTGAATATGGAGCAAAAAAAGGGCCATTTTTCTTCTCTGAGAAGACCTCTGTAGGTCAGGGCTGCATGGAATTGCAGTCAGTGAGGGTAAGAGGGAGGTAAAGTGTCAATCAATCTGTAACTCATTGGAGGCACTAAAATGACCATGACGAGAAAAAGGAGGGGGAAGAAGATGAAAGTCTTCCTATTGCTCTTAGGTGTGGAGCAGCTGAGCAGTCACACAGTAAAGGTTGGCAGCCATTTGCCTTCTGAGACAAGAGAACAAAATATCAAAGCGCTGCCAGTCCCCACAGCAAAAGCATGCCACTCCCACATCTTCTTTGCAGGTTAAAGAATCAACAGCAGCAGCAGCTTGCTAGATACTGAGTTTGTAAAAGCTCCTGAGACACGAATTTAAAGTGGCCAGGCCATTCCATTTGAGCCAGTAACAGTGACCACTGCAGCTGCTTCCTGCAACACAGCACCAACCTCCCCCCTCCCTCCACTTTTTTTTTTTTTTTTTTTTTTTTTTTTTTTTTTTTTTTTTTTGCTTTTTCCCTAGCCAATTCACCCAAAGGCCAAAAATCCACTGACCTGCCTGTTGCAGTTTAAGATCTGCCTGTTCTGCCGGGTCTTTTCTGAGAGGGAAGAAATAAGGCAAAAAAGATGAGTTTCAGCTTGGTCTCAGCAACTGTTAATCAGTGATTACATAAATGTTAAAGGGAAACCATTTTATAAACTAATTTCTCAATACGCTTTCAAACATCTTCAAAAGATATTCCCCTCACTGGTAGCTACTAAAATAAGTGATGCCATTTATTCTCATTTAAGCAGGTCTTAAGGGCATGAAGACATCTAATTAGGCTTTCTGGTATTCATACAGTTTGCTTTGCCCACAAAAAGACAAAAATTATCTACAAAAATCCAAATATTCCTCCTCCAGACTGCCTCAGGCTTCTGAGGGGGGCCATGAGGTATGCCTCCACGCTATAAGGGATGTCAGCAGGACAAATATGCTCCCCTTGCAGAGCTGCAAATTCCTGTAGCTCTCCCAACAACAGCTATCAGGAAGCAGACTATCATTCCTGCTTGCCTGCTGCTGTAGAGAAGCAAGAAAAACAGAATGCAGTTTACAACCCATTCAAATTGCATCCATTTATTTCAAAATGGAATTTAACCCAAGGATACAAGAGGAAACCAGAAGCCTCTCAGAAAGCAGGATAACAGGTCAATCTATGAGACAACAGAGTTTCACCTGGCTCCCAGACATATCTACGTGGTATGACTGTTTTCCAAGCTGTCCTTTCTCAGAAATACAAGTGATCTAAACAGAACACAAAGATGGGAATAACAACAAATACCTAAATATGTTTCCAAAATGTTAGACAGCTGAAGTATTTTTTGTCAGATGTATCAAATCCATTCAAAGCAATTTAACTTAAAAGGTCATTTAATTCTTAATCCATCTCCCAAATAATCCTTGCAGCTCTCCCAGGTTACTGTCTTCCTTCCTTCCTTCCCAGCATAACAGGGAGATCTCTCTTGGAGTCATGACAGAGCTGCATATTGTTTAAACACAAGTGTTTATGGCAAGAAGCAAGTCATCTCTTGGCTGGCACAGTGAACTATGAAACAATTACTAGGAAGTGATAAAGCAATACCAAAATAATAGTCTATTGGTGCTACAGCTGTATTTGTTATTTCAGAGTCTCTGAACCACCCCAGCAGATTTCAAAAGGCAGTGAGAGAAGAGACGTTGCAGCGGTGGGTACAGGACAGAATGTACTCTACTTAGGTGCTGGTTCAGGTTCAAAGAAAAAAAAAAAGGTTTGGTAGCTGAAAAAGACAGACTGTACTTTCAGTTCTCCTGCATTTGTGTCCATTTTCTCCCCCAGCAGTACACAAAGTCAAACAGAACCAGGGAAAATGAAGAGACTCCTGTGACTCATGTCCCAGGGTGCCTTATCAGATGTGGCCTGTGAAGGAAACACGAGGAATCGAGGCCACAACCTCAACCACACTTTCTGGGGCTACAAGCAACACAACCCACAGGCCAGCTCCTCAGACTGGACTTTGACACTACAGGACTCTCAGTGGCGGAAAAGTAAGTGGTTCCAAAACTGTGGTGGTGCTCACAGACTGAACCAGATCTTAGCTCCACAGTCAAACACCCTTTGTTATATTCCAAAACAAATCCAGAGTCTCAAGCCCTTAGATATTTTTATGTGGCTCGTGATAATTTTGAAAAATTACAGAGCTGGTCAAATATCCGGAGAGCAGTCAATATAATGTCTCATTCAAACAGTGCCCTCAACTACAAAAGCCCTCCTAAACAGCTTGCACAGCTGTGACCCAGGGCATAACATAACAGAACGAGCTATCCCAACCCTTTTTTCTAAGAAGGATTTGCAGTGGTGACTAATTACGCTTTCTGGTGCATCATCTGTGTAAGGTTAGCAATTACCAGCCACACAGAGAACACAGGGGATGCCTAAGGAACTGCAAGTATTTCTAGTCCTCTTTCCAAAAGCTGTTACAAATGCTTTCTACTGTTCTCTGAAATACACTTCACACAGCAATAAGAAAACTATCATAAAACCATAGGATAAAATACCTTAGCCTTACGGGCTGAATTACATTTTGAGCAGGTTTTGTTTTTTTTTCTTTTTTTTTTTTTTTCTTTTTCTTTAGAAAGAAACACAACACTGAGTCAAACCAAAGTTACACTGCAGTGTCTATAATGAGATTTCCTTAGCTATCAGAGCCAGGAAGCAAAGGTCACCATGTTGATATTCTGTGAAAGCCTGCAGCATTTAAGGCATTTTAAATACTGTAAGAATACCTCTGCATTTGCACAAAAGTCTCCCCAAAATACCTAATGACATTGTCAGCATGAGGTGGTTAGTGAATGTTTCTAAGAATTATGCAAAGGTCAAAGCAAACAAAATATTTTGGAGTGCTGAGCCCAAGGGCACTCTCTGAAATGCGGTTTGAACACAATCCATCAATATGTACTTTTTGTGTTCTATTACCCACATAATAACCAGCCCTGTTTCACCATAAATCTGTTGTTCAGAAGTGTTCAAAAATGTCACAGTATTGGTCATCTGTGTCAGTTGCCCAAGAGTGATTTATTGAAATGTTTGGCTAAACAGGTCATCATCCCAGTGGCACATAATAAATCAGGAAGCACTTGACAATATAGCTCTTATAATAAGTGTGACTGCCGGTGCTGCCAAATACTAAAGTTGCCAGCCATTTCCATGAGAAAGCCCTGTTTTCAGTTACGTGTAGCTTTGTCAAACTGTTCAAGCTGAAGTTTTCCATGCTAGAGTTCTGCCTTAGACTGATTTTTTTATTTCGTTTAACAGAAAATTTTAGCCAAAACAGTTCACTTGTGCAAGCAGGACAGGGTACAGTATGTTTTATTTCTGTTAAGAAAAAACCAAGAATGTAGTCTGTTAGAAGCTCTAGTGCTCTCATGTTTTCGAGAAGCCATCTTGACATTCAACAAGGATGGTCTGCATTTATGGTTGTGATCCCAGCTACCTAAACATCGACCTAGATTAGGTCAAGTTGACAGCTTCAGAAAAATTGTTTGTACTACAGTTTGCTAGGTGTTACAAGCACCATAATAGTGCCATCTGCATCCCATGTGTGTCTTCTGACCAAGCGGTTATGTTGTCCTACAGGTGCAGCTCCCAGCTGCTTTGGGCCAGCCTGAGCCAAGGCACCAATTAAAGACTGAGAGCCTGGAAGGGAGATCTGCTTCTGTCAGATCTTAAAGAAACAGAGTTAAGAAAGAAAGTGAGACTGGTCAGAGAAGCAAGAAGCAGCTCTGTGACGCAGCCAGCAGAAATACCCATCTGATGGATCTGTAAGCTCTAAGGCAGGCACTGACCCAGGACTGCTGCAGCGGCATTTGCAAGGAGGCTCAGAAGCCACTGGAGACTCTAAGGAACCATTTTCAGCTAGTATTTGTGAAGTAAGCTCATTAGGATTGCAGCTGCATGATAGCTTTACAGATTCAGGTTTTTTGTTATCAATTCAAACAGAAATTTGATTTGCTGGCTCCTCTGTACAGGGATCAGCATCATCTGTTGTTGTATCTCACACCCAGAATGGCAAACCTTTATAGAATCTGTGGTTATTGACTAAAATAAAATCTTATAGAATCCTCCAGAAAGCTGAGCTATCAAATAGGAGACCAAGAATGAAAAAGTCCTTTTAATAATCTACCACTAAACCAAAAACTACATTTAGACTGACCAGGTTAGCAATTCTAGACATATTACCAATCCCAAAGCACCTGGGCATAAACTGACAATCAGCTACAGTCCAAGAAGGGCAATGTACTAATTCATTATTTTGGCCCTCAGAAAATGACCTCTGAAAAAACAAAGTCTGTACACAAACAGGCCTTCTACAGCAAAGGAAGTAACTAACACATCTCCCAGAGCTTGGAATTTTGTTACTCAAGTGCCTCAGCCTCTGTTGATGGAAGTAGTAAAGGCCTGTTAGCAACACTGCTCAAACATACACACGCCTCCAAACTGCACTGACATCAAAACTGCCTTCCCACAAACAACCACACAGCTGTGAGGGGTGATAAATATGCCCAGGGGGCCAAGAAGGTCAACAGCATCCTGGCTTGTATCAGGAATAGTGTGGCCAGCAGGACTAGGGGAGTGATTGTCCCCCTGGACTTGGCACTGGTGAGGCCCCACCGCAAATACTGTGTTCAGTTTTGGGCCCCTCACCATGAGACAGACATTGAGGTGCTGGAGTGTGCCCAGAGAAGGGCAACGAAGCTGGTGAAGGGCCTAGAGAACAAGTCTTATGAGGAGCAGCTGAGGAAACTGGGGTTGTTTAGCCTGGAGAAAAGGAGGCTGAGGGGAGACCTTATTGCTCTCTACAACTACCTGAAAGGAGGCTGTAGTCAGGTGGGGGTCAGTCTCTTCTCCCAAGTAACAAGAAATAGGACAAGAGGAAATGGCCTCGAGTTACACCAGGGGAGGTTTAGATTGGATATTAGGAAAAATTTCTTCACTGAAAGGGTTGTCAAACACTGGAACAGGCTGCCCGGGGAAGTGGTGGAGTCACCATCCCTGTGGGTATTTAGAAGACAATTAGACACGGTGCTGAAGGACATGGTTTAGTGGTGGTTTTGGCAGTGTTAGGTTGATGGTTGGACTCGATGATCTTAAAGGTCTCTTCCAACCTCAGCAATTCTGATTCTATGAAGCCCTCAGTCACAATTAAAAAAAAACCAAGAGGCTGACAGGCAAAAGGAGCCAAACATTCTCTAGAAAAAGCTACTACTTATATATTTAACAATATTTATCAAAACCATCTTAAAGTGCTGAACAGCCTCAAATAACTGGTACACGAACGTATCACAAGAGGCTAGTGATCTGTGGCAGGTCTGAATGACTCATGCCTGAAGATGGAACTGAAGGCGAGCTCTCCAATACAGTGCCTAGCCTTCACACTCTAGTTCTCTCATGTTTGTAAAGCTGGTTGCAAAAAGCCTTCATTGCTCGTAAAGTAAACACAAGAAAAAAGATTCACAACTGAGGAAACACACACTCCAAATATACAGGAAAAATACACTATATTACACTTAAAGAACACCTAGAATAAACCTGCAACAAAACAGTTTAAAAAAACCTAATATTGAGAGCTGGGGGGCTGCCAAAATAGAGAGAATAGTTTTGAAAGTACAGTCAACATCAACAGAAAGGCACAAATTCCAAAAACCTAAGTAAAGAAAAGTCAGCAGAGTGCCTCTGTTACCTGCTCCCAAACTTGTCTTTAAATAAGGATTTTGGACAAAAACCTCCCTCTTCCCTTCCCACTGCAGAAAACAACAGTGAGCTTGGGCTTTGTGTTGATTAAATGTGCTTTCTCCTGTCCAGGAGGAGTACAGTTAATTTACAGCAGAGCAGCTGAGAGAGAAAACTGTACAGCAGCAGTGAGTGTGCTTCAGGGCTCCCTCTTCCCGGGGGGGTGGGGAGGGGGGAAATCAGGGCAGGGAACCTAACCCAAAAACTAATGTCCTGTTTCCCTGAAACCATTTCAAGTCATACTCGCTGTAGAGCACTAGGCAACACTCTCACACATCACACAGGCAGTCTTCTCTCCTTCTCTCCCCAGCTTAGTTAACAACCAGTGTCCCCCAGCAACTGCTGTGTTGTGGCTCAAGGTTGTTTCTTTTCACTATCCAGAAATACAGAGAGTGAGTATCTACACTGAGACAGAATATACACAATGATGGCAACACACCACAAGAACCCACAGCCTAACAGTATAGCTAACTCCCAATAAAACCTCGAGACCGTGACTCTGGCAACACAAGTCAGCTAGCACAAACACATGGTTATTTAAATGGAAAGTATTGCATTCTGGTATGCAATTTCACGGAATTGAGAATTTCATCAGCACGGAAAATAAAAACATTAAGTTTTGTTCTACTTGTAGTGATGCATTTCTAATGGTCAGAGGACAAGCTATTGATGTGCAGCTTTCAAATAGAGATGCACAGTTAAAAAAACAAACAGATATCTTGAGTCTCAGGCACTTATCAAAACCACATCTCAACATTTCCCAACACTGTGGACTTCCCTGCATCTTCCTCTCCCAAGGCTACCCAAATATAATCTTGACTTCCCTTTAATCATCAATTCAAGCCAAAACTTAAGCTGCTGGTTCTTGGGAATCATGCCAATCCTGATACCATGATCTCCTATGGAATCCAGTCAGCCAATTTATTCAACACAATATAATACCAGGCTTCTCTCACTCAAAATATTAAGAAACTTTGATTGCCGTATTTGGTTAGGTTATATTTACCCAAGAGTAAGAAAAAACAAAAAAAAAATTTAACTTGGAAAAGTTATTCTTGGTAGTTGTGATAGTTATTTTAGAAGCTGCTTTATATACCGTAAATGAGTTCCCTGCCTCTTCAAATATCACAAAAAAGTTGCAAATATATGTCTGTCCAAGAAAAAAGACACCAACAAAAACACCAAACCCAACACCAGTCCCTCCCCCCAAACACTATATTACATGTTTTTAAAAAAAGTTTCCTGTTAAAAACTTTCAAAATTTATTTCATGCTTGCTACACTCTATTTGAAATAGCTACTCTCTGCATACGTATTCAGGAATCTGTCATTAAAACATCCTGGTTGTTAGGAGTCAGATACAACATGTGAATGAAAAACAGCGTGAAAAGATAACATATGAGCAAGTCCCATTGCACACTACACTAGAAGGGGCAAATTAATCAAGTTCCAGGCGGGATTTAACCTGCAAAAGTAATTGCAGGCACTTATCAGCACTGCTCACACCCTTTCCTCCTCCTCCTCCTCTCTTCTGTTAGATTAGAAGTTGCAAAGCACACACCGTGGCAGAATATAGAAAACAGGACAAGGACTACAGCCTAATGGCAAACTTTTAGTCACCACACTGGTCCAAACAGAGTATACCCAGAGGCGGCTGTACATCTCCTGTTCACTGAAACAGGAAGACAATGAACTTCCATTCTGAGCATTTTCTAACCTGTACTGGCCTTATGAGGGGAAATGGCATTGCTAGTGGCAGACTTTTTTTGCTACCTGGCACAGAACCTTCCTTTCAAGCATAGATTGCCTGGGACTACTGAAAAATTTATGTGAATCAGAACTGATCTGCTTAAGGGCCTACTTAAAAAACCTCCCTCAGAACTTTCATAACATCGTCAAGTGAATAACCGACTTCTGAATCATAGAATCGTCTAGGTTGGAAAAGACCTTTAAGATCATCAAGTCCAACCATCAACCTAACACTGCCAAAACCACCACTAAACCATGTCCCTAAGCACCACATCCATACATCTTTTAAATACCTCCAGGGATAGTGACTCCACCACTTCCCTGGGCAGCCTGTTCCAGTGTTTGACAACCCTTTCAGTGAAGAAATTTTTCCTAATATCCAATCTAAACCTCCCCTGGTGTAACTCGAGGCCATTTCCTCTTGTCCTATTTCTTGTTACTTGGGAGAAGAGACTGACCCCCACCTGACTACAGCCTCCTTTCAGGTAGTTGTAGAGAGCAATAAGGTCTCCCCTCAGCCTCCTTTTCTCCATGCTAAACAACCCCAGTTTCCTCAGCTGCTCCTCATAAGACTCGTTCTCTAGGCCCTTCACCAGCTTCGTTGCCCTTCTCTGGGCACACTCCAGCACCTCAATGTCTGTCTCATGGTGAGGGGCGCAAAACTGAACACAGTATTTGCGGTGGGGCCTCACCAGTGCCAAGTCCAGGGGGACGATCACTCCTCTAGTCCTGCTGGCCACACTATTCCTGATACAAGCCAGGATGCTGTTGACCTTCTTGGCCCCCTGGGCACACTGCTGGCTCATATTCAGCCAGTTGTTGACCAATACCCCCCAGGTCCTTTTCTGCCAGGCAGCTTTCCAGCCACTCCTCCCCAAGCCTGTAGTGCTGCATGGGGTTCTTGTGACCAAAGTGCAGGACCTAGCACTTGGCCCTGCTGAACTTCATACCACTGGCCTCAGCCCATCGATCCAGATCCCTCTGTAGAGCCTTCCTACCCTCAAGCAGATCAAAATTCCCAACTGACTTGGTGACATCTGCAAACTTACTAAGGGTGCATTCGATCCCCTCATCCAGGTTGTTGATAAAGATATTAAACAGAACCGGCCTCAATACTGAGCCCTGGGGAACACCACTTGTGAAATAAGTTAATAACAACAGATATGCTAACGCAGTTACTAAATCACATTATCTGATATCACACATTTACACACATGAAGCACAAACAACATTAAAAGCAAGTGCAAGATAAAAGAAGCTGACGCTCTGATTTATTTTTTTTTGTTCTTGAAGCTTCCTTCTTGGTGAACAAAGCAGGTGGGGTCAGCAAAACTTCCAGAAGGCAGACTTCAGCCTGTTCAGGACACTTGTTGAGAGAGTCCCTTGGGAGACAGTTCTGAACGGCAAAGGGGTCCAGGAAGGCTGGACATTCTTCAAGAAGGAAGTCTTAGAGGCGCAGGAGCAGGCTGTCCCCATGTGTCATAAGACGAACTGATGGGGAAGACGATCGGCCTGGCTGAACAGGGAGCTTTTGCTGGGACTCAGGGAAAAAAGGAGAGTTTACCACCTTTGGAAGAAGGGGCAGGCAACTCAAGAAGAGTATAGGGATCTAGTTAGGTCATGCAGAAAAAACATCAGGAAGGCAAAAGAACAGCTAGAACTTAATCTGGCCACTGTTGTAAGAGAGAACAAAAAAGGTTTTTACCAACACAATAACAACAAAAAGAGCCAGGGAGAATCTCCACCCCTTATTGGATGCAGAGGGGAAGATTGTCAACAAGGATGAGGAGAAGGCTGAGGTACTTAATGCCTTCTTTGCCTCAGTCTTTGATAGTAAGACCAGTCATCCTCAGGGCATTCAGCCCCCTGAGCTGGAACACAGGGTTGGAGAGCAGAATAAACCCCCCATAATCCAGGAGGAAGCGGTTAGTGACCTGCTACACCAACTGGACAGCCACAAGTCTATGGGGCCAAATGGGATCCACCCAAGAGTGCTGAGGGAGCTGGCGGAGGAGCTTGCCAAGCCACTCTCCATCATTTATCAGTGGTCCTGGTCAACAGGGGAGGTTCCAGATGACTGGAGGCTTGCCAATGTGACACCCATCTACAGGAAGGGCCAGAAGGAGGATCCATGCAACTATAGGCCTGTCAGCCTGACCTCAGTGCCAGGAAAGATCATGGAATAGTTCATCCTGAGTGCACTCACGCAGCATGTGAAGGACAACCAGGGGATCAGGTCCAGCCAGCATGGGTTCATGAAAGGCAGGTCCTGCTCGACCAACCTGATCTCCTTTTATGACCAGGTGACCCGCCTGGTGGATGAAGGAAAGGCTGTGGATGTTGTCTACTTGGACTTTAGTAAGGCCTTTGGCACAGTCTCCCACAGCATTCTGCTAGAGAAGCTGGCAGTCCGTGGCTTAGACAGGTGTACTCTTTGCTGGATTAAAAACTGGCTGGATGGCCGAGCCCAGAGAGTTGTGGTGAATGGTGTTACATCCAGTTGGTGGCCAGTCACAAGTGGTGTTTCCCTGGTCTCAGTATTGGGGCCAGCCTTGTTTAGTATCTTTATTGATGATCGGGACGAGGGGATTGAGTGCACCCTCAATAAGTTTGCAGATGACACCAAATTAAGCGGCAGTGTTGATCTGCTTGAGGGTAGGAAGGCTCCGCAGAGAGATCTGGACAGACTGGATCGATGGGCTGAAGCCAACTGCATGAGGTTTAACAAGGCCAAGTGCCGGGTCCTGCACTTGGGTCACAACAACCCCAGGAAATGCTACAGGCTTGGGGAGGAGTGGCTGGAAAGCTGCCTGGTAGAAAAGGATCTGGGGGTCCTGGTGGACAGCCGGCTAAACGTGAGCCAGCAGCGCTCCCAGGTAGCCAAGAAGGCCAATGGCATCTTGGCCTGAATCAAGAATAGTGTGGCCAGCAGGAGTAGGGAAGTGATCATGCCCCTGTACTCAGCGCTGGTGAGGCCACAGCTTGAGTACTGTGTTCAGTTTTGGGCGCCACAGTATAGGAGGGACATGGAGGTGCTGGAGCGTGTCCAGACAAGGACAACAAAGCTGGTGAGGGGCCTGGAGAACATGTCTTATGAGGAGCGGCTGAGGGAATTAGGATTGTTTAGTCTGGAGATGGGAAGGCTGAGGGGAGACCTTATTGCTCTCTACAACTACCTGAACGGAGGTTGTAGTGAGATGGGAGCTGGTCTCTTCTCCCAAGTAACTAATGATAGGACAAGAGGAAATGGGTTCAAGTTGTGCCAGGGGAGGTTTAGGGTGGACATTAGGAAGAATTTTTTCACTGAGTTACCAACCATTGGCACAGGCTGTCCCGGGAGGTGGTTGAGTCACCATCCCTAGATGTGTTTAAAAGTTGTGTAGATGTGGTGCTTAGAGACATGGTTTAGTGGTGGACCTGGTAGAGTAAGGTCAATGGTTGGGCTAAAGGTCTTTTCCAACCTAAACGATTCTATGATTCTAAATCTTGCAGGACACACTGATCCTTGAAAATTCATCTGTTTGTTCTTGTAATGACTAAAAATATTTCTGATAGTATATTTTAAAATCCTAAATCCTCTGCATATCAGCAGGAAAAGAAAAATGAAACCAGTTAGAGAAAAATTGTAATTACATTTTTTTTCTATAGAACTACAACGAGAAGCTACCAGTGCACTTACTCTAAATACAGTAATAGTATATAGGGACTCTGATTTCTTCAAGGAAAAAAAAAAAAGTTAGCTAGCCTAGCTCCCCCCTCAACTAAGATAAAGAAACTTTTATAATTTGATGTTATTCATTCTATGAGTAGTTAGTGTACAAAGCAACTTGTTACCTATAGATTGGAGAGATTTATTGAACCTCTGCAAGTCAAATCCACATCTTGCACTAGCACTTTACTCAAGGAAACCATAACAATATGAAATTCAATCTGCACCACAGCCACTTATCTAGTTCTTCAAGAGTGTCTTCACTCTGGTGTTCTGGTCTTGTTCTGCATGCAGCCTTTCATCTACTTGCCACGAAGGAAGCCGGCACCAGTCAGGCCTAGCCTGACTAGGATTTGGGAAAAGGCTTTTTCCTTCTCAGGATCAGAAGCCTGGTATCACTGTGTGCAGCAAGGTTAAAATCTACCAATATCCTTGCTTCCTTTCACACACAGGTACCCATCACATCCACCTTCCTGAAGACATGAATGGCCATTCACTGTACACAAGTTTTTCTCAGGCAGCCACAGAAGTATGATTACCTCTTACTGTATGGTAAAAATCAGCCAATTTCAGAAGAAAGGCCAGTTCTTTCCAGAGATCCTGCCTGTATTTTGTTTTACAATCTCAGGAGCTGACTACCCAGTATACTGTATAGACTTGCAAGAACATTATACTTTACCTTTTTTAAAATTCATTTTGAGTCATGCACAAGGATACACATGAAAAAATAACCTCATTCGCACTACCAACGCAATGTATTTCTCCAGGATTTGAAGCTAGGAAAACTGCATTAGTACCTAACCTGTTTTCTTTAAAGCCACATGAGTTTTATAACCATCATCACTAAGTAAAAATAGTAATTAGAAATTATTACTGTTTTTGTTTTCTTATGGACACATTAAAACAGATTAGTTTGCTAAATGTTATTTAGTATTAATACTGCTGTCAGGACTGCCTAATATCCAAGAAGATCCTACTTGATTTCAAACATTCTTGCTGATATTCAAATGAAAAGCTATTTAGAAAATGATGCTTCAATTACAATTAAAAAACCCCAAACATTTCATGTTTGAATAGCTAGCTGGAGGCATCAACCTAGTTGCCTGTGGCCGTTGTGTTACTCACACATTACCCGGATATTGAGAGTCTGTGTTTAGGAAATTACCCTTTACAGTTTAATCTGTATATGAATAATGCAAGAATAAAAGGTTACCTGGGTTTGCTTCTTTTATTGCCATCAATACTCCATCTCTGTTTGAATTCCAGAGCAAGAAAGAATCCACTGTGTTATACGCTGCTTGTGTAGCTGCCCCATTTTCACATGGGCCCACAGAGGAAAGACCACCTTACAGCAGAGTCCAGAACTCATGCCGGTAAGATACCAGCACCATCTCAAATACCACACAAGCATCAATAATGACATTTTCCTGTGTGTCTTACTGCTTATTACTGAGTGTTTAGGCTGCACACTACCTTTGCTATGCCAGCCTTCCCAGAACCTTCTCTGCAGGACCCACTGTCTTTACATACAGCGCTTTAAAGGTGCACCTGGTTCTCATCACAAACGGCCCGGCACAATCCCATACTAATTCCTATTGGTTTTTAATTCCAAGAATACTTATTCTTAGATGGCATGGATAATCCTGGGACAGACAATAACTTCTCCTTGCTTTCTTTTCCCTCCTCCCCATCTGCTGCCTCCACTGCTGTACTTTAATTTGTTTCACCTCCTCTCCCCCAACTAAATAGACCATAACGTGTTTACTGAGGCCTCCAAATAAACCATACCTTTATTTGCACTTCTTCCGATTGCCAAAAGGACTCTTGTCCTTCCCTGTCACACACTATGAGGAAGTTGTGGCGCTACAAGACTGACACCAAGTAATTGCTCCAGCGATCTCCTGCTAGTGACTTAGATCCCAGGACTCCCATTTTTTCCCCTCAGTCTTAGGAAAGCAACAGGCAACAGCTATCTGACAAGCACCATCCAGGTTCCACAGCTCTTCACTTATTTAAACATCAGGCTCTCTCCCCACTCTTCCAGAAATATGCTAGAAACACAGCTGCTAGGTTAGCTACAGAATACACTTGAACTATACCAGCTTATTTCCAACTGGAGAGATAAACAAGGAGTGATATTACACAGCAGGGCCCTTCCGGGGTGTGCAGTTTTGGAGACTATTCACATGTCTAAGAGGATACCAAGCTGTCTCAGACAGCGATGGAGAGTCTTACCTATAGTTCCAGCCAAGTATTATTTTGGGACTTTTTGGTTGGTGTGGTTGTTTGCTTGTTTTTAAGGACTGAAGACATGAATGTTAATTAGCACTAAGAAGCCACCAGCCTCATGAATCAAGGGAAAACAGCATAATATAGTTTTCTCAAGCATCTAGAAGTATCAGATTCTTTCCCCTATTTACTGTGTTTCTTATGGCAAAGGTTTTCAACCTGCTATGAAGGAGACAAACAGCACTTACACAATGCCCCATGCAACAGGGAGATAAATTAACTCTTTTTGTATTATTCTTTAATATGGAACTATAGAGTATGCAATGCCTCTGAAAAAAAAGTAATTTGTATAAGACGGCATCTCCCATTAATTGCACAATTAGCATCTCCTTCCCTAGGGTTTCTTTCACCATAACTACTTCTTCCAAATTCATCCAGTAACAGGAAAACACTATGCTGCTAGGATGACAAAAGTGTCGCAATAAAAACATCTTTATTAAACTCCACGGCAGAGGCAGAGTAGCTCTCTGTAAAAATGGAATACTGATCAAGAGAACTGTCAGCAACCTGATTACAGAACAGAACAGATTACCCCCACAAGGGCAGAAAATCTTGCACTCCTGCACTCTTGCTCAGGCTTTCCCACACAGCCTGTTGCACAGTACATTTATTAAAATCCCACTGAAAAACAACAATCCTGTATTAACCGAACATTAAGCCAGCACTGCAATATTCCAGAGGTGCAAAACCTAAAGCTAGAGCTGTAAAATTAACCCTGCTTTTGTGAAAACATACATTATCAGGTAGAATAACCATATGAGAGAGCATTAAAAATGTGGTATGCCTGCCACACATCTCCTTTCCTGGTTCTGTAGAAGCAGAGAAGAGCTCCCCCCCAGATCTATGACCTAATCTGTTCTACGTGTGGGCAGCAGTCAGGAATCCCAGATGTCCATCAACTCCTGTCATTCTGCCATGTCTCAGTAACGATGGGCAAGGTAGTTCATCTCTTCTTGCTTTCTAGCTTCTCACACAGGTGTACAGACAATAGCAGTCATTTTCTTTTAGTTTCTAGTCTGACACACTCTCACTTTCCCTTTGTGCTCTCTGACATTTTAACTCCATGATCTCCATCTGTTCCTCCTCCAGTTCAGCTGTGTATCTCTGTCCTCTTCCTTACCAGGTTGAAAATCATCTCTGTTTTATTAATGTGTCTGTCTGACCTAAATGCTCCTCAACACCTGCCTGCCTTTCTCAGCTCCTAATTTAAATAACTCCCAACTACTAGTCTGTTTTCTCTGCCAGAAGTTGCATCCTGGCTAAATCCAAATTTGACAGCTAAAAGAAAGAAGTGGAATCCTGCAGATCTGTCATTTAAAACAAATGCAGTTCTACTTTTTTAAAATTAGAAATATGTTTCATGAATACATTTTTATTTCTTCCACTGCTCACCTCCTCAACCCCAAACAGTATTTTTAAATATTTGTTTTAAGAAAAAATTGATACTGTAGAGGTCAGCATAAAATAAGCATGGTGACTTTGCAGCTGAGTTCATAACACAAAGAAAAATTGTCAATTAAAGCTAAACCATTTAGAAAAGCATCAGTCCCAAAGAAAATAATATTTTGACTTTACCAGTTTAGATAAGATGTAATGTCTATATTGGCATTACATCATCTCTTCATTGATCAGCTTTCTACCCTTGGAAAAGTTATGTGAGTGACCCTACCCCTTCAGTTTCTTCATCTGCAGATGATGTACTGTTTTTCCTCCCTCCCTATTTTGTAGCAGTGCAGACCCATCAAGCTGTCAAAGGCTCTGGTTACATACAGTTATCTTAAGTTCCATAGCTATCATTGGCTAGCTTTCTGAAACAGAAGAATAGGCTCCATCTTCTTTCATGGAGAAGCTGCTAATGCAAAGAACAATAATGTTTCCAGCCAGAGATACTACACGTAATAGCAGCACAAGACAACGGAGCAAAGAGTCCAGTTCTGTAAGCACAAAGCACTTCTCAATGCACCACTAAATAGAACATCAAAGCAGAAAAATTTGCGTTGAAATGCTAAGCACCGAGGCAGAAAATACCTCCCTCATGATCAGTACTCAAGCTCTGTATCATCATTTGAGAAAGTCTCAAAACTCAGCACATGTTAATGGGTCATAAGTACCCAGCTGCTCAGGGATAGCTAGTTTGCCTTGCATACAAGCTGTTTCTACAAATGTCCACAAAAAATGTATGAAGACCTTCTAAAATGGCTGGGAAAAAACAGCCTACAAAGCTATTCACCATCTACACAGAGGACAGGAGGAGGTCAAATTCAAACCATCACAAGAGAGAAGAAACGGAGAAGTCCCTGGCAGTACTTTGAGGGATAAGGAAAATGTCCAGTCTAGTCCCACAAAGATAAACAAGCAGCAAGGAAAAATCTGGAGGGGAGGATAAAGATCCTATTGATCTGCTAAGTGACTAGCAAGAAGGTGCGGAAGAAAGAGAATGAAAACTTATCTGGGACTCTTCAGGCTCTCTCCAAGACAGAATAAGATCACAGCTCTGCACACACAGCTCCAGAGGCTGTTGGTTCCTCTCTCCTCACAATGCTCATTTCAGTAGTATTCCAGGGTCTTAAAATGCTTTTCTTTGAAAGATATCACACAAATATATACAAAGAAATAACAGCTTTGATATTCTTTAAGCACTTAGAACACAGCAATATAACAGAACTCCTCATATTGAAATCAAATGTATTTTTTAAAGCATACTACCTGTGTGCAATCCTCCAATTTGTTTTCAGAATATTAGAAAGTCAGTGTTAGAGGTGCTGACTGATAGTTTTTTATTTGGCATATAATTAACAGTGAATTGTTTTAAATAAATGTAATAATGACCTGAAAAGTAAGACTTCATACTCTCCTTGCTAAAAAAAAATAAATATATATATATATAATTTTTACTGCTAACAGAGGTTGCTACAAGTCATGCATTTAATACAAAAGAGATAAATACTAATATATACATACAGCTTTAAAAAAAGCAGTTTTCTAAACTGTATGAAGCACAGAGGAAAAAAAACATCCATGAAGATTAATGAATAATTACTCCTTGTGAAACTACAAATGTCAGAGTAAGGAAATTAATTTTGCCCTATTATCTAAATTGAAATCATCTGAATATCACAGCAAATAGTGGATAGAACTCTTCCACTGTTAATATCTTTCTGATCTTCTTTAATGGATCACAAGGACATATTGGCTCTGAAAATAATCAAGAAACATATTCTTCTTTCTCCATTAGAGAAAACAAGCCTGACTAGCAAGGAATTGTACTTAAACCCCATTCAGCAAGTAGCCAGGAGAGCAGAAACTGAGTCAACAAAGTTTCAGAATAGAATACTTGTACTTAAAAGTAGGGAAGGAACTAACACAAATAATTCCTGAAAACAGGATTTTTTTTTTTTTAAAAAGCAACCTCTTTAAGTTCTTCTGCCTGAGCATCTTCCTCTCAGACCAACCCTCCTAGAAGAAAAACGCTTCATTCAAAAAGATCAGGTTATGTCTCTCTGGTACCAATACTTTCTGCAACTTTTACACGGGCATACTCAGGTTATACAGTAAGACAGGGTATAACCAAGACCAATATCTAACAAGGACAATTGTGCCCGATTGGTCTATAATAGCTCTGTAAGTTCATCAACAAAATAGTGAATAAAGCAGAATCATACGACATTTGGTGATGCAAAATGAATTGCATTTATTCCTGGCCATTACAGCTGGCCAAAAAAAGAAAAACTTAGCAAGCTATGTGGGCATGGGAGAAGACATAACATGAATTTTGTTATCGCTATCACAGTCTGACCGTTGCACCTGAGGTATGATATTCATTTCAGATAGCAGAATGGGTTAAAATGCTGATCAATTACAAAGATCAGGACTTCCCTGTTTGCTGAACCAAGGAATTGTTAAATTTACTTGACCACACATTTGCATGGCTGATGAATGGGTTGGAAAAGGGGACTTTATTCCCTCACCCCACAGAGGACAAAGGGACAAACAAAATCAAAAGGTTCTTTAGTCATTCTCAACAAAAGGAAACATTATGAAGAAGCCACGGAAATTACAAACACTGAAGGAAGCAAGATACAGGAGGAGCTGACAACAGAAGACCCTTCCTAAACTGCAGTGGCCACCAGAGTCAGTGAAGTTCTCTTAAGGAAAACCATAACTACAAACTAGATACAACTAAATATCTCTAGCTGTCAGAGCAGGTGAGCCAGTGCAAGAGGAGACAGCAACAAATACAATTAGCATGCCTATCTAAAAAGGCCTAGTAAAACAAAACACTGTAATTTTCCTGTTGTTGCATAACAGGAACCAGTACATGACCACATATTTGCTCCTAACAGTGCAAATGAATTAGCCTATTTTACAGCAAACTCTAGCACTAAAGGTACATTATCTTCAGTTATTAAACAAATCAGTAACTCTGGAATCATTTTGACCTCCAAAGGGCTTCTGCAGGTTTAAACAGTTCTATAGATATAGATGAATATCCTTTAGCCTGTAGAGCTCCTCAATATATTCAGTAGGTTCAGCCAGACGTTTCTCGCCTTGGATTTTGGAACCACAGCGAGCAAGAAAACCAGGCATCTTTAGGAAATGCTGGTGGCTACAAAACAAAATGGCTAGTCATGGTTTGGGCTGGATTGGCCCAATCAGACAGAACAACAGATGCTCTCTCCTGCCTCTCTTTGAAGGGAGGCAGGAGAGAGAAAAAAGAGAAACTTACGAGTTTAGAAGGAACTAAACTACTTTAATAAAATAATAAAAACAAAATAATGAAATATATACAAAACTGGATCAAGCTTCCAGGACAACTATCATGTCACCAGCAAGCACTGGGGAAGTCCCAGACTGGACTTAGTGACAGACGGGAACTGCATTCCGGATCAGAATCAAAGGCAGATGAACAGACAGAGTTCTCCTCAGACACCGGCCATTGAAGAAAGAGGGCTGACCCTTTGATCCCTCAGCTTTTATACTGAGCATGAGGCAGATGGAATGGAATACCCTTGTTGGTCAGTTTTGGGTCACCTGTCCTGTCCGCTCCTCCCCACAGGTGCGACCCCTCTACGCTTTTCCGCTTCCGACCCTCCAACAGGGCAAGTAACAAAGTTGTCTGGCCTTGGGTGTTACAGCAATAAGTATAAGCAAGAGCTTCTCTGCATCCCATTCCTTGGCATCAGCCATAAACATGGGTCTTATCACTCTGAGAGCGAACAGTTTTCTGCACAACATGCTGTTAATTTCAGCAGTTAGAAGAGGTCTGGATAAAAAGTAAAGTTACTGAACAAAACTGGCCCTGTTTTACCTCAAACCGGGACACAGCCTCTTGAGAAGAGAGCCATAAGCTTTTCATTTCAGTACTCAAGTGTATTTATTCAGCTGAGGACCAGGGAATGCTAGATATTAAGTGTCCTGCATAGATGATGTTCCTGCATTAACTGCATTACGCTAGAAGTACAGATACTAGCATTAACAGTGACCAAGCTTGCTCAGGCACCAGAGACCATGAAATCTCATTCGTTCACTGCTTTATCTAAGGCAATTAGCTTTGCCGAGAGGCTGTGCTTACAACATTAAATTGCTTCCAAGACCTCATATGTTATCTCTGCAGAGGACTGTGATGAGCTGCATGAATATATAAATCTACTCAGGAAGCGTGGTATTCTACTACAAGATTTAGACTGACCTCAGGCAATACTCACCCTTATCATCGTGACCATCTTCAAAGTAACCACACACCAAGAGCTCAAAAGAAACTCACAACAAGGAAAAGAATGGAGTTGGCTTTAGACTAAAGAAATGGTAAGGATCTACCCCCAGTCTCCACGGGAATAATCTCTTTTTTTCAGTCTTACTTTTCCCTCAGCAAAGTCATTACATGTGCACACACACACCACAAACGTATGCTCAGATTAAGACAGATAAATATTTAAACCCAGTTTACAGATAATGCTTGCACAGTTTTTGAAGAGCTTGCAGCTTTTTTCTGTGCTCTAAAAATTAAGAGAAATGCATGAGTGTGTAACTTTCTCCTCCTCCACCCCATGACTTCTACCAGTCACTGGCACTCAGAGGTGACCTAAACAGACTTGACATATTTCTTGTAACTATGAATGCTAGACTGTATGAATGATGAAGTCTTTCATTGATTTACTGTAGCTTACTAAATAAAATAGAATGGATGTACTGCATATGAGGCTTTGCCCAGAACAGCAGAGATCAGGATTCAAAATAGATCTAGAAGAACAGCTTTTAAGGTATAGAAAGACAGAAAAGAGTAAAAGGAGTCAAAAAAATTCTCACTCCCTTGTCAGTTAGTTGCTAATTCTTGCTTCAAACAAATACATTTTACTTACTTACTAAGGAACAACACATAACAGAGAACAGATTCTTTCCTTTTAACTTTTTTTTTTTTTTACTGTTATTAAGTAAGAATTATAATTAAAGAACATTTCCCTGAGTCCTCATTCTGTATTCTCCACAGGCAGGAATGCCAGGTGGCACTACCTATGAGGTCAGCAGAAGAGAGCTTACAAGCATTTCTTGAGCTTTAGTAAGCCATACATGACTTGATGCAATATGTTGCTCACAAAACAGTTCTTCAACTACAGTAATAAGTACCTTCTCATACTCCCAGATTTAGATGAGAAAAATGTTAGGTGGCTCAGAGCGTTAAATAAATAAATCTTTATTACTGCGCTGATATATATATATGAGACCATCTTGTCTCATCACTCCTCTTATTTCTCTTCCTTGACCTTCAGCTGCTCTGTGATGTTCTTCTGAACCTCAGGCATGCTCCTGCTTCTGAAGGTGGAAAATGTGACCTTGGACATAAAACCCAAGTACAAAAAAAAACCCGCCCACAACTTAGTGTAATTATGCAGTTTTCTTTAAATGATATGTAAAGCACGAAGGAAAGCCAGTCACCTTTATATTTTGAAAAGCATCACACCTGACCCAAAGCCTCAAGCAGGAATCATTTTCCCTCTGATTAAAGTCAAAGAACTCACATAATCTGAAAATAAAAAGGTAAAACTTCCATGCAAAAGCCATGAAAGCATTTTTGCTACTGCTCCAATTATTCTCAGATTCCAAAAAAACTTGAGCTACTCCATATTTAAGTGGGAATTCACAACCTCTTATCTCCTAAAATTTTTTAGGATCATGGAATCATCTAGGTAGAAAAGACCTTTAAGATCATCAAGTCCAACCGTTAACCAAGCATTGCCAAGTCTACCACTAAACCATGTCCCTAAGCACCACATCCATACATCTTTTAAATACCTCCAGGGATAGTGACTCAACTACTTCCCCAGGCAGCCTGTTCCAGTGCTTGACAACCCTTTCAGTGAAGAAATTTTTCCTAATATGCATCTTAAACCTCCCCTGGTGCAACTTGAGGTTGTTCCCTCTTGTCCTAGTACTTGTTACTTGGGAGAAGAGATCGACCCCTGCCTCTCTACAACCTCCTTTCAGGTAGTTGTAGAGAGCAATAAGGTCTCCCCTCAGCCTCCTTTTCTCCAGGCTAAACAACCCCAGTTCCCTCAGCTGCTCCTCATAAGACTTGTTCTCTAGACCCTTCACCAGCTTCGTTGCCCTTCTCTGGGCACACTCCAGCACCTCAACGTCTTTCTTGCAGTGAGGGGCCCAAAACTGAACACAGTATTCAAAGTGGGGCCTCACCAGTGCCGAGTACAGGGGCACAATCACTTCCCTACTCCTGCTGGCCACACGATTCTTGATACGGGCCAGGATGCCGTTGGCTTTCTTGGCTACCTGGGCACACTGCTGGCTCATGTTCAGCCGGCTGTCCACCAGGACCCACAGGGCCTTTTCTGCCAGGCAGCTTTCCAGCCACTCCTCCCCAAGCCTGTAGCGCTGCATGGGGTGGTTGTGACCCAAGTGCAGGACTCGGCACTTGGCCTTGTTGAACCTCATACCATTGGCCTTGGCCCATTGATCCAGCCTGTCCAGATCCCTCTGTAGGTCCATCCTACCCTCAAGCAGATCAACACTCCTACCCTATTTGGTGGTGTCTGCAAGCTTACTGAGGGTGCACTCGATCTCCACATCCAGGTCATTGATAAAGATATTAAAGAGAACTGGCCCCAATACTGAGCCCTGGGAAACACCACTTGTGATCGGCTGCCAACTGGATGTAACACCATTCACCACAGCCCTTTGGGCCCGGCCATCCAGCCAGTTTTTTTACCCAGTGAAGAGTACACTTGTGTAAGCCATGAGCAGGCAGTTTCTCCAGGAGAATGCTATAGGAAAGTGTATCAAAGGCTTTATTAAAGTCTAGGTAAACAACCTCCACAGCCTTTCCCTCACCCACTAAGCGGGTCATCTTGTCATAGAAGGAGATCAGGTTTGTCAAGCAGGACCTTTGTTATATGTCTATACCAGTTCAAAACCATCAGGTCTGGAAACAAGGCATGCAACTACCATGATTTGTGATACAGCAGACATAAGAGAGTTGACATAATTCCAGTTTGTTGTAGAGGTTTTTGCCTGCATGTATATTGCATTATTACCTCTTGTCATGAGAATCTGGTTGAATATTTTATCCAGGCTCTAACACATCTTCAGTTGCTCCCTGAAGGACAACCTTAACAACCCATTCCACAACATCTGTCAGCCACACAGACTGGAATGACCATGTTTTCAATACTCAGCCTTGCAATCACATCTGCTGGAAACAACTGGCTGAACTGAAACCCATTGCTTGGTTTCTGAAGAGCACCTTAGGACTTTTCAAATGCACTCAAGAGCTATGTGGGTGCGCATGCACACACAGAGGATTACTGATGATGATGATGATGAACATCCATCCCCCTACCTGTTATAAAGTTTTCCTCCCACTGCCCCTATCTTAGTTGACAAACTAGTGAAAGATTTCCTAAGCAGTTTCTCAGTATAACCTCTGCAGACAAAACATACGCAGGAGCACGTAACATACGCCAAGAGTTTACATACACAGAAATCTTGAATGCAAAATTACATACCTTCAATACAATGCAAACAAACTAGCCCTCTCTTACACAGGGAACACCTACATAAGTACAGTAATCTACCGCAGTAAGTTTTTTGCTGCTCTTTGAATGCAGGTTGCACTAAATAAAGATTTTAGGACTAGATGCTGCGGATGTTTCCATATCCACCCACTCCATAAGCTAAGTTAATAAGGAAATCAAAAAAGCAAGCTGCAGGACTGTGGTACCCCATGGGATACTTGGCCCCACCAGGAAGCCTAGTCAATGGCTAATGCAAGCATAAGCAACCCCAGCTAATAAGGGGGCATCATTGTAGCACTTTCAGCACAAAAATTATTTTTGGCCTAACTACTTTCATTTTCACGTCTTCCTCTTCAAAAGACAAGACTGTCTCAAGATATTTTTCCTGATTAAAAATCAGTTCAGAGTTTTCTGAAAAAATCCAGGAAAATTTTCCAAGAGTGCTGCTATTTTTCACTGAGCCCCACTGTTAGCACCAGATACATGAATTACCAATTTACTGAGCCCCACATTCCAGCTAGGATGCTCCAAATTCCCAAACACTAGCATAAAAATGGATACTAATATTACCTTGATAATTGATTCCATAACAACAATGCTGTACATGTGCTAATGGCACATCTGTCAAGGGATAAGGCAGCGAGAATTGCAGCCTCCAATTCACTTTACTGTAGCAAGCTTTCTTAAACTTGGTAGAGTAGGAATAGGTTATATTGGAACAGTCAATAGAACTAAAAATTGGGTGGATTTTCCTGACCATATTCAGAGTATAGCCAAGTCCCAAAGTGAGGGACTTGGTTTCAGTAGGGAACCAGAAATATAGTGACAAAGGTTATCTTCTTTTGGGGGGGGTGGGGTTGAAGGGGTAGATTTTTTTTTTTTTTTTTTTTTAAATCGACTTTTTCTTTTAATCCTTTTGAGAGCTATACCAGACAGTGGAAGGGTTCATGTGACCTGAGAGCTAAGCCAACAGGTCCTTTGACTTCTGACAGAACGTAAGTTCTGTTAAGACTAATAGACAAAGTAAAACAGCCTCCTGATGCTGACAGTAGAAGGCTTGAACACAAATCACTCCCTTTAAAAATCAATAGGTATACAAAACATGACAGCTATTCCAGGAAATAGGATGACAGCTATGGATGGTATACCCTCCTCTATGCTTCAAGAAACATCCCACAGCCTGTGAATGAGTTGGGGTACAGTAAGATGCTTAGCTACTAAAATGAGGGTGTAGACGCTGAGCCTACTGGCACGATGAGGGTATAAATACTGAGCCTACCAGAATGAAGAACTCCAAACTCAGCCTCACCCCTGGAGCTGTGCTTCTGTCACTACAGGACGAACTTCACAGTATGTCTGCTTGCAGTTCAGCTCCAGGCACCAAGGAGTAAGGCAAATCCTCATCTTCAGTTAAACTTGCTGTAGTGTTGGTACTACTCACATTCCCAGGACAGCAATTTCTTCCCATGTTTCTGAACCTCACACTCACTCCACACAAGCTCAGGAGAGGTTGAAAGAAGCCAAAGTGCTGCACTAGAGACTTGAGAAGGAACACAGCTGAAGGAGGAGGGAAGGAACACCTATGCCCTCACCTACAGCAGTTTTAAAGCCATTCTTTAATCCACAAACATGTAACAGAAGTCTTGCTCTTAATTTGGTCTAGCTATCACACACAAAGTGAGAAAGCCAGATCCATATCGCTCATGGGACATGGCAGGAACACTAAATTGGAAGCATATCATCTGTACATGCAACAGCACTCAGCTCCTCTCAAGCACCTTGCAATGCAGCAATCAGAAATTTCTCAGTGACACTAGGTTTAACTTGCTTAAAATTACAACTTCTAGATTCACACATTAACAAGAGAAGCTTTTATTTCCTCCTTTTAAAGTAATTAAATAAATATTGCTGAACCTCATCTGATAAATGCTCAAAAACATAACCAAGATACATTCTCAACATTCAAAAGAAAAAAAAAAAGCAAATAAATGAACCGACGTCATTAAAATCTTGTTATTGCTAGTGCAACCTATTGAATTCAAGGTTTTCAAATACTTACAGCCACCAATACTATGTTAACAAAGATTTTCAGTATAATTGTCATTAAGTCCTTATTGTTTACAAAGATAAAACCTTACAATAAAGTTTTGATGTTCAAAGATCCCCAAAAGTGGCTAAAAAAAATAATCTCCCCCCACAGCAGTAATATTCCCTAGAATACTGAAATCCATATCAACCTCAAAAAAAGACAGCTTGCATCACAGATATACAAACTGTTTTAGGATACACTGACAATCATATCGTGCCAGTAATACTGCATGGCATATCTGAGAAAGCTTACACCAGCCAGATGAGCCATTGGCCTGGAGCTCAAAACAATCCTACAAGACCACCTCAGAAGGTAGGGAGAAACTTGGATGACACACCTGTGCTGAGCTTCATGCACAACTGATTCAGCAATGAAAGTACTCAAGTTAGCGACATCAGGTGCACCTATATTACACTGCTTCCCCAGCATAGTCCAGAGCTTCAGTCATGTTAAGGCACCAAGGACTGCTTACACTAGGTAATAAACTGATTAATTATGTCTTCACACCTCTGTTTATTTAGGGAACCCTTACAATCCTACCCACATATTGTGTTGCTCTGCCCTTATGTACAATCTGTTTGTAACAGAGCCTCACTTGACAGAATTCGGAGGTACCATAGACTTGACAAAGAGAGTTGGGGTGGGGGGGATATTTGCTTGTGCACTCAGTTTCTTCAACACTAGTACACCTTCATCCATTAAACAACTCTGATACCCATTTCTGCACATGAACAAGCTTTAAATAAGCAGCTTGTCTGGTTTATCATTACCTTTTCCTCCATTTCTGTGTTACTCCTCCTCTTCCCCAGTCAAATGATAAAGCTTTCCAGAGATGTTTTTCAGATGGGCTCAATATCAAACAGACAGAGAAGTGGGAAAAAGCACATGTATTATGAAATTTTGCAAAGTCTGCCAAATTCCAGTTTATGGAGGAACTTAACAGAAATTCATCCGAATAATATAAATTACAAAGGCTTTCACTAGCAAAAGCAATGGAAGTAACAGCTTGTTTGGTTGTGGTTTGGTTTTTTTTTTTTTAATCTTTCAATCTATTCCTGAGAGGAAACCATACCAACTGGGGACGTTACACAAAGTTGGTAAATATTGTAACAGTTAGCTTTGCATATATCTTATTACTTTTGGTGTCTATTTGTCTGGGGGTACAGACGAAGCAGCAGAGGACAAACTATAGCTTATTCACTTCTTCTCATTGCCCTTCCTATCCTTCTCTCTCTCTGTGTTGAGGGCTGCTGAACGACTGCCCCAGATGTAATACCAGCGTGGTTCCATGAATCACAGGAACAAAGGGTGTGCAGACAGTGTTGTGCAGCGGCAATATCAGAGCTCCCTGCTCCCGTCTCTCCCACAGGCTATGAACACATCAATCCTCTAACCTAGTTTGCTTTTACTGGCCTGGCAGCTTGTCAGCTGCTTTGCTCCCAGTAGACAGGAGAACAACACAGGACTTGTTGAATATTCAGAGGATCACAAAAAGAGGTCTGGGAGCTTGCCCAAGCCTATCCCCCTGCCTCAGGGAAGAACAGCTAGACACAAACCATTCATGACAGATTTGTCTCACCTGTTCTTATCAGCCTCCAGCGAGGCACTCGCAGCTTTCCTAGGCAACCTAATCCAGTACTGAGTTATCTTTCTGGCTAGTTTTCCCACCTAAGCCTTGAGAAATCTCTCTCATGATACAACATGGTCCCATTATTTCTTGCCCTGCCCACCACAGCCATAGAGAACAGACTGTTCTTTTCCTTTCTCGTTGTCTCTTTCATATGCCGGTCTTCTCCTGACTAAGTTTGCTCCTGAGGGCAAAATCTCTCAGGTCTCCCTTGCTGGTTACGCTCTGGATTCTCCACATTTTTCTTCAGGCTCAGAGTCCCAAACAGGACATCACGCTATACAGAAGACTTAGCGATGCTGACTGTTAAGGTTACTATAAACATGCATTACAGGCATCCCTCCTATCTATGGTTTGCTTGCATCAGTATGAATATCATGATTTGACAGCAGTCATGAAAGCACGTGCTTTTTTTTCAAAAAAGCCTGCGTTTCCCTTACGGGAAACCTGAGGGAAGCGAAACCATGTTAGAGGATGGCTACATGTTATACCACCAAAGTTCAGAGACTGAAGAAGCAGAGCTTAAACTTACGAAAAGGGAACATTCTGTTTTCATTTGAGCAGCAATAGGACAACTTATTACCACTAATATCTTCTTGTTCTTCAGCAGTTGGATACAGAGCCAGCATGCTGAGCATCTTAACCTGACATTCCGGTCTGGTGCCCCACTACACCAACTGAGCACATTTCTGATGCCTCTACTGCTGCTTCTAAAAACGGACAAAACAGCATAGTTGTGTAAGCCCAGTTCCAAGTCCCATGCTATGACCACCTCTTCCCAAGCATGGTCAAAATCTGTGAAGCAGCTGGACCTGAACAGCTCCCAGTTCCTCAGCTTCTCCCAGAGCACATGCCACCTTGCGTAACAGCTGTTGGCAGCAGTGAAGTGGCAAGTGGAATATAAGGCACCTTAAGTCACAACAGAGGGAGCTGCAGCAGAGGGGGAACATTCATTACCTCTGGTGCACGGATCATCAAGATTATTTACTAGGGTAAACAAAGAGCCTGCTAAATGTTTTGCCCATTCTGTACCGCCTGATCCACAGCGCTGCAGGGCAGCAGTGCCTGAAACCATGTCAACTAAGACTTAGGTCTTACAAATAATAAGGAAGTCTGAGCAGCTTATTTACAGAACTGTAACACCTCCACCCTCCCCCTTTGCCAAGCAGAAGGGCTTCCATCATGCCTTTCTTTTCAATTATCCTTTCAGCCTTCATAAAGCAGAGCCACATCCCTGCCCCAGGCAGGCTGGGATACCAAGCCCCTCTCCTCATTCCCCTACCTTTACCCCAAGAGCTCCTCAGGCTTCTCCCTCTTTTCCCAGGGCTGCTTCCACCAAGCACCTGCTTCCTCCAGAAACAACTGATGAGCATTAGGCAAGGGTCTGGCCAGCTCTCTCACCACACTTTTAGAGTTAATGTTGTCAGCCACTGATAACTCTCCTCCAGCCTTCAGCAAATCCTTTCCAAGACTTGGATCAAAAAAATTTACCAGGAAACCGTTAGATATTAGTCGTCCGTTGGCAAAAGGCATTTTAAAAGCCACTATGCCCACACAAGGGTTTCTGCTTTCACAATGGGGATAGTTCAACCGTGTAACACTCTCCCCACCACCCCCCAAATTTAAGGGCAAATTCTGTTCAAAATATCATTTATAAAGGCTTGCACTATAAGCTAGAAAGATCAGAAAGAGGAAAATATTAGAAGACCAAATGCATCTAGAGCTAGTTTGGGTATGTCTATCAAGACTCTAGAAGAGTCTGTACTAGGACTTACAGACTAATTTGTATGCCATATATTTCCCTGTACTTTAGAGCTCATTCCCATATACGTGAGCCCCAATCCACCTTTCCTGTCTGTCTAGAAGACTAGCAGAACAAATACTTAAGTTCAGGAGCACTGCACTTCCACAGGTCCATTAAGCAAAACTGAAAGTATATGAATAATTTAAGAAAGGACTCACAGGAAAAATTTACATTTGAAGTGCTCTTCTGTAACCTCAAACACTGCAGACAGAAGAGTTTGCTGTCATTTCCCCAAACTTGAGAGTGCAACTAGCTGACCTGTCCAGACTGCAGTATAATTACCAACTAGCAACCTCTTCACGTACACCCTCCAATATTTTCAAGTGTCTTTTGCCTCCTCTTTCATTTCCTGTCCTTAACTGTTGCTGTGCACTGTTAAAGAGCTGTTATGGTTTACTCTGAAAGCAACCAAGTATCAGTGCTATCTGTGAAATGCCTTCATACATTACAATACTTTACATACTATACGTTACCTTTTCCTCTAAAGATAAGGCATCTGTTAACCAAGACACAAATTCCTGTAACTAAACACTGCTGGATTTTGGGGTGTGTGTGGTTTATGTGTGCACATTATATATAGATACATGCATGTTTGCAGGTGTGTGCATATCTGCATATGTGTGTATATACATAGGAAAATATACATACATAATCTATACATCATAAAAATGTAAATGGGAAAAAAAATCTATCAAGGAAAGAAGTATCAACTCTTTGAAATACAGAGCTGATACTGCTATTGATAGAATGAAGACTGGGTCATAACTAACACTGGTAACCATGGGGTTAACAGTCTCTGGTAGTAAGCCACTAAAAGATGTGTGTGAACTCTTGTCATACCAAATCGTCTATGACTCCTACATGAAATCCCCAGCAAAGGGCACCACATAAGCTCTAACAAAACTTCACAATTTCTGTCTGCTCTGCAGCCATTTCACTGCAAACAAAATCCCTACCGGGAGGAGCTTGGGAGACCCAGCAGGAAGCCTAGTCCGCAATCCATGGCTTCCTCCAGTCAGCAAGCTTAAAGAACTTGCACAGAAACAACTCTTAGTTGTTTCAGCAGCTGCTGCTTCTTGTAATGTTACAGACCTAGAATTAAAGTACACTTTAAAAACAGTTTTGGGAGGATGAAATTGGAAAAGAGCCTTCTCAGGCAATGAAAGAAACATGCTACAGTAAGGGAAGCATTTTGCTCAACCAGAACAGGCCAACACACAAACCCTGCCTGCTATCCCAGTACAGTTCCGATTTTTGGATGTAGGGTTTGAAAACGAATCGTCTAGTTTTCAGCTATTCTTAGTTCACCTGTAGGGCAACAGCGTGCACTGGCTTTTATTTTGCCATGGGAGAAGACAAGTTGACATTATTTAAGACAACATTTTCCTACACTGAAGGTACCTAAAAGCACCAAAATAAACAGCCAGACTGAGCTTTAATGGAGCTAAAGTGGATACAGATTTAAATTTTAAATTATGTTTTATGTTGAGTCCTGTTTAATAAGTTTCTCACTGCAGGGAAACCTTTTACACAAGAAATACTTAAGGGAAGAGGTTTTCAGTACCTGTGCAAGAAGTAAATGAAACATAGGACGCAGTTTAGTGGGGATCCAAACAGTTAAAAAAGATTACAAACATCAAGATGAGATTACATTTAGTTTGAATTGCTGTGTGACAAACAAGCTTTCAAGATTTTGAGTCACTCAAAGGCTAATTCTGATGCCTTATTTGATGTGACAAAAACCCATGTGGCAAAGACACTTAACACTTAAAAATACTAAACTGCATAAGTAGGGCTTCCTATAATTTTGACGTAACAGAAGAGGGATTCATTGTGCGTGCTTGGTACCCCTACATCAGCTTGCCATTCTGACTTTTTTAGACAAGTGAAATAAAGAAACATAAAATGGAAAAAAGAAATGGTAACTACTAATACACATCTTTCACACAAATTTTGCCTCTTGGACTTCACCACTGCCCATTGCAGAAGCAACAGACATTGTTCTGGTTTTAACACATCTGTATAAATGAAGAGAAATCATGAGCAAAACCAAGTATCAATATTGTTACAACGTGGGTCAGGTTTCAGTGATCTTTTCAATTAAATTTTAGCAAATGTTTCTCAGTAATTGAAAAAAATGGTGGCTTTAAGGTCAATTGTAATGGGGCTTCTAAGGTCAGTTCTCCTCCTCTAGAATTAATCCTAATTTTCACCCTCTGAAAAATCTTCAGGAAGAAAGCCATTTCCAAACACGTAAGTATATTTATTATTCTCATTTCCATCCTAATCATGCAGATTACTGACTAGAATAAACCAATTTACCGTGTATTCTAACAAGGGTGCTGTTATTGGCAACCCCTTCAACCGAAGGACTTAAACTGGCAACTTGCCTGCAAATGACCGTGAAATTGCATAAAAGCCAGAAGATGGCTGCTGTCACCTTTCCAGCATGAGGGCACAGCCTATGAAAGGTACCAGCCTCAGCATACATAGCCTAAGACACAAATGTGCACGCAACCTATGGTCCAAGCTTGGCTTGCCAAACAAATGTGTGATCCTCCAATTCATCAAACACAGTAAATGGTAACAATGACTCATATAGCTGTTTAGGCTGAAAGGAACCTTTGGGATCATCAAGTCCAACCGTTAACCAAGCATTGCCAAGTCTACCACTAAACCATGTCCCTAAGCACCACATCCATACATCTTTTAAATACCTCCAGGGATAGTGACTCAACTACTTCCCCGGGCAGCCTGTTCCAGTGCTTGACAACCCTTTCAGTGAAGAAATTTTTCCTAATATGCATCTTAAACCTCCCCTGGTGCAACTTGAGGTTGTTCCCTCTTGTCCTAGTACTTGTTACTTGGGAGAAGAGATCGACCCCTGCCTCTCTACAACCTCCTTTCAGGTAGTTGTAGAGAGCAATAAGGTCTCCCCTCAGCCTCCTTTTCTCCAGGCTAAACAACCCCAGTTTCCTCAGCTGCTCCTCATAAGACTTGTTCTCTAGGCCCTTCACCAGCTTCGTTGCCCTTCTCTGGGCACACTCCAGCACCTCAATGTCTGTCTCATGGTGAGGGGCCCAAAACTGAACACAGTATTCAAAGTGGGGCCTCACCAGTGCCGAGTACAGGGGCACAATCACTTCCCTACTCCTGCTGGCCACATGATTCTTGATACGGGCCAGGATGCCGTTGGCTTTCTTGGCTACCTGGGCACACTGCTGGCTCATATTCAGCCAGTTGTTGACCAATACCCCCCAGGTCCTTTTCTGCCAGGCAGCTTTCCAGCCACTGCTCCCCAAGCCTGTAGCGCTGCATGGGGTGGTTGTGACCCAAGTGCAGGACTCTGCACTTGGCCTTGTTGAACCTCATACCATTGGCCTTGGCCCATTGATCCAGCCTGTCCAGATCCCTCTGTAGGTCCATCCTACCCGCAAGCAGATCAACACTCCTACCCTATTTGGTGTTATCTGCAAGCTTACTGAGGGTGTACTCGATCACCGCATCCAGGTCGTTGATAAAGATATTAAAGAGAACTGGCCCAAAACTGAGCCCTGGGAAACACCACTTGTGATCGGCTGCCAACTGGATGTAACTCTATTCACTGCAACACTTTGGGCCCAGCCATCCAGCCAGTTTTTTTACCCATATGTTATGGTTTGAGAAACCCACAACAATTTATTGTCGTCTAGACAACTACTCTATCACCCAGTGACCCCTCCCCACCTGGGAAGGTGAATCAGGGAAAAAACAAGGAAACCTGGGGGTTGAAATATAAACAGATTTACTAGAATGAGACTAGATAATTAACATTAATAACACTAAAGAACCAATATTGATACCGACACCAATATAAAATATACAAGGGTTATACTCAGCCAATTTTATCAGTAGGAAGCTGTGCACTCCCAGCAGTGGACAGCAAGTGTCAGACACTGCGAGCACTTCAGTTTCGGAAGGAAGGGAAGGCCTCAGGAGTCCAGCACTGGGGCAAGAAGTTCTCAGGATCACAGCCATCACAGGATAGAGAGAACATCTCAGCAAACTTTCTAATTGATATTGAATGTGACGTTCATGGTATGAAATAATCCTGTTGGCCAGCTTGGGTCAAGTGCCCGGGTTTCGCTCCTCCTCATCCCTGCACCTGGCTAACTCGAAAACTGAGACTTTGAAACCCACATACCATAGCTGGCTATAAAGTAAATACCTTCACAAATTCAGACACTAGAGTTTTTAAAGGTGCAGTTTTGCAAAGCATTAGAAGAGAAATTAGTCCCGTGTCACTCAAACCAGGACACTCAGCAGAGAGTACACCCATCTAAGCCATGAGCAGGCAGTTTCTCCAGGAGAATGCTGTGGGAAATGGTGTCAAAGGCTTTACTAAAGTCTAGATAGACAACATCCACAGCCTTTCCCTCATCCACTAAGTGGGTCACCTTGTCATAGAAGGAGATCAGGTTAGTCAAGCAGGACATGCCTTTCATAAACCCATGCTGGCTGGGCCTCATCACCTGGTTGTCCTGTACATGCTGTGTGATGGTACTCAAGATGATCTGTTCCATAACCTTCACTGGCACCAAGGTCAGGCTAACAGGCCTGTAAGTTCCCCAGATCCTCCTTCTGGCCCTTTTTGTGGATGAGCGTCACATTTGCTGACCTCCAGTCCACTGGGACCTCCCCAGTTAGCCAGGACTGCTGATAAATAATGGAAAGTGGCTTGGTGAGCACTTCTACCAGCTCCCTCAGCACCCTTGCATGGATCCCATCTGTCCCCATAGACTTACGTGTGTCTAAGCGCTGTAGTACATCACTAACCATTTCCCCTTGGATTATGGGGGCTTCATTCTGCTCTCTGCCTCTGTCTTCCAGCTCAGGGGGCTGGGTAACCCAAGAACAACTGGTCTTACTATTAAAGACTGAGGCAAAGAAGGCATTAAGTACATCAGCCTTTTCCTCATCCTTTGTCACTATGTTTCCCTCCACACTTAATAAAGAATGGAGATTCTCCTTAGTCCTCCTTATGTTGTTAATGTATTTACAGAAACATTTTTTATTGTCTTTTATGGCAGTAGCCAGATTAAGTTCTAGTTGGGCTTTGCCCCTTCTAATTTTCTCCCTACATAAACTCACAACCTCCTTGTAGTCCTCTTAAGCTGCCTGCCCCTTCTTCCAAAAGTCATAAACTCTGCTTTTGCTTTTTTTTCCTGAGTTCCAGCAAGAAAGAACATCCAGTTCTTGTCTGCTGCAAGATGTGGGCCTATCTAGTTGGTTGGTTGGTTTTCAGATCTCAGAACCTTCACTGTATCACAGGTGGAGAGGAACTGAAGTGGTTTGACTTGTGCCTATGGGAAAACAATAATTAAGCAGCTCAATTCAGATAAAAATGGATCAAATTCAATTTAGATGGGATTTGCTGCTTGAGGCAATTATCCCTTCAAGAGCTGAACTGCTGTGCACTAATGCATTTGAAGGAACCTAGCAGAGAACCAAGAAAAACAATTTCACATTTCTTTACTAGAATGACTCAAGAAGACTTGAGGTTAGTGACACCTGAAAATAAAGCAAAAACTGCATAAATATCTTGCACATCTCAATATTTTCTATCTTAGAGCCTGAAAGTTTTCACAAATTATACACTAAGCATAATACCTTCGTAAGTCAGCAGGGTAAATAGCTAAATAATTAATGTTAGCATAAGCAGTGCCCTCTCTGTCACTGGCAATGTTACACAACTGAAAGGAGGCAGGATGGACATTTCTTGAATACACATTATGATTCTGAGATTCAACCTCGAACAAATCAGGGAAATGGAAAGCCACTTCAAAACTAAGTCTCACAGGAAGCGTTCCTGGCAAAAATTATTTCTACTGTACATCATGGCAATGCAGCCAGGGAAAAAGTAAATGAAAGTCTACAACTTGTTTGTTCCTGTATATGGTATGACAGAAAATATTATTGCACATTTAATACATATTCACCTTTGAGGATGATCATTTGAGAAAGCATTAATCAGATCTCTTTCTAGTCACATGCAGGCCATCTAGTATTTTATGCACAATTAACACATCTTAAAAGCTAGGTGGTTCAACAGGACTTGCAAAATTTTAAGTTTGCAATACTTTATGTTGCAGTGTTTCAAACTAATGTATTAGTATGCTGTAAACAAAAATACAGTATCCACGAGCAGCAGCATCATAAGGTAAGTGAAACACAAAACAACAGACAGAGATTTTGAAGTTGGAAAGGGACTGTTACCATCCTCTAGTCTTACTTGTGCACCATTACATGACAAAAATCAAGATGGTTTAGGGTACTAAATAATCCCCAGTTTGACGACCTTATTGTAAAGGCAATACACATTTCACTATAATTAAAGCAGCAGATACCTGAAGAACTTAGTACATTATAAATAAAAGCTACAATAAGCTGCAAATAAAATAACAGATGGTGTATAAGTCATTAAGAAAGCCACCTCCTTAAACTAATAGATTTTTCTAAAGATCATCAAAACCAGTGAAACGGAAAGCAAGGCAAAAGCTGATGAAAATGCAATAATAAATCCAGACTAAAGACTGAGAGCAGGCACCCAGCTCCAATACAATCACTATTGCTTTTGTGTGTGAAAGGATTCACACACAACGGAAAATAGAAAAAAATTGAAACTGATGGTAAACCCTTTCATGCCTTAATCAGAACAGTGTTTTGGAACGAAAGAGGCAAAAGGATGGAGAAATTAGTTGAGAAAGCAATAGCAGAAGCAAAACCCACATTGGTCCCTGTTTAGTCACAAACACTACACCATGCTGCCTATTCCCTGTGCTGCCCACAAGCTGTTCTGATGATTTGCTGCCACCTAGAAACAGAGCTCCATCTACGTGACCACTACTTAGCTGGTCAAAGACTTTGATATCCAAGCAAATCAATTCAGCTCCTTTTATTAGTGCTAATGTCTTTTGTCAATAAAGTTAAAGTGTTCCTCGTATTAAAAAACAAACAAACAAACCAACCAAAAAAAACGCCAACAAACCAATCAAATAAATTCAGGCATGAAGTTAAATTCATCTAAAACAACATGTTAGTAATAATCCCTAAGCTTTTTACATTGTTCATAACTGACATTCACTCGCTTAAGCATGTCTTGCAACAACTCTGTGTCTTCATTGCACCTCCTCGTACTCCAGAGGACCTTAGGCATCTCTTCTCAGGCGCGCAGCTTGTTCTGGGTGCTAACTGCTGAACTATTAACCAACTCAGATGTGCATTTTCAGTGTGAAACAGAATTTATATCTTAGATAACCATCATACATAGAAAACACGGAAAAGAATTTCTGTTTAGAAAGTAGCCCCAAAGCCCCCTCAAAGTCACAAAGACAAGTGAATAATCCAATGGATTAGCACTCTCACTTTTTTTGTGAAAGCAAAATTCAGATTGAACATTAGCAGTGGGGTTTTCAGCACAGCACAGAAGAAGTAACATTGTATTTTAAGGACTGCTTTTACTGGCAAGCTGAAGTTAATTTTCTCCCCTAGCTGTAAGATGCCCTGCTTTGATATGTGGGTCTTATTGACGGAACAAGTTGGGTTTGGTCTCTGCTGCCAAAGCAGATGAATTCCAATGCAACATAGTTCTCATTCCTGGTGTGTTTTGGAGGTTAGAAACAGGGTTTTAATGTTTATTAAGCAATGAAGAATGACGTTACTCAGACACAGCACTGTGACATAAATCAGCCCAATTTATGATCTAGAAGCCAAGATGTTCCAAATCAGAAATCATCTCTGTTCTTGTCTGTGAGAGTCTTACAAGCACAGCACTTCACTCCTCTAAGCCTTTTCTTAACCCATCCTTACTGCGATGAAATGGTGATCTCCCACAGGAGAGAAGAAAAAAAAAAAAAAAAAAAAGTAACTCTGTATTTGGGAAGTAATTCAGCTGCTCCTGAGGCAGAAAAGGGATTCACTCCATCTAACCCAGGCAGCTAAAAGACACGTAAGTGCAAGCTCTTTCCAAGCCACCCTTTATAGCCAAAGGAGACAAAAAGGCACCTGAAGAAGGAAAGTCATTTCATCCTCAAATGGTTTCTAAAGCAAATCAGATGAACACTTTTCTGGAGGTGCCAGTTTCTCTCCAATGACAGAAAATAAATGCTAGGGTAGCCAGTCACTTAGATGCAGACATGTAATTTTCAGCTATCTAAAGTCAGAAGATATGAATACCATCCTAAGTGCCTGAAAGAAAACCATAAAACTTCTGAGAACAACCATTGAATCACATTACTCTGGAAGGAAGATCAGACGGTGGTGGTACCACCCAGAAACAAAAAGCCTGAACAGAAAGCTTCTTCCTGCAAGTACTGCTACTTCACAGCATCTCAAAGATTTCCGTAACTGTTTTTTCCAACTCTGCTTCAAGACCTCCACTATGAGGACAGTGGCCAGTTGCTCAAACCAAATTCTACTTATTTTATCATGCTGTAAGTTAGTTTCATAAGGCTGTTTCTTCTAAAATATTTTTACATAAAGTGCTTCAGAGTCCAGGGGAAGAAGGAGAAATAAGAACGCTTAGCTGAAAACACTCAAGCGATAACTGGTGCTTTTTAATAGAAACTTCAACAGCTAGAAGAACTGCTCTTTAACTCTTTTTACTAGATTATTTGCCCTTGTTCACTAGAGCACAAGTCCAAGCATGTTTTAGTCTCAAAGGGAAGACTTGTAAGAAAAAAAAAAAAAATCCTTAACTTTCACTTTGCTATAAAGATGATTTCTCTTTATTCACAATATCTTTAAAGAATTTCAAAGTTTTTCAAAACCAGTAACAGATGTAAAGAATGTGCTACTTCAGTACTGTATACGATTCCTTTGAAATATTTGTTTTCCTATTGTCCCTTCACAGCACATTCACCAGTTACAGAGTATGTGTTACTAGATCCGCTTAACAGTGTGCTGTCCTTCCTCCGCCAACTCCAACCCAACTGAGAGTAAAAAAAAAAAAATAATAAAAAAATCCAAAACTAAACAACTTTGATTTCAGAGAAACAGAGCAGGTTATCTGATGCTAATAGAGGATCTCAAAATCAAACTATTTCTAATTCTGCCACAATGTTTTAATGGGACTAAGCTGGCCCCCAACAATGTCTACCACACTATAATTATCTAGAAAATTTTCTTATCTTCTACCTGTACCATCCCCATTCTTAGCTAAAGAAATGAAGTAACAAGGTAGATTAAATAGCACTGCTAGCTCTCAGGATGGTTTTTGGGTATTTGTAAACCACCTTCCCTAGTAGCTTCAGTACTCTGGCAATTACGTGAGAATTACATCTCACTTCCTGTCTACAGAGGAGAAGAAAATGTGGATTTAAAGCTTGTACATGCTTGCGAATATTAAAAGGAAAAAAAAAACCCCACCAAAACAGAATCCCAGAGAAACTGATTAGAGATTTTGATAGACTTGCAGCAAAAAATAAAGCGAATTGTCTAAAGTCATACTACAAATCTGTACAAAATCCCCAGGGCATCTAGCCAGTGCTCTGTCTAGTGGCTCTCCTGTTCTGCTCTAAAAGGAAAGCTGCCCCGAGACTGGGAACTCAATCTAACTAGTAGTGAGAGCTTGAAATCCCATTCAAAGGATCAACAGAAAGACTAGACTGTAAATTGAGTGTGTTTTAGGAGGAACAGCTTGAAAAAAATTATTATAGCTCTGTTCCTCCCCCCCATCACCTACAGGCCACGTTAAAGATTTATAACACTGATTTTCAAGCTGCTAGACCACACACTGAAGTAGTTTTACAACACAATGAAGAGCATGCACAACAGTTTTGCTTACAGGCACCTAGTCCAATTTATAATTGCTACTTCAAAGACCATACAGCAAGACACCACAACAATTACAGCTATATCCATGCAAGACATAAAAATTGGAAAAATCTAAAGCAAATTAGGCATAATGTTGTAAAAGTGTCACACTAATAGAAAATGCTTCCTATTTGTAAGAATCAATGGGAAATGACTGACTCCTGTTCCTCAAAATTCCTCCCCCTCCCATTTTTGTTCTCCACTGGCTGCAATAAGAACTTTTAAAAAAACAACCAATAGACAGACGATATTCTCCAACAACCGAATATTAACTATGTCTTTCTACAGTGATGCAACAGCACTTTGACCTGAGGGTGCTATGTTTAAATAGCTAAACACAGAAATGTGAAAACAGAGCTTCGTACTCCCAGATTTTCCTTTTACTTCCACTGCAACAGCGACCAGCCTATAGAAAATGTTTCTGATAGCCACTACCTTTTGAGAGGCAGAATGAAGGCTCAGGAAAGCTGGAAGGAGGTACAAAGATCTAAAGAGGAGACTGTTTTGAGCAGTATAAACTGGCATTAGTAAGAGATGTTCTTCGCAGCTGTAAGCAGCCAAGCTTGTTCGGTGCAAGAATTTGAAAATTCTGCAACTCAATGGAATTGTAGTTGCCACTGGTTACGTGTGTACTTAAGCAGCATTTTGCGGTTGTGGCACCATAAAAATCCCCAGTGACCCCCTGCTCTGGCAACAGAGAAAATTATGTTTCCTTTTGTCTTTATTTGATCTCAGAATCCATTTATTTTTTAGTAAAGTGAAAGGACAGGCGATACCACATATCCGAGAGACGACAGTCTACGTGTTACATGGTAGGGGCAAACATTTAGAAATGCCAGCCATTCATGGTGCAATTTTATGTAGACCGACATTGCACAAAGCCCTTTCTGCCATCACAAAATAGCAGTTTATGTACAAGAGAGCAGGAATCAACCTCTCCCTTCAGGCAGGGATTATTGCTACTGGTTGGTACTCACTGACAGCAGAAGAGAGAGCTTCATTAGGTCCTGGCATTCCAAAGCAATTGTAAAATAAAATCATAAGGTAGACCCTTTCAAATATTCTGGTCCCACAAGACATAATTAGAGATTGTGTTATTCAAAAATAACTTGCTAAATTCTGCAAATCTCACCGTGATGCAGCCAAGTTCCCAGAATACTTAACTGGCCCAGAAGCCCTAGAACTTTAAAACATGCATGTAGCCATTTCAAACTTAAACCTGCTATTTGTTGTAACAACTTTGACAATAATTGCAAAGACCTACACTGTCAAAACAGCTACTGAAACCAGCCAACATTAGTTCCCAATACACATCATCTGTATTATTCTTTCATGAACTGAAAAAAGCCAGAGGCTTAGGAACTAGGAAATGAAAGTCAAACTCCTACCATTATTTTATTAAATGGCTTCTGAAGTGACCAATGGAAGAAAGCAAATAAAAACAATTAATCAAACCACTATTTCTGAAAAAGCAACTGACAGAATTGGAGACAGCGCTCTCAGCACACGCAAATTTTTCCTCAACACAAGTACTGGTGTCAAATACGGTTGTCGAGGGCAAAGTTGCCCATGCTACCACACATAGCAAGAAAGGATTTCCAGAAAGCATGCACCGTATTTGAATGTCAGAGGTATCAAGCTACTAGAAAAAGTCACTCAAACTATGGCTCCTTCTAAAACATCATTAATATTTTGGCTTTTAAATCAATCCACATTGAGTGAAGCCCCTTTAAAGGGCTGATTTAACAATCAATACCCTGATTGAACCTACAAAAACTCTAAACAGGCAAACTGATCCAAGCCCACAGCAGCCCCAGAAGCAGCAGCCCTGTGCTACCCCAGATTGGTGCACGTGCCCCCGATAGTCTCCTGCCTGCAATTCCGTTTTCAGGGTCTGTGGCCAGAAGCTGACCTGACTGAAAATTAGCGTTTTATTTTTCGTTTGTTTATTTTCAGTAGGGTTATTTTTTCAGCAGCATCACCTTGTATCTATGAGAGAATCAACTCTCTTTAGCAGGCACTATTGCTGCCGGCTAAATTTCACTGGCAGCCAGACAGGAAACTCCATTGGGTTCCAAGAACAACCACATAAGAAGGATGTTACCCATACCTGTTAAAACTTCATGACTGCTAAGGAGGAGGGTGGGAATAGGCATATACCTTTGACTGAGATGAATTTCACCCTGGAAATTGCCTTTTATTTCCATTTGCTATGAAAAGAGGTGAGAATGAGCAGCTCAAACATACATGTTTAACTTTGAAAACCTGCTTTCCCTAGGTTGGCAAATGAACAGACGATGGGGTGGTATGTCCCTTTTCTCATAGTATTCTGCTTTGTTCTGCTTCCCAGTTACACTTCAAATAGTTTCGGGTTGGATCTATCTGTCCCCATATTTTTTAGGAGCCCACACTGAGCAGAAGTTAAACATGTGACCAATTAAAAGTTAGAGATGCAAGTTTAAGCTGTTCACCCTCACCTCCTTTTACAGCAAATGGAAAGTATTCACAAAGAGGAAAAAAACCCTCAAAATGTATTCAAGCAACAACACGTTTCTTAAAACAAAGGTTGTTGTAATGCAAAACGTCTAAGAAACAGAAAGATCAAAATGCCACATACTACTTGGTTCTGATACCAGGAACTAAAATTTCTATCTGGGAAGGCTGGGAAGGAAAGTCTGCGGATGTGAATTGTGATGTAGGCATATATTTTTTTTTTTTTTTTATGGGATGGATTTAAAAGATAAATTTTTTAATAGATTTAGGGACACATTAACACTAAAATAATGAATGCTTGCAGCAGAAATACTCCCCCTAGCTATGGAAAGTAAAATAAAACTGAATTTACCTCAGTAGTCAAATGATGACTAAGTGAGGTCAGATAAAAACAAGCTGGGTTGAATGGAGTGGTGGATTTACAACTCGAAACTATCAGTAACATTTTCAGAAACACTTTCGGAGCAGACATAGGTTCTTCAGTCACTTGCATGCTCTCACAGCCTGAATATGAAGCAGCAACTTTAGCTAGAGACCGGAGAAGCACAAGCCAAAGATTTTGCTACATTGTGTATAATAAAGGCAATACATAAGCCAACCTACTTTTTCTTTAGAGTAGGCAGATTTTTATGAGATGTGCCTGAGGAATTGCTGTAGGACCTGAATTAACCGGGTACTAGGGAATTTTCAATCAACGTACCTTCTCCAAGCCTTCCAAAGCAAACTGCAGGGACTCTTTTTAATGTGTTATTCTGATGTGCCAAAGGAAAGAAAAGCCCCAGAGTACTTAAACTGAGTAAATGTGAGGCTGCACAAACCATGGAAATAAATCAGAGAATCTCCTCCTAAAACTTGGAAAATCTCTGCAAAACCAAATTGCTGATGACTAGAAATGAGATCAAGACAGTAACTGCGAGTCTGCAGAGTGTTGCATTGTCCAGCAAAGACACAGAAACATTGTAAGACAGAGGGATTCCTGGAGGCCTAAGGGAACACCATGGCATTTACAGTGCTCGAGCAGCAAGGAATGCCTTTGGAAACTCAGAGACACAGTAACGTCTCTGATCAAATTTACTCTCATCTGGTCATAATTAGACTCTCAGTCAGAGTGCTGGCTAAGGACAGAAGATGTTGACAAGGAGAAAAACATTCTGGAACCTAAGACAGAAAAGCTATACACATCAACAGCCTGAGGGCTGGATCTGATAAAGGGTTTGGGTGTGCATGGACTAGAGGTTGTCATCTCTAACTTCTAGTGCCTGGCTCCTGAAGTGGAAATGAGAGCAGGACACAGCTTGACAACAGACTTACAGAAATCTGTGATCACAGTGCTGCAAAACGGGGTGCCCCTCTGCCACCCTTCCAGAGCTTCTCCTTTATACAGGCATGCATTCACTATTCCTACCCTGCCTCACAAAAGAATCAGTAAACCTGCGACCACAGCCACATTAAAAATACATTCCCACCACCATCTCTTGTTTGATTTCCAATCAAAACAGGGAGACAATGCTAATCCCTACACATCAATATCACAAACTACACTGATAGAAGGGAGGAAGCAAAAACCTACCAAAACAGAAGCATCAGGGAGCAGCAAGGACTGAGTGCTCTCTCAGCCAAGGGTGACACCAGCGCAGGATGCATCCTCACCTACTAGGGCCACAGTCCCACAGCAGGCAGAGCCAGGTGCTGGGAACAGGTTCCACTGACAACACCAGACATGGTGAGAGAGCAAACCAGGTGCAAGGTCTGTCTAGGGGGTCCAGTCAAAAGCAAAAGATGAGGCAGAGACAGGTCTGCAGCCAGGTACACCTAAAACATAGCTCAAGACAAACGCAAATGCCCAGGCCTGTGCTTAAGTGGAGCTCTTGGGTGGGAGGTCCCAGGTGAGGCTGGTCAGGGTAATTAATGCCTAATAGTGCCCTGAAGCCCCTGACAAGGACTTCTACAGCAACATATTCTGAACACCTGTATTGTATGTAGATGTAGATTTTGGTAGGAGGGGACTGCAGGGGTGGCCTCTATGGAACAAGGTCGGCATCTGCTCTGTGCTGAACATGGCCAGCTCTGCCATGGCCTCACTGCTGGCCAAAGCTGAGCCTATCATCAGCCACACGTGTTGTGCTGGGAAAACACATCTAAGGAAAAGCAGAAAACACCAGACAGGCAGGACAGGAAAAAAAATAAAAGTGAGAAACAACAGGGGGAACAGCAGGTCAGAGAAGGCGGGGGAGGCGGTGCTGCATGGTGCTGAAGCGGATACCATGACAGTCTGTGGAGAAGACCCCACCAGAGCAGATGTCCACACTGCAGCCTGTAGAGGAGCCCACATCAGAACAGTTGGATACTTCCTGAAGGAACTGACACTCGTGGAAAGCCCACGCTAGAGCAGATTTTTCCTGAAGGACTGTAGTCCATGGAAAGACCAATGCTGGATCAGGGGAATAGCACGAGGAGGAGGGAGCAGTAGAGACAAAGTGTTATGTATCAAACGCAACCCCCCCATCCCTCATCACCCCTGCGCTGCTCTGGGTGGAGGGGAGAGGAGTCAGAAATGAATGATTGAAGTTGAGCCTGTGAAAAGCAGGGGGAAGGTGTTGTTTTAATGTTTGTTTTTTGTTTTTCACTACCCAAATCTGTTTTAATTGGAATAAATTAAAGTAATTTTCCCCAAGTTGAGTCTGTTTTGCCTGTAACTGGTAAGCAGTCTCCCTGTCTTTATCTCAGCCCATTAGCTTTCTCATCCTATTTGCTCCTCCAACCTGCTGAGGAGGGGCAGTGAGTGAGCAGCCAGGTGGGCATTTGGTTGCCAGCCAATGCTAACCCACCACACCACCAAAAATCAATTGCCTCCTTATCCCCAAATGCTTTGCAAATTTACCAGCCCTGTTCCCGAAAACCTACAGCTTGTGCAAAGAGCTGAAAAGAGCTAGTTTGCACATAATGATGAGCAAAACAATGAGTCCCTTGGGAAAGGGAAATTAAATTAAATAAAATGCAATTAATTGAAATAATTAGTTAATATCATTTAATGTATTAATTAGAATAAAAATAGGCAACAGGATCAAGAGCTGTGAGCAAGCACCTCTCTCCTCAATCTAGAGTCCCAAATCCTCTCCTGCAAATGAGATATAGCTACATGTCGAGAAAAAACAAAAAAACACTGAGCAAGGCTCACTGTCTTCTTTGGAGAAACAAGAGAGAAAGGTGTCATGCTGGGCTACCTTTAATCACCTCCTTCTTAAAACAGTAAGCCAGAAAATACGAGACCTGAGGTCTATGCTTAACTGAGCCTGACGGGATTCAAATTTATATTTTCTGCCACTTCTTAACCATGGCTAAGTGGGGGAAACTTTCAGGGCATTTGGGGCCACAGTGCAGAGGAGAATGCAACAATCAGCCTGTTAAGTCTTGCTGGTGATCATGAGTTCTGCTTCCTCCTACTGTAAAGCCACTGAAGCAAACAGAAGCATAGTCCAAAGCACAAAGCTTAGGATTTTTCTCCCAGCTGAATGCTCCAGTCACGACAGTAACGCTCCCCTTGTGCTCTCTCTCTTTTGATCAAAGACTCTTACATTCTCGGTTGCATACCGGCCCTGAATAAGGGAAGGCAGCCTGATTCAGGCTGGGAAAACAGCTTCCACTCAGCACGTCCTCTACCCTGGTAGGAAAGTAACAAAAGTTAAAACTCCTGTAGGCTGAGAAAGGAATTTATCCTGGTCACACACTCTCTCAGTATGTGTTCTAGCCAATTAGGCCGTAATACAAAAGATGTGTAGGTAGACTGTCACACCACTCTTGCAGCTTTGGAAAAGATGTGGTCAAATCTGCTTCTTGTGAAAAATTCTCTGTAAGAGGCATTAACTGAAATCTATTTGATCTGATTAAGCTCCTGAAGGTTGGAAGAATGACTGCCCATTTTCTGAACCTTTATTACACTCGGGGGACCTCGGTGCTAACAGGTCCAGCTTGAGGACAGCAAAGTTCAAAAACAACTCTAGGTCCCTGAAACTGCCACAGCAATGGGGAGATACCCATAGGGAAAGGTGCTTAAACTCTTAGCTCTGATGGGCTGTGCTTTTGAAAGGGAATTGACCCGTATGATCCATGCTTATCCAGCACTGAACTGCATGATCCTGTTCAGTTTTCAGACTGAAAAAACACAGTTTCACTTCTTTGACTAGTTTATCAACCAACTTTCTTGCAGCTTTATCCAAGTATAGTGATTGTTTATCAGCTTTCTTTTCTGTCATGTACTAACTTTTCTGTCAGGCAGTTTGACTTCCAAAGTTCTTTAAAAAAATGCATAGTCCTCATTCAGAAATTAAATTACACCACGTAAGCATTCATGATAAGCAGTATGCCCACCTGCATACAAAAAAATCCCAGGGTTAAACAAACAGATCTTTTATTGAAAGGAAAGAGCAAACAATGAAAACTTGGAACGTCCAAATAATGAATCAGATACTTCAGCAGCAGGCCTGACCCTAGCCTTTCCCTCAACATCTGCAAGTTGCTGCTAGGCTAGCATTAGCAGTTCGTTAAAAGACTTCTCTCCTAATTATACCCCATTGACCAGGCTTGAAAGAGTCTAATTGCAGTCAGGTCTGTCCCTTGACACACAGGAAGCCTCCAATTTTTAAGTATTCTACTACCTACCCCAGCAGAAGCAAACACAGCTCTGACACTGAGCAAGAAGGCCCTTGTCTGCAGAATGTTCTTAATGATGCAAGTATAGGCAGCAGGCTCAAGGTCTTCACAGTAATACCAGTCTCCCCATGCCACCCTCCATTTTAATTAAAGCCCTTTCACTTCAGCTTATCAACCACAAAAACACCTTCTTTAGATACTCAGGCTTTTAGGCATGCAGAAATGCCAGTGACTTTTAAATGATTGCCCCTAAATTGTGGGAGAGGTGCATTCCTTTGGTATTTCCAGCAGTTTTTGCCTTCCACAGCTCTGCATTGTCTGCCCATATCCACATAACATATCAGGATGAGATCAGGATGCACATCCTTCCCTCCTGCTCCCTGGTATCCCTCAAAGGAACTCAGTGGCATAAGCAAGGAAGGAGCCACATGCACTCCAAGATCTCTGCCCTGATCCCACGCAGGGTGTTCAGGGATCTGAGTTCAACCATACTCACACTGCAGAAGACAGTCCAGGACAGTACATTTAACATGCCTACTGGCTTTCAAAGCATCTTCATCCCACCACTTCAGTGTGTGGCAAAAAGAGAGAGCTCTCCACTTACGTATGTAAGGAAACCCCAGACTTGTACCAACCTCACCTTCTTAATCAAATGAAGTTTTAACAAGACTGTCCCAACTATTTAGATCTACCAGAATCCTAAAGGGCACCTGGCATACTCCCTCTGCTCCCCAAGCTGCTCCTTCATCTATGTTCATCTGGAAATCTCACTTATTCTTGTCCATACTCACCATCAAATCTCAACGCTGAGTTCCCCATAATTTTTCCACCTATGTTTTAAAGGAATGTCACAGCCAAGTCAGATTTTGTTGGGGTTCTGGTGTCCATGTATTTGTCATGATTTTGCTTGGAATGGCTGCTGTTCTCTGAGTAAGAATTTAGTTTAAACTAACCAGTTGTTTCACATGTGTCCATGGTCTAGCAAACCAAGGCCAAGTTGCTTGTGAACTGAACTGCTAATTCATGATCAGAACTGGGATGAACAATGAAGTTTCTAGTTTTGCCTCACTTCAGTTCAGGTTGTCTTTTCATGCAATTGCAGTCTACCGTGCATCAATTCAGCAAGTAGTATAGGGATATCAAAGACAGCAAATATACCTGGAGAGCCTGGGTACTGTAAAACATGGTGCAGGCACTACAGCGGCTGTACACAAAGCCAGCTCCGGTTCAGTGGAGTTTGCCAGCCTGAGCTGTGCACTGACCCTCTCAGACTTGGACGAGCTCCACAAGCCTCAGTGTTGTCTCTGCCCCAGGCTATTTAACTTCTCCACTTTCTAGCAAGACATATTAGCTTATACATGGTGCTGGATGAGGCCCTTAGCTAACATGCAAACCAGACAGCCCGTGCAGAAAGAATGGAGAGCCCTCTTTTATGCTAGCAGGCAAGCAGTTATGGTAACTAAACAGTTAACCTGGCCAGTAACTCACTAAAATTTTAGGTGGCTTCCAGACAGCTGAAGAGGAATATCTTGGCTTTTTGCTTTTTTCCTGGGCTTCCTCTTTTTAATAAATAATTCACTGCTTGGACAGTATTCAGTAGAAATTAGTCTTTAATTAAAATTTAACAAAATACATTCCTTATGCTGGCTGGCTGGACTTCCCTAAACAGTCTCATTATCCTTCCTTGATGGAGTAAACAGCACAGCTAAAATTTTCAGGAGCAATTTAATATTTTTGCTTTTACTACTAAAAGCGCCTTCATGTTCATTTCCTAGCTTGGAATCAATGCCTGCACCATGAAGACAATGCAGCTTTCCTGTAATAAGGTTAGTTGTGCCTGTGATGAATTACTTTTGGGTCTTAATGACTCTCAGCATGGGGTTTCTTTTCCTTCTGCTTCACTGCTTGGAACATGTGAATTATTTTTTTTTTTCTTTTCAACTGTTGTCAAATATCACTGCTTTGGATCTTAATTAAAGCACTTAATTGTTAAGCTGATTTTGTTCCTTGCTAAGGTGGGACAAGATACTTTTGGCCTGTTATCATTTCTCTCTTTCTTTCTATTTTTTTCTATTTTATGCCTTTTAAAAAAGAACCTTCTCATTGCAGAAATTTTACTAGGGTTTTTTCCTGTGAAGGGTGGGTTTCTCTTTTATCACATGTTCTTTTCAGTCGTTCCAAATACATTGTCTCTAATCTACTGTCTGGCATGTCTCAATCCTCTGTTCAAATCACTTCAAAAAGGATTCCAAGCAGAATATTCAATTAGAATGACATGACTGAAAAACAAAAATGAAAGTTTAATGATGTAGTTATAGCCCATGGCTACCTCATCTAGGTTATCTTCAGTTCTGCTTTCATGAGCTCAACTGTATTCAGTCATTTGAGCCACAAACTCTTCTCATTGCTTGGTGTCATCTCTTCATGAGTTTAAAAAAGAAAAAAAAAAAGAGGAGGGAAAATAAAAAGCAAGATGTCTGATCTTTGATCTAGAAGAAGCTGTCCTATAGTTGCAGCACATCTAGTCATAAGAAATAACAATGACATGGGGAAGGGGACTTCACATTAATCAGTGTTTATGACACAAATGAGAGTTAATTCCTCACTTTTCACCATACTAGCTCTTTTAAATCAGCACAAATGAATCGCTCAATAGCCCTTTTCCTAACACATGACATGAATCACTGCATGGATTCTAGCTACGCTCAAGAATACAGGGGACTGAAACACTGCTTGCCAAAATTAAAACAGATGGTCCCTATCTCATCAATTATTTCCTTTTTGTAACCAGCAGCCTCAGAAGACATAGCACACAGACACTCTGACCTGCTTATCATACAGACAGTTGACTTTCATCTTGCAAGGTGGTTATGATTATCTACCAGATTATACTCTGGCAAGAAAGTGGGATGCAGAGCTGTACACCTACAGGGCTTCTGGCAACAGTTTGCATGGGACTTTCTCCCATAAGTAACTACATCTCTTACAATTATCCAGCTATCATTAGAAGCTGTAAATATGATTGCTCAAAACAAAAGCAGAAAGGTTCAATGCAAACTAGAAAAAAAAAAAGGTCTGTTCAGTGTGTTGGTAGAAGACAGACCAAATCATAAAAATTAAGTACGGGGGTAAGGGAGAATTCATTACATGCCTGAGACATGCGAGTCATCAAGTCTGTGCTATGCTTCTGAGGTTTCATGAACAAGGTGGAAAAAATCTCAGCTGAAATAAAGTACCGCCGGGGCTTCCCGCCAAATACAACAAACAGTGAAGGCAACAGTGGGAAAATCACTTCTCAACAACAGGATACGTGCAAAATGTCCAGGGCATGATACCAAAAAAGTTATACGAGACCAGGAAAACCACAGGAAGTAAAACAATCTACCTTGCTAGAAGATGTTAAAATGTCAGCCTTGGTAGAAACTGAAGGAGAACAATTATCATTAAGGACACAAGAAATTGCCTGACACCAGCTTTCCCACAGGACAAGTAAATTAGCCAGCCTAGCTTGTTTCTGCATTTTATTCACACTGCTTGTTCATAGCAAACTGGTCAAAATGTTATTTAGATCACTGCAGGCATAAGGGTTAAAGGGATACAACACGGATACATATGCTAAGTCCAAAAAAGCCAATGGTGTTGCCAGAAGTGGTGTGGGACCATAGTGTAGAGCACTGATGCTGTAGCAGGTAGTGAGAAAGTGCAAGTGTATGCCATAGGTGTTACCAGCTCTTACTACAACTCTGTATTATGTAGGCTTACATGGGCTCCCAAAGAATTTACATCAAGGAGATGGAACTTAGCACTGAAGGGGGAATTAGAGAATTAGGCTATGGTAAGCAAGGACTTCTGGAAACTTTTGATTTTAGCACTACAATGGCAGAACATATTATACATGCTATGGCAGAACTAGTTCATAAGCACAGGAGCTTAGTGGGATAAAAGTAAGAAGAACCTGCAACAAAATAAATTCCAAAACATTATTTGCCAAGGTGGTAGTGGTGTGATGGACTTTTTTTTAGAAAAAAAACAAAACAAAACAAAAATATTTAAATGCTGTATGATTTTTCCAGAGGTTTGTGTACATGGATATAGGACAGCTAGGTCACTAAAGTGGAAGAGAGGAAATAAGAAAGAATTTGAAGGCTCTGGCACTCATAAAAGAAATCATTTGGGATCAACTACATGTTTCTGCCAGAATATTATCCATGTTCCAGACAATATAGAAATTTATACCATCAGATTCAACAGCCAGACACTGACTGGAACAATCCACCAGCAGTTTCAGGCTGCAGTATGCAACACAGTTTAGTATACATTTGTCTTCTTTTGCTATACAGATTTTGTCCATTTGGGTTTTTTAACCCAAAAAATGCTATTTAGAAGAGGAGGACAAAATGGTTTTAAAGAGCTCCTGCTGAACATGGGAAATAGTTTTGGCAGGGAGAGGGGAAGAATTACATTCTGAGCTCAGTTCCCGTAGCAACTTCGAGAAATCACAGCACAGACAAAAACTTGCTCAGAATGGTTCTAGTTTTGCCTCCCAGCAAGGTTTTGTGCTCTCTATGTTACTCTGAAATCAGTCATGCTTTCAGAGATGAGCCTTTAATGTGTTAAGATCTAGGCTACTTCTATTTCTGCTAAAATACGGGATTTGACATATACATTCAACTTTTTTGGCTGTAAATTCTGTTCTTGGCATCTTTTTCCACATTGCTGCAGAGCATGGGAAGCTCTCAGCCTGAGTGGCAAAATACCTCTGATTTCTCTAATCCTTGCATTCAGAGAGGAGAGGTCACACTGTAATGATAAAAACATGCTGACACACAGGAAGTCAGCTATGCTAGAATTAAATTAGAATTCATGCTCATTCTCTCTGGAACAACCTGACGGCTTCTCATCTCCTTCATTAGCAGAAAGAGGCTGAGAAGGGAATGTATGTATTCAACGGTATAATTTAAACGGCAAATTTGAAGAGGAAGGAATGTGATAAACACAAGTAACTACTATAAAAGGTGACTATATGGAAAACACCAGCATACAGCCATTTCACTTTCATACATTTCCCTTAAGGAAAACAATATAAAAATTAGATTGTCAAAGAATTTGCAGTCACAGAAAAAAAAATGTCTCTTGGAGCAGTCACTCTGAACAGGTACCACACAACAGCAAATGTATTCCGGCATTAGCTTTCAAATTTTACACTGCCTGCACCTAAGGGAAACTTGGAAAAATAACAGTAGACTTCTTCCTGTCTAAATCACCTTCTTAGAAACCAAGACATACAGCAAGGGATGTCTACGGAACACAACCACACACAATATTTGTACGTCATCTATCTAATGAGAACTTATCCATAAGGAAAAGGGCACATTTCTAGATTATATTTTACTGTGAACTTTGGGCATCTCTGATCCCTTTCAGTGGATGACAGGTTGTTTGCTGGGAATACAGAAGATTGCTTTCAAATGGAGAAAAATGAGTTTGCAGACATATCTGAACATAAAATGGTGAAACGCAACAAGGAACATACCCTGAAGAAATTCTTGGGAGTTTATTAAGAAGCCAACCCACCTGGCCTCTTCAAAACCTTCTCCTTGATCTCTACGGGGAACTCAGATGCCTGCTGGCAAATACCTCTGAAGGCCATACTGCCAAGTCTCACAGTTGGCAGCTGTGGGGTTCCTACAGTGCCATTAGAATTTGGCCCCAAGCTTGCTAAGTGCTGCACAAAAGGCGATCAACTGTCTGGCCAGCATATTGGTTACAGGGGCTTCTCATCTTGGGAAGAGAAGAATAAAACTAAACTTAAAAATGTGATTTGCCACAAGGCTTTTGAGGAAACAGCTTCTCTGATGTGCAAATTACAACTGAACGGATAGCCCTTCTATGTCCTTCTCCTGTTGTGTTTGTTCACTCAGACGACAGATCTGTATCTTGTGAAAGGAACAGGGAAAGCTTTGTAAAGTAATATCGGTATATTCCCACCTGTCACTAGTTCTCAACACCAGGGGTCTAGGCTAACCAAAGGGATGAGCTACTGTGCTGGTTTTGGCTGGGGGAGAGTAAGCAAGCAGCTGTGTGGTGCTTAGTTGCTGGCTGGGGTTAAACCACGACAGCTACTTAATAAGGGACATTTACACAGACTTTTCAAGGTATGAGTATACATCATTTCCCACTGGAAGGATGGCTACTTCCTTCAGAAATGTCATGGATGCAGCAAATTGAAACCTCTCAATTAAGAGATGAATAGCCCTGTTTTTCTCTATGTATATACACGCATACATATATATCTGCTATATATGTTTTTATAACATACAAATATGTTGCTTTGTTGTTGAATAGCTACATTTGCTTTAGCTCCGTAGTACTTCTTGGACAACTGGCAGGATCATTATCTGTATTTCACAGGCAAGGAGATATAGCCAAGCATCTGCCCAAGGTCATGCACAAAGTCTGTGGCAGGGCTGAGAACTGAACTCTGGGCATAAAAATACCTTTTGCCTGTTGAGGGAAAACCCAAAACATTCATTTTTCTAACTCTTAGTGAAGAACAGGTGTTTCACTGATGTAGATTTGATAGACCAATGTATGCCAGGAATTACAATAAGATTCAGATCCAGGCCAGGACAAATCATACCCTGTCTACAGTTGTCAAGGTAACAGCAGTCTTAGGCATTCTAGCTGCAGAGGAGCTTCGGTAACTCCAAATTCTTCCCTTCAGGAAGTTCAATTTGCCAAATAACAGCCACACTGTTGGAAAATAATTCACAGAACCTATAGCATAACTCAAATATCCTGCATGCTGAAGCCAAGAGTTACACGTATATTTGAGCAGCAACACAAGGGAGGGCATTTCTTGATAGGAAAGCTTCTAGTCCCTTTTTATGTATGCAATACCAAGGAAGGATCACGAAGCTGACAGAAAAGTTACAAGGCTAGTCCCCTCTGTAGTCAAGGAAGAGAGACAGCTTACTTCAGAGTATCATTTGGGGGTGAAGGCAGACACCGATGAAATGGAGAAATGAAACAAAGGGTAGCAGCACCAGGATACCAAGAGTAGCCATCCCTTGCAGTAACAATATAGATCTAGTACCATTACCAAATGTCTCAGCTCTTTGAAACAGAGAACTACAGCCTTGATGTCTTTCAAAGCTTTATCCACCTAAAAGACATGGGACAATTTGCTAGGGGAAGAGACCCTCAGGCAAGTGTGAGGTCGCAAGATGGTAGAAGGACCACATTATTAGGCCGTGACTAAGGCACATACTGTAGCCTCAAAGATTTCCTTGAGCCTGGATTTTGAGGTGGAGAGACCTCTCCCTAGTCCTAGTGCTGTCCTGTGGTCCACCCCTCATCCCATGACAAGCCACAGCTGCTCAGCAGAACATAGATCAAACAGCAACTAGCACAGAGCTGGGCTACAGCACTGCTCTTGACCTTGCACCAGGATAAAACAAGACCAGGGCTGACTGTGGGATGATGATGCTCATGCACAGCATCTGGCTCATCCAAACCACATGGAGTATGAGAGAGGTCTACACCACTGATAGAACAGTTAATAGGAAACAGGTATCCCACATTCCCTGACGCCCATACAGTGAGACAGGATTGTGATACTACTCCAGAGTAGCAGTGGTGTTCAAGGCCTTTTACTATCCAAAAGGGAGTATTTTCTTTTTTCTTTTTTTTTTTTTTTAAACTAACTGCATTTCTTTCAGCACAGACACAGAAAATTCATTTCACTTCTGTTTACACTTACTGTCAACATAGGGTCAGTCTTTTGTGCTTTGAGATTTGGGTTTTCACACAGTCCAGGGAAATGCCTGCATGTTTTGTTTATCTTAACATGAGAAGATTTTTTTTTTTTTTTTTTTTTTTTTTTTTTTTTACACACACCCCCCTATCGGGCTCAGTATTTTTTACAGCTTATTTATACAAGATGTTAATGATGGGTGAGACTTAAGCTGACAGTGTCTCCTTAAGTTGTCTAGTTAATTCTACAGTAAATACATGAACTTCTCCCTTCACGCCAGGACTAGCTTGACTTCAGCAGTCTTTGAGAGAAGGTCATCAGGTCCCTTTACAAAGCTGATACAGGAATAGAGAGCCATCCAAAAGCTGGACCACACTTTGAAGGGGATCTCACTAATATGATGTAAAGAAGCTGCTTTCCAGCTGGCATCGTTATGAATGTCTCCTCCTGCCTTGTCAATACAATGGCAGTATTACTAGTAATATCATTCCTTAAATGGAGATAGTTGAGCAGGTCAACAGGGAATCAATGCTAAAAAAAATAGTGGCTTAAGAGCTAGTGAGACTATGACTGATTAGGCAGACCAAGTTAATAAGGCACAGCTGCTGTTTAAATATGCCTGAAGAGAAACTTTCTGGGGAGTACCTTTATGCTGCTTTAATGTTAACAGACTCATTTAGTTTACTGCCATCATCACTAGCAACAGCATTATTGCATTCATCCTTCATCCATGGATCTTTCACAGGGGAAGAAACTGAGACAGATGGGTCATGCGAGGCCAGCATCGGCAACATAAACAACACAAGCACCTTGTGTCCTCACTCCGTGCTCCATCTGTCTGGTACACTCCAGGCCTCAGGTAAGAGCAAAGAGGGGCCTGAGTCGGTTACAGGGCGCATTGCCTTTCTTTGCATCCAGTCACACAGAGCAGAAAGGCTACCGTTGCCTGTTACTTCTTGCCAGTTAAATATTGAGATGCTATCCTCAGTTATTTGGGCATAAACTGTTCAGGTGACAGTGCCCTTTGGCTGAGTCCTAATGTTTTTGCATTCAAACCTGTCATTCCAGTCTAAATCTTATGTGCAGCTGCCTACTTCAGAATGAACGGTCTATTTTAACTTTCCAAAAATAAGTATTCACATCCTTTAAAAACATCCAGGCTACTTGCACTGCCAAGGTCTTTCCCTGTCTCCTTGACATCTCTTCCTGCATTGGGATGTAGGATGGAATTCTCTGCTCCTTCGAAAGGACTGGAAAGAGCTAAAATGCAAGAAGAGGAAGGGGAGTTGCTTCTTGCTGCTTTAAAGGAGTGTCCCCCCAGTGTCTGTAATTTGTCCTCGGGTCTGTCCTTGCTCTTTGCTTCCAGTCCCCTCTGGCTTCAGCTGAGCCCCGCTGGAGAGTTTCCAATCATTTACAGGAATGAGAAGTTTAAAAATAAAATAGGAGCTTTGATCAAGAAAGAAGTTCAACTAGGAAGGAAAAAGGGAAACACAAGCACTGACAACTCAGGCAGAAAGCAAGGCAAAAGCAGGTTCATTATGAGTTGACAGACATCTCTGTGCCCGCTTGCAAAACCAAAACCCTCCTTGCTGCTCATTCTTCTTCAAAATGCTCTGCATTACAGTGAAAAATATGTTTTGTTTTCACCTCTGGCTTTTCTCCGTGTGCCAGCATTCTTTGCTTTTTCCATTGCAAAACATTATTTTGCAGGAGCTGTCAACTGTACTAAACTCTGTGTGTGTGTGTGCGCGCACATGTATATGTATACACAGAGGCACATACAAGCATCAGTTCTTAAATTTCTGTTTATTCATAGCCAATTCTCCCTCCTTCTCCTCCATATATTAATGTCTTAGTTTGCAATAGCCATGCCAATTGCTGCTAATGGAGAGATCTCTTCACTATTTTTATATTATAAAGGAGGTAACAAAGCTGACATGAGAAGTTAAAGTACCAGCTTCCTCCCAAATTTTTCATGACACACACAACCTAGCACATTTTGGATGACATATAATCACAAAATCCTCACCAAATACTAAACATCCAAAGCAGCCTCCACACAAGCACCTTGTTTGCATTTGTGAAAGAGACTGAAAAAGCCTACTCCATACATGCAGTCTGCGTCATTCAGGGCCTCCAAAAATACCAGTATTCAGGGTATGCCCTAAAATGCAGACAGGGTGAAGAACAGAGCAGCTCTGGAGAGTGCACTTCCCGTAGTCGGGGCAGTTATACTGCATTCACTATGTGGGGGACGAGTCAACTTACTGTCAGCAGGAAGGTGGTGAATGTCTGCAGAACTGGTCTGATGGAGAAACCTTTGGGCAACTGGCAAAAGCACTCCTATCAGCATGTATTATTAACAACAAAAATAGAACCAAGGCTGTTGCAATTCTAATCTTCATATTTTCTGAGTTTAAACCAAAAATCTGCAAGTGAACTCTGAGCACCTCATCTTGAACCCTTAAATTTTTTCAAAAAGACAATACAATAAAATCACTGCCACATCAATTAAAAACACAAGTGAATCAGAGGAATATTTTCCTCAAAGTCATAAAATGACAGGGCTCATGTGACTAATTCTTTTGTTTGTTATACTTTCAGATCATATTTTGATATTGAAAGGAAAAAACCACACATAATCCAAAATGAACACACTGCCCTTCAGAGTCCCAGTCTTAAGACACTGGAAAGGTCCCTGGAAGGATATCCTTTCTTCAAACTCAAATACATGATTTGACCTGTGACTATTTTTTTGCTTGTTTTTGTTTTTCTTAATTATCATGAGAAACCTAAGTTAAAAGAAAGCAAAATTACCGCAAAAATATCAATGAAAGCAACTACAGATGCTGGAAACACAAGTGTTTTCGAGCAATACTGCGTTTCCAGTTTGACAATACCTTTACACCCAAAAGTGAATTCTTTTTACTCCATATGTAAATTAAATCAACAAAAATTGCATGTGTCAGGTCTGTACTATTTATTTTGGAAAAAAAATTATTGTGGAAGTATAATCTACTCACATAGTTCAATATTTACTATTTTAAAATTACTGCATGCATATGTACAGATGGAGGGACCTGTTACGTGCAGAGAGCTCTGTTTTAAAACCAGAAATGACTACTAGATCATTTACTTTAATCTGCTATACAATAAAAGCCTGTCAAGCCTGCTTCAACCCGACAACTTGTATTTTGCTATGGTACATCTTGCAGCAAGGTATCACATTCTTTCTTGAAAACTTGAAGAGTCTGTCAGTTTACCCCAGCAGTTAATCACTCTCCATGTTAAAAACACGTGCACTGTTTCCCAAACTCATCTGTTTCTCTCTCAAACAGAGTTTGTCTGGCTTTGACTTCCAGCCTTTGCTTCTTGTTACGCTTCTCTCTGCAAGATTAAAGGGCTTTTTCTTCTCATAAAAGTACTTGTGAAGTTCACTCATCCAGTCACCCCTCCATGCAATAAAGCTAAACAAATGGAGTTCTGGAAGTCCTTCACTGGAAGATATATCTTACAGTTTTCCAGTCATGCTTTGCAAACCTTTCTCCACTTTTCCAATGTCATTCTTGAAGTGTACACAGGAGAACCAAGTATGCCATAACAATCGTCTGAGTATGAAGCCATTATAATCTTCCATGTGTCAATAAACTCTTACCTACTTTAAAAGTGACAAAAGGAAGGCACTGAACAGGATTGACCCAACTCTTCAAAGAGCAAGTATTAGAATCAGGGTACAAATACAAGAATAATCTGCTCACAGAACTAATTCTCATGCCTTACATATGCCTAAAACTTATGCCTCTACTACAGCAGCTACCAGGTACCAGCAGTACCAGCACAGTGATTCTTTGCAGCATTTGACGGATCCGTATCATGGACAGTAGCAAAGAAATCATGGAACTTGCTAAGCGGCCCAACAGAAAAGTGCTTACTATTAGTGACAGACCAGGCACATTGGACTGGAGTTCAGAAGCAGTTAAGACAGGTGGTTAAAAACAACAGCAGCTCATTCCAACAACTCTAGCAGGTACCACTCCCCAGCCTTCCCTCTCCTGTGCACTGCAGTTCCCATCTCCTCAGCACCTCCATCTTCCTGCCCTACAAAGCAGCACAAGACACGCCAACCTGTCACATTCTTCTTCATGCCTAGACCCCACCAGTTTCAGTCATTTATATCTAATCAAGAGTCAACCTCAAAATACAATGGGAGCAGATCGTTTTCAAGCAGATTTAAATGGCAATCATTCAAATCTCACCCTTATCTGGATTTACACACAGTACAGAGGAAGTTTTCCTAATAAAAAACCCCAACTAAATGACTTAAAATTTAAATATCAGAAAAATACCAAGTAAGAGGGAGGAAATTGTGAATGGGAAAACTCCAGCCTAACTAATCATCCACCATAAATAAAAGGGAGGTAGTCACAAAACACCTCAGACTGTCATTAGACACAACTTGAGATTAAGGTAACAAGGAAATTGCGCATGTATAGATGGTTGTATGCAATCCTGTTTACTGCTTGTATGTGACCATCCAAGGCCTGGTTACATTCACGTACTGTTTCTGTTCAGATGGGGTGGACCCACAGGAGATTGGAGAGCTGCTAGAGGAAGCTCTCACAGCTGAGGGACACCACCCAGTTCCTGCACAGACAGAGTTATAGAGGGTCACAAACGTGGCATTTCAGATTCCTTGGGCAATCACTTTTGATTTTTCACATCTTTCCTTCAGGTATCAGAAAATGATACCGCAAGGTAACAGTGCCCTCATACAGGAATAGCCAGTACATCCACCCACAGCACTTTTGCTCTCCAGTTTTCCAACAGAAATGCTCACACTGAACAGCGAAATTAGTTGGCAGCTAAGTATGTGCATGCCAGTTATGATGTATTAATTCCTCAAGCTGAGCAGCCCTAATACTAGGGGTTTTGTTTGGTCAAGTTTTCATTCCATAACCAACAAAACAAGAATGTACATAATATTCTCACTACCTTTTTGCTACAGGCACTCACAGCCTGCATTGGTATTTGTGGCTGTAGTCCAGAAATTGCTCCTACAGCTTAACAACCATCCAACACCAAGGAGAGCTGGCATTCAATTTTCTTTCAGCCCACTCTGTGGGATGTTACCATAGTCCACTCATGGCTATGGTAATTGCTGTGCAAAATCTAGAATGGATCTTTGCTTCCCTAGATGTCTACTCTACCCTTTCCTCCCCACTCCCCAACCCCCCCTCATCTCTCTGGCACACAGAGAACATGGTTGAATCCTGCATTTTAGAAATGGCTATGAAACCTGAAGGACTCATGGTGTGGGCTCCACAGTGGCAATGCTCACACCATTGCAACCAGCTGGGGAATAAGCCAGGCCAATCACAGCAGTGACAAATGTTCCTTAGCTGCCTCCCAAGATGTGAACCAGAAGAATAACCACCTCACGTGTATGTATACCAATGCATGCAGCCTGGGGAAAAAACAGGAGGAACTGGAGCTCTTCACCCAGTCAGAAAGTTATGATATCACAGGAATAACTGAAACATGGTGGGACAACTCACGTGACTGGAGGATCACGAGGGATGGCTATAGGCTGTTTCATAAAGACAGGCAAGGAAGAAGAGGAGGAGGAGTTGCGCTCTATGCTAAGGAGAACCTGGAAGAACTATAGAAGTCAACTACAGCAACTGTGGAAGCCCTAACGAATGCCTCTGGGTCTAGATCAGAGGGGTCATCTCCAAGGGGAATCTTACAGTAGGCATCTGCTACCAACCTCCAAACCAAGACAATAAGGTCAAGGAAGCAATATTTGGGTCACTTAAGCAAGCTTTGTGTCAACGGAACTTGGTTCTTATGGCTGACTTCAACTACCCAGATATTTGTTGGAAGAACAATACAGCAGCTCACATGTCATCCATCAAGTTCCTCAAATGCACAGAGGACTGCTTCCTCATACAAATGTTAAATGTGCCAACCAGGAACGAGTCACTGCTGGACTTGCTATTCACAAACCAAGAAAACCTGCTTTGTAGTATCTCGGCTAGTGATAGCCTTGGCTGCAGTGATCACGATACTGTGGAGTTTGGCATCCTGCTGAGCACACTGAAGATTAGTACTAAGACAACAGTTTTAGATTTCAGAAGAGCAAACTTCAGCTCACTCAGAGCTCGGTTGGGAGGGACTCCATGGGATGCTTCCATGGAGGAAAAAGGAGTTAGCAACTGCTGGGATTTTTTCAAGAATGCTCTCCTGGAAGCACAAAACCAGTTCATCTTTAAAGGTAAGGGAAGCAGGCAGAGCAAGAGACTCCCTTGGCTTAACTGTGAGCTTCAGAGGCTGCTCAAAACCAAAAGAGAAGTGTACCACAGATGGAAAAGCAGACAAATACCCCTTGAGAACCACAAGGGCATTGCCAGGGCGTGCAGCAATGCAGTTAGAAAACCAAAAGTTCAGCTCGAATTGAAATTGGCCAGAGATGTCAAAAACTACAAGAAAGGGTTCTTCAGGTACCTAAACAACAAGCAGAAACAGAAGGAAAATATGGGCCTGTTGTTAAACAGGAGAGGTGAACTAGTCACCAACAACACTGAAAAGGCAGAGGTTCTCAACACTTCACCTCTGTCTTTACCGTCAGTGAAGGAAGAGTTGGTATGCGAACTATTATAGGAGCCTGACCCCTACAAATTGATGGGCCCTGACGCTATCTACCTGAGGGTGCCAAGAGAGGTGGTGGATATCATTGCGAGGCCGTTCTCCATAATCTTTGAGAAGTCGTGGAGACTGGGGGACATCCCAGAAGACTGGAAGAAGGCTAATGTCACCCCTACCTACAAGAAGGGCTTAAAGGAGGATCCAGGAAATTATAGGCTGATCAGTCTTACCTTGGTCCCTGGGAAAGTTATAGAATGAATCCTCCTGGGGGCTATCAAAAGTCAAATGAAGCAAGTGATTGGGAAAAGCCAGCATGGATTTGCCAAGGGCAAATCGCGCTTGACAAACCTGATCACCTTCTATGACAAAGAAGTAACCTGCTCAGTTGATGCAGGGCGAGCAGTGGACTTGTCTGCCTGGATTTCTCCAAGGTTTTCAACATGGCTCCCCACAGCCTCCTCTTAGAGAAACGGTCTAGACAAGTGGTCTGTGCAGTGGGTGGGGAACTGGCTGACAGGCTGCACCCAGTGGGTGATGGTAAATAGCTCTTTTTCAAACTGGCAACCTGTCACAAGGGGGGTCCCCCAAGGATCGATATTGGGCCCAACTCTGCTTAATATCTTCAAAAGTGATCTAGATGATGGAATCAGGTGCATCCTGACAGAGTTTGCTGATCATACCAAACCGAGTGAGGAAGTAGACACTTTGGAAGGGAGAGCCACCCTGCAGGAAGACCTGGATAGGCTGGAAGAATGGGCTAACAAGAACCTTATGAATCATAGAATGGTTTAGGTTGGAAGGGACCTTAAAGATCATCTAGTTCCAATCCCCTCACCATGGGGAAGGACACCTCCCACTAGACCTGGTTGCTCAAAATCTCATCCAACCTGGCCTTGAACACTTCCAGGGATGGGGCATCCACAGCTTCCCTGGGCAACCCGTTGTAGTGCCTCACCACCCTCACGGTGAAAAATTTCTCCCTGAGATCTAATCTAAATCTACCCTCTTCCAGCTTGAAACCATTACTCCTCGTCCTATCACTACATGCCCTTATAAAAAGTCCCTCTCCAGCTTTCTCGTAGGACTCTCTTAGATACTGGAAGGCTGCCCTAAGGTCTTCCCCGAGCCTTCTCTTCTCCAGGCTGAACAATCCCAACTCTCTCAGCCTGTCCTTGTAGCAGAGGTGCTCTAATCCTCTGATCATCTTCGTGGCCCTCCTCTGCACCCGCTCCAACAGGTCCATGTCCTCCTTATGTTGGGGGCTCCAGAGCTGGACACAGTATTGCAGGTAGGGTCTCACAAGAGTGGATTAGAGGGGCAGAATCACCTCCCTCGACCTGCTGGCCACGCTTCTTTTGATGCGGCCCAGGATGCGGTTGGCCTTCTGGGCTGCGAGCGCACATTGCCAGCTCATGTTGAGCTTCTCATCTACCAACAACCCCAAGGCCCTCTCCTCAGGGCTGCTCTTGATCCACTCTCCGCCCAGCCTGTATTTGTGCATGGGATTGCCCTGACCCAGGTGCAGGACCTTACGCTTGGCCTTGTTGAACTTCATGAGGTTGGCATGGGCCCACCTCTCAAGCCTGTCCGGGTCACAGATGGCCTCCCTTCCCTCCAGCGTGTCAACCACACCACACAGCTTGGTGTCATTGGCAAACTTGCTAAGGGTGCACTCAGTCCCAACATTCATGTCACCAACAAAGATGTTAAATATACCAGTCCCAGTACCGACTCCTGAGGAACACCACTTGTCAACTGCACGCCACTTGGACATCAACCCATTGACTGCAACTCTTTGAGTGTGGCCACCCAGCCAATTCCTTATCCACCGAATGGTCCATCCATCAAATCCATGTCTCCCCAATTTAGAGACCAGGATATCATGCGGGACAGTGTCAAATGCCTTGCACAAGTCCAGGTAGATGACATCTGTTGCTCTCCCCTTATCCACCAAGGCTGTAACCTCATCGTTGAAGGCCACCAAGTGTGTCAGGCACAATTTGCCCTTATTGAAGCCATGTTGGCTGTCACCAATCACCTCCTTATTTTGCATATGCCTTAGTAGTTTCCAGAAGGATCTGCACTGTGATCTTGCTGGGCACAGAGGTGAGACTGACTGGCCTGTAGTTCCCCGGGTCATCTTTTTTACCCTTTTTGAAAATGGGGGTTATGTTCCCCCTTTTCCAGTCAGCGGGAACTTCACCAGACTGCCACAACTTCTCAAATATGATGGATAGTGGCTTGGCAACTACATCTGCCACTTGTCTCAGGACCTGTGGATTAATCTCATCAGGTCCCATGGACTTGTGCACATTCAGGTTCCTCAGCTGGTCTCGGACCCGGTCTTCTCCTACAGTAGGCAGTACCTCATTCTCCTAGTCCCTGCCTTTGCCTTCTGCAACTTGGGCAGTGTGGTCAGAGCCTTTACCAGTGAAGACTGAGGCAAAAAAGTTGTTGAGTACCTGAGTCTTCTCCATGTCCCAGGTGACCAGGTCTCCCATTTCCTTCCTGAGTGGGCCCACATCTTCCCTAGTCTTCCTTTTGTCCCTGATATACCTATAGAAGGCTTTCTTGTTGCCCCTCTTTAACTCTATCTGGGCTTTAGCTTTCCTAACCTGATCCCTGGCTGCCCAGACAATTTGTCTGTACTCCTCCCAGGTTACCTGTCCTTGCTTCCACCCTCTGTAGACTTTCTTTTTCTGTTTGAGATTGTACAGGAGCTCCCTGTTCATCCACGCAAGCCTTCTGGCATTTTTGCCTGACTTCCTCTTTGTTGGGATGCATTGTTCCTGAACTGGGTGGAGGTGGTCCTTGAATATTAGCCAGCTTTCTTGGGCTCCTCTTCCTTCCAGGGCTTTATCCCACTGCATTCCATCAAGCAGGTCCCTGAAGAGGCCAAAGTCTGCTCTCCTGATGTCCAGGGTAGCAAGCTTACTGCATGCCCTCCTCGCCACCCTAAGGATCTCAAACTCCACCATCTCATGATCGCTGCAGCCAAGGCTGCCCTTAAGCTTCACATTCCCCACCAGCCCATCCTTGTTGGTGAGAACAAGGGCCAGCATGGCACCTCTCGTCATTGGCTCCTCTATCACTTGGAGAAGGAAGTTACCATGAACACATTCCAGGAACCTCCTGGATTGCTTATGGTCTGCTGTGTTGTCCTTCCAACAGATATCGGGGTGGTTGAAGTCCCCCATGAGGACCCCCTATAAAGTTCCACAAGGACAAGGGTAAGGTCTTGCAACTCAGAAAACATAATCCAGGAGTGCAGCACAGGCTGGGATCTACCTGGCTGGGGAACAGCTCTGTGGAAAGGGACCTGGGGGTCCTGGTGGACAACAAGCTCAATATGTGTGAACAGTGTGCTGCTGCAGCAAAGAAAGCCAACAGGATGCTGGGTTGCATTAACAAGGGCATCACCAGCAGAGATAAAGAAGTCATTATGCGACTCTACTCAGTGCTTGTCAGGCCACCCCTGGAATGCTGTGTTCAGTTTTGGTCCCCGCTGTACAAAAAAGATGTGGACAGGCTGGAGAGGGTTCATAAAAGGGCCACAAAGATGATCAAAGGACTGGGAAGCCTTCCATATGAGGAAAGGCTGAGAGAACTGGGTTTGTTCAGCCTTGAGAAAAGAAAGCTTAGGAGAGACCTTATCACCATGCTCCAGTATTTAAAGGGTTGCTACAAAGAAGATGGAGACCCTTTTAACAAGGAGTCACATGGAAAAGACAAGTGTAGTGGGTACAAGTTACTCCTGAGGAGATTCCGACTGGACACAAGAGGAAAATTTTTCACAATGAGAACAATCAGCCATTGGAATAATCTCCCCAGGGAAGTGGTGGATTCCCCAACATTGGACACTTTTAAGATTCAGCTGGACAGGGTACTGGGCCATCATGTACTGTGCTTTTTCCAAGAAAGGTTGGAGCAGATGATCCTTGAGGTCCTTTCCAACCTGGTATTCTATGATTCTGTGATGAAATGGGCTGTAGGGGGTTTTTTGTGGAAGTGAATCTAAGTGGTGGAGAGAAAGACATTTAGAAAATTATTAGCTCCCTCGTCCTTTTAGAAGTCACACAGTCATAGGAAAGAATATTGGGAGTTCACTACTTACAACCTAGTGATGGGACTAGCAGTCCAGGACAATGATATACATCTTTGTAAGGTAGGACAAGCCAGAATTCAACCTTCTGCCAAATGATATGTGAGAAATATTTTCTTACAGGGGTTCAGAGAAGAAAATAAAGCCCAAAGAAAAATGTGTCACTGCAACATGCTATTCAGCCTCTGACAAGCTAAAGACGGCCAATTAAAAAGATAATGTCATGACAATAATGACATTCTGGAGTGCCTCACTTTCAGTTGAAAGATCCCCATTTAAGACCTCACCCTGGATGTTCTGGCCTCATTGGTACTTGTTTATAGGGTTCAGTAGTCATAATGCTTGATGGAAGAAAACAACATTTTTCAGAAATGTTTGAAATTATGTCCCCAAATAACTGCCTCCAGCCTAGGGAGGAACCCATGTATTCTTACCCAGTGTACACTATAGACCCGTGTAAAGGTCTCTGCATGGCACTCACACAAATGAGGGCTTGTATCTCCCTCTGCAATGGTGTGTCACTGATTTGCTCGCTCAGATGATGTTGCCCAAAGGCACTCCAGGCATACTGGAAACAGAAATGACACTCAAATCTAATTACTTTTGCTATATTACTTTCAGAACAAACAAGCCAAACCTACAGACCTGCATAAGCTATATATCTGTGTAAGCACTGCTTCAGCCACCATGCTACACCTTGCCCGAAAGTGAAGCTACTCTTTGTGATACAGATACATGCTGGCTACCAGAATCCCTAAACTTAAGAGCCAACGTTTAGAGATACATCCTCTACAGGCACCCCACACATGAGAAAGAAACCCTGATCTATTAGCATAGTTACGTTAGCTCAAGCGATAGAAGCCTAGGACAGCTATGTGGAAAACATGGTATGTTCTCCTAAAACTACAGGGCTGTGACTACGCAAATTGATCCATGTTTGAATAAGGACTACACACATACCCTCTTGCATTCAGAGTGTTCAACTACACAATTTCAATGTTCTTTGAAAAGTTACTGGTTTTGTCCCAAAGGCACAGGTAATCACCTCAGAGCCAACTGTCTGTGCTTTATCTGTTGGTCAGGCTTAAATTCTATTTCCATTTAGGACAGGTGGTGGCATGTGGATAAGCTCAAAACTAGCTCATCATTGCACTTTCCAGTAATTAGCAGACCGAGCAGAAGAGACCAGACCTACACAGACCATGGAGATTAAACTAATTAATGCTCCTAAGAAAATTCCTTAAACTTCCCCCTCCCAAAAGGCATGCTTGTACATTTATGTATGACAGTAACTTTTTCTAGTTAATCTTCCACAGTACTATCAAGAGGACATCTCTTACCAACATTACATCCACACTGTTTAATAAAAAACAATGGGTGGTGGTGTGTGAGAGACTTATCATTAGCGCAAGATGGATATTATCTTCTGATTTTTGCACCATTTCACACAGAGTTGCACAGTACCTGGCAACCAAATTACTCCAGGAGTATTATTCTGGGGCTTCCAGTTAAATAAAGAGGTCCCCAAGAGTTCTGGAGGTCTCCCCAAGCAGCTTCAGAGAGGTTCCGATGAGATCTGATCAGCCAGAACCAAAAAAGAGAGGCCATAAGAGGGTACAACAATCAGAAAACATATTGCCTAGTAAAGATATATGGAGGCATTGTATTTCTATGGTTTGTAACCATAAATTAGACTATCTGCCAATCCACCAGTGATCTTTATTCAGCCTGAAACACTCCAAAGCCTCCAGGAATATATGGTTGTGTTTTTTGTATTTAGTTTTTAATCTATCATTTAAGCTGCAAGGTGGCTGTGAAAACAGAGAAGTTACATTTCTACTTACAGGTACAAATTGCTTAAACATGTTGCAACACTTTCAGTGAATTCATAACTGCTCTCAGGTAGACATGATTTAGAAGTGACATGAAGTTTATTCTCTCACTTCCCTTCAACTAAAAGTTATGTGAGAAAAATTAGTGTACCTCAATGAATGACTGGTGAGTGGTTCGCTAAGGGTTGTTGTAGTTAAATGGCAAAAGCTCAGACTTAACTCAAATTTACACATGATAATTGAGAGAGTAAACAATATTGATTTTAGCTCAGTATCTTCTTTCCATCAAGCACAAGGAGAAGTGAGACTTGAAACATTCTGACCAAATCAATTTAATGTAATTAGCCCTGAAACATCTCTTTGCCATCATGTTTGCATCATGATAGTGGGAAAATAAAACTGCAAACCCAAAACATATTATAGAAAAAGATGGTCATGCAATACAGGTATTTCCAGCATAACTAGATACAGCACTCATGCACGTACTTTTTAACAGCCACATGGTTATGTTATCAACCTGTCAGTCTTCTCCAGAAGTGTGTCACAAATGTCTTTAGAAATAGTACAAAAATATCTACAGAGAGCGTTTCCAAAAATTGATGCCTCACCTGTCAAATTTGCCAAGTCTCAGAAATAAATACATATATTTAAAGAGGTGTGCAAAAGTAAGACAATAATCTATGTCCCTCATTCTGACCTTGGGAGGAAGCCAGCAGTGTCACGGAGCATTATTTTTATGGCAATTAAGCCTTACATAAATGTGTATAAGCAACTTTCTTGGTGAGCAAGTTATTTTCTTTTTTTTAAAAGGAAAAAACCAGAACATTTAAGTTGAACTTCTCAGAGAAAGTCAAAACAAAATCTTCCCTGATCATGCCAAAGATTTTGTCTCAATAAAATACTTCCCTAATCCAAGTAAAGTGTGAAGAAACAAACAGTTTCTCAGTTATCCACCATGTAACAAAATGTACAAGAGCGATGTTTCTGAAGGTGGCATGGAGAAGAATTTATTTGGAGTTTCTGAAAGCTTTTGAAAATGATCATCACAGAAGCTTTACTTGGAAAAGTCAGTCAGTCAAACCTCCTTTCATTAGCTCACAGTACGGGACAAAAGTAGGAGAGTAACAGAAATCAAACAAATAAACAGCCAACTTCTTCAACTTGAGCAAAGTCAACAGCAAGGCACACCAGGATGGCTGCAGAGACAAGAGGCAGTTCATATACTTACTAGTGAATCACAAAGAACATCAAATTAAGTTTTTGGATGACGTCAGTGTTTTGTAATTGTTAAACACTGTAAGAAGCTTTGGAAAAAAACTATCTTGTATTACAGAACTGAGCAGCAAAGTAACAGTAAAAATGCTTTTTTTATACATTTATAGTAATTAGAGCACTAGCAAAGAACAAGCATTCTCACACATGTTAAAGCACTTGGAGTTTTCTGACAATCTTCAAGACATGACTGTGATAGTAGCAGTAGGCCAGTAAGAACATTTCAGTGAGAACTGTGGACAACTTTGCAGCAGCAGATGAACACAAAGCAATTGGGATGCTTAAGTTGGATAAGTGCACAATCAATGCACTACCAGAAACAGTAACATGAGCAATGAGAGGAGTATCACAAAACACGTTCATAGGGTTTGTAACAGCAAGCCAACCCTCAGTAGAAGAGCGAGATAAAACATGTGCGTAAATGGCAAAGGTGAACAAGTACCATTTTTAATACTTCTAGACTTACTGGATAGAACATGTTCATACCTAGATGGTACACACAGTGGAGGGGCAATGAATAAACAAATAAAGGAAAGAAGTCTTAGGAAGTCTGTCAGCAGAAAAAGAAGCCTCTAACTGAGCACAGTACAGGTCTGAACAGCAGGAATGATGCTTGCATTGGGAGCTGCTGACATTTTGTTTAACCGGAAAGAATGTTTGTGTTGTGAGAAACATGTAAGGCCTCTACAAACATTCAAGACAAAAGAGACAAGCAAGAGAAAAGCAAGACACTATAATCTGGAGTCCCATGAGATGCCACCAAGTCAGGTAAGTAATACTGATCACAACTTGCAGAGGAAACAGCAGTTATAAAAACATGCTAGACAACTAGAGTACCCTGTAAAGTTGCCATCAAAAACGGACATGTCTGAAGAATCAGGTGACAGCCCAAGATGAAAGATAAAAGGCCCTAAGACTCAAAAAGGTCCCAAACAAGCAACAGCCAGATCTTGTAAACTTGTAAACAAAGCAAAGCCATGTTTCTGTTGCAGGAAAGCCTAACATCCACGGAAAAGCATATGAGCCGTATACAGATTGAAATACGTTGATTAATTTAAGGACTCCTCATTAGAATTCCTGTATTTTAATTGTAATGTTGTTTGTAAATTCTCATTACTATCACTGTTTGCCTGGGAACGGAAGACACACAGATCTGTGCTTGAAGTCAACTGGAAGCAGCCATAACGTTACGCATATTTCCCCTGGATACAGATCAGACATGAAGGCAAAGGTAGATTGCATGGCGTATTTACAAAGATACAGAGAGGAAGCTCTTCACCTAACACAGGTGCCTAAATTATCCAGATCCTTTCAGTCACTGTTACGCATGTACAGCGCATTTACACAGTGTTCTACCAAAAGCAGAGGGAGTTTTCAATACCAATAGGGATACGAGTCAGGCTACTTCTACACTTGTGGAAAAATTACAACCAATACTCATTTCATTTTCCCACTCACACCTACATTCCTTTTCATCAGTAGGCCATTAAGCACTCCAAAGCAAGGTAAGTATCATTATTCCCATTTTGCAGATGGAAAAAAAAAAAACAACAACAAAACAAAGCAAAACCCAAACCCTGTACATGAAATTGTTTCACCAGCATCACCTAGCAAAGCAATGGCAGAAATGGAAATTAAATTCAAGTTGGAAGAATCTTAGTGAACCAACACAGCGGACACAAAGATGTATGTCACTCTGCCAACTTCAAGTGCTTTAAAACATCGCTAAGCTAATGTAGAACGGTTTTACATTCTTTACCCCACAAAGCTGGATTCAGTTAACAGCTGCCATTACCCAGGTTCCCTAAGTCACTTTCAAGCATACTTTCAAACCTTATTTTTTTGTTTTCAGCTGCTAATGTTTTAAAAAAAACAAAACAAACCCCAAAACCCAACAACCACTGTGACATAACAGTCACAACAATGGGTAATAATGCCTGCCTTAGGAATGGAAGAAATGCACTTGCTTGGGCTGGATGTTTCCTTATTGACTTTTTTTTTTTTTAACTTGGATCTGTTACATTCTACTTCCATGACTATCTCTATTTCTGTCAACTCTATTACAGAGATTTTGTACATACCAGATTTTTTTTTTATTATAAGGTCACAAACTCAATCTGCTTCTGTGACCTCAAGAAGCACCCTCAAGCCTCCTCCATTCCAAGCTACCGTTGCCTTTGAAAAGGTGTATCAAATGTCATCTGATAGCATTCCACAAGGCACGCAAGTCTTCCTCTTGTGCAACAGTGGAAGAATAAGGCACTGATCACTCCATTGCAGATACAGTCCTGCAGGCAAGGACTAACCCAAACTCACACCTCCTCTCCTCCCTCTCCCATCAGCATCTCTTATATATTCTGAGTCATAGGATACAGTAGTTGTTATACGGATCTACACCACCTTCCCTCCCCTCCTCTTCCCAGCAGTGACATATCTGCATCCAGCCCTCTGTACTTATGGAAATGCATTTAAATATTGTTTTTGGTACTACAACACAAGGAGATATCACAATTTATGACAATTTTTGCTTGGGGCTCAATATTGGTTCCAGAAAACTCAATAGAGCCAAGCATTCCCGATGGTCCTAACTCCTCTAGGCTTTAACAGAGAAAGATTTTTCCCCCACCATATAAAACAGAGAATTGCAAAAGGCAGGTTCTTCTCAGCAAGGTGCTTTCTAGGTAATGGTCAGTTTATGCTCTTGCCAGAGATATGAGGCGGCTGCTCTCCTAATAAGACTGGCATATATGACTACCCTAGATGCATCCTATAAACTATTCATGCTTAACTCGTTTGAAGTTTGTTGACACTTCTTCTTTCTCTCCCTCTTTAAAACATGTCGAAGTATTTAACTGACTCTAAACACATGGTCAATCTTCCCCTTTCCTCCTCGCTCCCCCTGAAAAATTCAGGAAACTGGAAGTTTAGAGATTCACCACACTGAAACTTTCTGTACACAAAACCTGGATTTCATTTTACTCAAAAAACATCTCTATATCACAAAGATCTTAAAAAATTTAAACATTATATTCTGATGGATATAAACATCCCACAAACACTGCCTCTGTTCTTCAACTCTAAGTATAACTAAAAAATGGTCTGGTATTACAAAATCCACCCCTTTTCCATTTTTCCACCCCTAAATCCTTTATTTGTCTCTTGCTCTGTATCTGCCTCCTCTTTTCCAATCTCCACACCTGTTTCATTTCTCTCCTATCTGGCTGAAATGCTGAAAATAATCACACACAGTGGTTACTTCCCCTGCCACTGCTGTCACATCACTTCATCCCTTGAACTCCCTTATCAAAGTGCTTTTGCAACATTCCCAGCCTTAACTACTCATACAAGGCTCTCCAGTTACACCAGAAGTGTACCAAAACTCATCTTCCAGAAAGCATTCACATTTTACTCACCCCTTTCAGTCACAACTCCATGAGGTCTCCCTGCTGCGCCCTTGGGCAGTGCTCCCACCAAGCTTCAGTTCACCTTCCCTCAGATCCTACATACTCAGACTCTTTCAAGTCGTCTTGATCTGAATAGGGGCCACCACAACACCTGGCAGACCAATAGGTTTGGAATGCAAAGCAAAAGGGGGAAGAAAACAAAATTGAAACAAAAAAGCCCATGTTCAGGCCACTGAGTAACAGCCGATGAACAACACTGAAAGGAGGTGAACTAAAGAAACGCTTCCTCCTGAATTTACCTCCATCTCCGCTTTCAGCGACACTGTCCTCACCCTCCTCAAATACATCATTGCCTTGTTCCAAATGCACAAAACAGACTGAAGAGGCCTCAGGGGCAGTGCTCATCCTGGATCTGAAAAATGTCAAGCAGATCTGGACTGCAAAGAAGAAAAGGCTGTATTTTTATTGAGCTCTAACTTAAGTATCTGAAGACCAAATTAACATGCAAGTTCAAATACACATGCGTGATAAACTGAGAAGGCACTCTTCTTCCTAAGAAAACCCGTCACTGATTACTTGCCTTCCCCTCCATTTGCTAATATCTCTCTCCTCAGCACACATTTCAAACATGCTTGTCATCCCAGTATCCCAGCATAAATGCAGCATGCAAAGAACCTAATCCCAATGGTTGATGTAGCAGAAGCTGGGCTGCTGAAAAAGGCAGTCTAAACTCGAGGCAAGGTCTGTCCATCATGATTCCTATTTTTTGCCACACACCTTTAAAGCAGCGGCAGACCAGGTCTTCAGATTTGAAGGTCTGGGGGTGCTGGAAGAACCTGGTACCCAGCTCCTGCCGCTGGGCACGTGACAGTATTGCAGAGCTTCACTCCAACTCCGTGCCCTCACAGCCCCTGCTCGCAGAGGCAGAGCCTTTCTGAAAAACTGGTATTACAGCCTTGTGTTTGTACACGGGCTAATACGCTCTGCCCATTTCTCCCAGCTGAGCTCATGAAGCTAATTTGCAATCACACATGAACAGCAGCAGCCTTTCCCCTGTCAAGGGCAGAATCACCCTGATGACAGCAGCGCTTGCAGACCCCAGGGGAAGTACGCAAACACTTCAGATGCTGCAGCTTAAAAAAAAAAATCAGAAACACAACCAAATAGCAACCTCTGTGATCAGGTAAGTATTCTCTTTCTTCGCATTCACTGCACTGCAAAATCACTTCCCCTTGCCTTACGCTTTTTTATCAAGTGTTTCCCTAAGGAAATATTTCTTATTACCCAAATCAATATCCACTGAAGTGGATTTAAGAATTTTAAAGGCCTTGATGTTTGCTATTAACATCAGCTTGGGTAGCTGCTCCGTTAAACACACATGCTTTCAATGGTGATTCATTTGCAAGAGTCTGTGTACCCTGGCTAGTGAATTTTCCATCAGAATATTCTGTACCAGCTTCTAGAAGGCATCACTGCATTGTCACTGTTTGTGGCAGAGAATTGTTTTATTAGTAACTAGAGCATTTGCCTGAAAGCATTAGGCTTCTTCCACCTATCCTATACCATCACCCCGAGACTCCTACCTACTTTTGAGATGTTGGCATGAACAAATCGCAAAGGAAGTCACAAACACTTTACATAATGTAAACATCACATTTTTCCACATTTCAAATTAAGAAACACCTCAGAGATTTATGAAAATGTACACTTATTTTCTTTGTAAGCTTCTGTTTACCTAACAAACTGGATTTGTGCCTGCATTTTCTCAAAAACTAAATGAAATTTTATAAGAAGTGCCTCTGCTCCCAAAATTAGTATGTCTATTAACTACACACACTTACATTAATAATACACAATATGACTAATACCTAACTCTTAAATAGTTTCACATCATATGCATGCTGTGTTCACACATTCGTGCATCTTTCTTCATCAGTGAAAAGACGGAGCCACAGAAGGCTAGACCTCCTGAATGCGAAACACTCCTGGCTGCTGCTGAACTCCCACAGTTGCAGGTGCTCCACATTTCACAGAACTGAGATCTACAGCCATATAAAGGGTTTTAACAAAACAAATGCATGTGCAATGAGGCATCAAAGACTAGCTATATACAGGCAAGCACACACTGAGGCCACTCTATACAAGAACTGTGTTAAGCTGTACACATGAACACATACTTACTACTAAAACTAAAAGTATACATTAAGAGTTTTTCCATTTCTTGGGACTCTACCACACCCTTTCTCATACAGTTCAAGGTAAAAAAGCAGGCTGGACGACAGGGCAGCCCGTTGGTTACAAAAGGGCGGCCATGCTGCATTCAGCTCACAGCCTTCTGCATCACGTATCCCAGGCAAAGATGTTTCTGCAGAAAGTGGCTCATGATTGAACCAAGGCGCAACCCAGCCTAATTCGAGAATGTACAAACTGATGGCCGCTGGAATGAGGTTCTTCTGATGGCTTTTTGAAATTTTGGTTCTTAAGGCTCACTTCACTAGGGAGAGACCCCATCTCAGCTGTTATATACATAAGTCTAAAGGGAAAAAAGTGCAAAAAGAAGCAAAGCCTATTCCTCATGACAATCAGTTAGGCCCAGAGTGTCCAAATATACATGAAGGACTGAACTTACACTTACAGACTCTCAGAAATGTAGACCGGCTTGCAGTGTTTCTCTCTACATTTCTTAAACCTATCATCAGCTTTAATTGATTCCAAAGAAAATCTTAACAAAAGCAAATCTTATTTCCACGCTCATATATACCTCCTCCACAATGTATAGAAAAATCAAATCTTAAAGACAGCATAAATGCAATTAACCTCAATTCACCTGTCTATTCTGGGAAACTGACGTCCTTGTTTATTGAACTGAACATACTTAAATTGAAGGATTGCTATGGGGTTTTAATCTTTTAAAACTTGCTAAATTACTCTTAAATGGTAGATGAATTATTTACTTCAATCTTTATACAAATTCCTGTCTGACAAGTACTCATGTAGAAGAAAAGTTTTAAAATTAAGGAATCTGATAATCCGTTCCATTTGAAACATTACAGCTGTGGAATGTGTTCACCATGTATCACTGATGTTGCCACAACAGAGTTTCTAACTCAGCCAAAATTTGCAGAATTTCACATCTTTATGTTTTATGGTGAGGGTTTTGGTGGCTTTTTGTTTGTTTGGGGTTTTTTTATTTTTTTACATTATCACTTAAGTTACTTAAATCTTTCAAGTTCTTCTTGCATATTTCCTTATTTAAATTTTACTGAACATTTTAAAACCAAATATGAAAGAGTAACTTTTTTTTTTTCCTACCATGCTGCTTTTCCACAATTTTTCAGACAGAGCAAGAAGGAAGCCGAGAGAAGTCCATTTGTGTGCTTGATGATTTACTGCACTTCATGGATTCAGAACCATAGTTTGCTAGCATTGTTTCCCTAATGAGCAAGGTCATCTTAAGAAATCCATACCAGCTTCATCTCCCGTGCTCCACAAGCCTTTGACTGGAACATGCTGCAGACGGTGTTTACACAGCAGCTGACCAGCACTGAATCTCTTTGCATTATGCAGTAATTACTATTGTCATCACTAACCAAAAACTCCCTTAATTCATTGATTGCACCTTGGATTCCTCCCTCTCCTTAAAACCGAAAGCTGCTGACCCTCATTTTAGAAGGAAAGGAATTTTAAAGTTCTGTTCTGACCCAATGCTGGTAAATAACTGTGAAAGGATCACTTATATCACAGCTAGATGACAGGCAGCTTTGGAGCAACAGCTTATACTAATGGAAATCAAATCAGCTGAGGGAAGAAGAAAGGCATTAGAGAGGTACACATGTAATAAATGTTTTAAAAATTTACAGCAGAGTGGAGGAAAAAAAAAAAACACAAAAAAGTATAAATTAGGGGAATTTGTACCATTTTTCCTTTTTTACTAGTTCATTATATAATCTCTAGTGAAAGGATATTTGCAACTTACTCATAAAACTCTCAAAGCTAAAATCTTCACACAGAAAATCTCAACACAAATTTCATTATCTAGATGCAACTTCAATAACTTAAAATTAGGAACAAATCATTCTTCTTCAAATGCATCGATCTACTTCTTCACTTCAAAACCTGTTCTAAATGAACTCAGGCTACCCAGTAAATCGGTTAAGACAAAATAACAAAGAGCCTGATTGCAAAAACAGAGTTTCTTATACCAAAACTGAAGTTCCCAAGGAGGGAGAAAAAATTCTGGAGTGATAGTGGTATGATTCCCCGCCATAAAAAAACAGCAGGACTGAAGTACCTTTTGTTTGACATTTTGTCAGGCAGCATGTAGCTCGGTTAGTTCCACAACAGCAAACTGCATTCTTATACTCTAAAAATCTAAGCTCTTCATTACACTGATTCAGAGGGATGATTACAAATAACCAGTTGTATGCACTAGCTCCATTCACCAACACGGAAAAATTTGCAGATGTTTGATAAACACACAGATGTAATTATCACTTCAGTTTTTTCAGCTAAAGCTGAAGAAATTCTTTACTCTCTCTGCAATGCAGGCACAAATACACAATAGCTATGATATTCCTTGGACACTGTCCTCCAGCTGTTTACTCATTCAATACAAAAAATTACTTTATTATTTTGGATAAACATACTTGATATTTAAAAAAACATTTACTTATTTATTTCACTGCAAGGAATGCAAAAAATCATCTGATCCCTGTTGTCCTTAGATCTCTTGCAGTAGCATGACAAAGCAAGAGGAAGCCAAGACAAATTAACATATAATTCAACTAAGTTCCCCTTTCTTCTGCACCTCAGAACAGCCCTTTGCTGAAGTATACGCTGAATTCTATCTTTTCAGAAGCATTACTGAGAACTCAGGATTATCATACACAAAGGATACATGTTAGAGTTATAAGTCAACTCTCACAGAGCACCACACATTTTCTAAATAACAGCATTTAGACTTCATAGGGAAGTCTAACAGTATTTAGAAAAGCCAGATTTTTTAAAATTTTACACTTTTAAAATCTATTATGAAGTAAATCCAGTGGTTTCTTAACCTTTCCCCTTTATTCCTGTTAAAACAGAAATTATAATGCAAAGTTACAGCTTAAACCACTTATTTCTGTGCTTCGCTACGCATGCAAAGTATATTTTTCTCCTATTTTTTCCTGAGGTGACACCTTAGGGCTCAGACATGCAACCAAGTTACCTTGGGTCCTATGAGCACTAAAAATAGCTCATGGGCATGCTCTAACACCAGGGAAAATGCAAAGTAAGGCAACTGTCCCGTTTTCAGCTGGGATAGAGTTAATTTTCCTTCTAGTGGCTGCTGTGTTTCAGATTTGCTATGAAAGGAACCTTGATAATGCATATAGTTTTGGTCATTTCCAGGTGATGTTTATATTAGTCAAGGACTTTTTTCAGCTTCCCATAGAAGCTGAGAGGGAGCATAGACAGGACAAGCTGGCCAGAGGAATATTGCATGCCATAGATATCATGCTCAGTATATAAATGGGGGTTTGCTGGGGGGCAGGGATCCGCAATCTCTGCTCAGGATGAGCTGGGCAACCAGTTCACCGGGTGCTGAGACTGACTTATGTATATTCTTTTACCATTATTATTTTTGCTAATTTCCTTTTCTGTTATTGTTCTATTAAACTGTCTTTATCTCAACCCATGAGTTGGGTTTTTTTCTCCTTTCCTCCCTCTTCTCTTTACCCTTCTGGGGGGAAGGGGGAGAATTGAGTGAGCGGCTGCATGTTCCCAGCTGCCAGCTGGGATTAAATCATGACAGCAACGCTGCTGAAACACCCCTTATTAAATCAACTTCCCTTGCATTTGCCCTGGCCTAAGAGCACACATGGACACGTGCAGAAATGCTGAACTCAATCCCATGCCTGAATACTTGGCTTTGACAGCATGACTGTCAGACAACTCCATGTTAACTGGAGTCAAAGACTGAGGAAAAAGGCAAGTACCTCTACCCCTGGCCTCCACCTAAAACCCAGTCATCAAACAGGCTACAGCGCCTCTCTACTGGTTAAATTAATTATTAGAGACAAAAGCAGAAATCTGTAGCCTGCCAGTAAAGCAGAGAAGCACCACGCTACCTAGCTGCACAAGAACCTCTCCCTTACCACTAGGCTCAAGCATAGGCTAGGGTTAGAAGAATTAATGGTTGAAGAGCACTCTTCCTTGTCTCAAGTGGATCTTTCTTCAAGGATACGTATAACCATGTAGTCAATGTTGTCTTTTATATTTCCTTGTTATAAATCCAACTAAATCACATTTACACATGTACAATCTTTCTCTGACTTATTTTCCTCACAGGGCCATGTATAGCCTCTGGATTCCTAACTTGTCTTCCTCAGGACACAGCTAAACTCTCCAAAGGTAACCGGATAGTACACTGTCAAAATGAAGCCTTCCTACACCATTTCAAAAACACCTACCAAGCAGTTCATGTCTTCTCTCATTTCCATCTCTTCCTTTCTTTTGGCCAAAGACAAGACAGACAGTATAAAACAGAGCAGTAAAAAGTTACAGCAACACCTGAAAATCCAGTGAAAACTTTAACAGTTAAGTACCCTTTCTTTGACCGACTTAAGAATGAAACCGGAAGCAGTGTCACATTTTCTATGAAAAATGTACGACTTGGGTTAGAAATGTTCAGCTGCCAAGGGAATATATGTGTCTACATGAAAAGTTGTATAAGAGTAGACTGAACAGCTGCCAACTCCATTATGTATGCAAAAGCCATAGTTCAGATTTTAAAAATATTTTTATTAAGACAAGAAATAAAAAAATACTCAAATGCATGCCAGCATTATCTGTTAAATGCTAAAGCTTTCAAGTGACCTTTACTTTCAGATGTTAATTATGCATCAGACAACATAGTCTTCCAAGTTCCTGCTAAGACAAAGCAAATCAATATAGCTACTTTTCCCAAGAAATAACAGCCTTACTTTGCAACGGTGTAAGTCTGTTGACAGCACTGCATATTAAATTCTGAAATAATCCACTGGAAGTAGCAGTTTCTGCAATACTGTTGGCTTAAGAGTTAACCAGTAATTACCCCTGATGAGTACAGGATACTCCGCTGTTCCCAGGATGAAACTATTTGCTGCCACTGAAGATCATGAGATTATTATTGTGTACCAAGTGTCAATGAGATAAAACTGTAATATATGCAAGTACAACGCATATCTCCCAAGGTATTTACAGTACACATTAGAAAGATAATACAGTTTATCACACCACAGCAAGTAATTAGATAAATTCCCTTCAAATCAGGCTCCTTTCCTTGGGAGTCACTGTTTGTTCTAACGATGCAGAGAGACCAGTTTTGCAAATCGCACTTCTCCTGAACCAAAGGAACTACCTTTAGTTTTTAAGGTCACTGCTGAGTCCCTATTTTACAAAAGCTTTTGGATTAAAGAAGTATATTAAGTACGTAGTAGACTTGGAAATTCCTAGCTTGGTAAACTACTACAACAAGCAGTATATTCAAACCTTTTTTTTTTTTTTTTTCAAATCACCTATTTGTAAGCTAAGAACAGGATTGGTAGCAATGCCTTTATGCAAAAATACTTCCGTTTACAAAGTTCAAAGCCTATTTGTTGCTTTGCTGATTTAGTACCTTTTTGCTTCCAAGATAATGTTGGTTTCCCCGGCAGCACTGCTCTGTTAAGAAGAAAAATATATCGCAACTTCAAACTAAGGCAGGCTTTGATTAACATTATCAGAAAGTGATAATATTGACTAGCAGCAAGGACCGTGCATATTGAACACAAGCCTGAAGAGAGTTCTTACAACGTCACTTGTATCTGTTTTTATTTACTGAAGTCTGTGCATATTCCTCAAGTACACATTTCTATAACCAGTCATATTACACTATTTTATATCAACCATTGCGCTAATCACATGCTGTGCCTACAACCTTTGCTTACAAGTAACTCCACATTAACACACATAACTATTCTTATTTAATTCTAATTATTTTTTTTAACAGTTTGCCTACGTATTTCACCTACTGTTCCAGACAGGTCTAAATAGGAAGGTAGCCTTGAATGAATTTGTTGGTTCCTAATAGGAAGCTATTCCTCGTTACCACTCACCACATTGAAGACTAGCGTACTTTAACTCTTTACTTGACCACACATTATTAGTCTAGGTCAAAAGTATCAAGGTGGAGTAAAGAAAGTGTAGAGTCTTGAAACTCCCTTCTTTCTTCAGAATCTGCTTTAGACTGTCATTTAAATATGAAGCTGCATGCAGAGCATCTCTCCCATAGTCAACAGTCACTATAGCACTACACAGTAAAACTGCCTGGGGTGGACATTGCTACTGTTCTTACAGGAACGTTCCCCTGATGGAGTCATCATAAGGGCACACAAAGTACCCTGAAGATCAACAGACCCAGAATAATCCCTGGTATCTTCCTTATCAGAAAGGACTTTTCAGAGCAGAATCAATGAGAGTTTTGACTTTCTACTTCATGAAACAAGAAGCCTACTAAGAAACATTCTTCCCCATCTTTTGTCTGTTGTTGAAGGTGAGACAAAATTTATGTTTTCATCTGGTGTGCCCCACAACATGCCAGCGGTACATTTTTTCTCTGCTGGAGTTCTTTGGTTATTCTCCCATACCCTCTGAACTTGGGATAGCCAAAAATTTTCTGCAGGTAAAACTCCTCTCAGAAGTTTTTAACTGATTTTTTCCCCCACAGGAATGTGACAATTCCCAGCAAACATTTCAGATAACTGGTGAGGGATATTCAAGTGATAATTATGGGTTCAACAAAAACATTGCTTTGATACTCAGCCTAGGGGGGGAAAAAAATAAAAATCATTCTGAAACTTGGTCAACGACAGGTGAGAGCAACTCTAATTGTAGTTTTCAGGACAAACACATTTTTAGATTGCCATTTCTGGTGGGAAATTTTTGCATTTTCATTTTGTGCTGTTTTCCTATGGCTTCACTTCCTGTTTTAATTAAAACTTCCATTTTGGAACACCAAAATTCTTTGCAAGATTATTATCTTTTCTAAAGAACTGCAACTCCTAGAAAGAACATGGTAATCAGCAGAGCTCAAAAACAAACATCAGAACCTGCTAAACGGGAAGGTCTTGACAAGTTTCTGTTATGTAAGCTTCACAGTAGTCTTCCTTAGGAATTTCATTTTTAACTGCGTAGTCTCACTCCACTGTAAGATGGTTTACTCTTCCATGAAAACAGATCTACTGCTGAAAATGGAATATATTACACAGGCAGTGCTATGATGTCTTTGCTTTTTGGAGAAATGTGTTCTATTTGGAGAGCAGGATCTGCCTTTCATGATGCTCTAACCTGTTCAGGAACCTACTAAGCAGATACTCTGGAAATGGCAAGTTAAATGGCAACTGCTACAGAATTCAGAATCATACCCTCAGGTTTTTTTTTCTTCCGTTCAGCACTACCTACTGGACATTTATGGCAAAGATGTGTTTTACATCCATTTTCACTGGTGCTTAAGCCACCTTGCTTGGCACCATTGGGGCAAAACTCTTTGGCTTCAGACTAAAAGCTTGGGACCTTCTCCTAAAAGCATGTTTCTGATGGAGACCAGCAGGGAATAATTCTTTTCTTATAAAGCAGCCAAAACAAAGCGAGTTGCATCCAGGCCCTTTTTACCCGACTGTCAAGTGCTTGAACACCTGCCTGAGAGGGTGCAATACTCTTTCCTGCCTCAAGAGACCAAAACATTACTCTTTCCTCCTCACTGCTTCCTCCATCTAGAGCTGGGAAGGCAGTTTCCTTTCTCAACGGAAGCTGTACTGTTGTACACTGAATATTTAAATAGCAAATCAGAGTGAGCAGCAGCCTCTAGCCTAGGTATAAAAATAAGTTCAGTTACTTCATTTGAAGTTGCTACCAGAACAGCAGCAAGGAATTAGGATCCTCTTCCACATAGGCTCCTCTCAGGAAGAAGAGTAAGCTGAACTTGCATCCCAGATGAATATTTAAGCCACCAGGCTAATTTTCAAGGGGAAAAAAATCCCATACGTAATGCTGGTATCGGCTGTGCTTTACAATACAATGCCACTCACTTCTCTCTGTCGGGCCAACAGCCCAAATTCAGACATGCAGAGGTCTACTGAGAGTACGTGCGCTTAAGAGAAGCAGAGGAACAACACCTAGTTACAGTTTCAGGAGAGCTGAGGTGCACGTCTGTTACAGAGCTGCTCAGCTCTGCCAAGCCGATGGGCTTCTAGGCTCATCCAAGAACAGCTTTTGGGGAACACAGTAATAAAAACAGTAATCCTACAATCTTTAGCTACCTTGAGGATCAAAATGAACTCAACAGTTCATCATAGCAATTCTGATATTGGGCATACAAATCCCAATTCCCCTTCCAGACCTGACCTTTAGCCTGCGCCTCTATTCTGTGTCTCTGTGTGAATGTATACCAACATATGTTGTATGCATACCATAACAGCTTCCCTTGCTCCTCAGTATCTTATACTTGCTGGCAAACAGCAGCAAAAGGGTTGCCTGGAAAGGAAAAGCAGAAGAAAACCTGAAAGATAATTAACACCATCAGTGGCCAGAATGAGAGCTCAAAACTTCCAAGCTCCTGACAGAGCCTGAGGAAACCCTGATGTAGCAACACTGCCAGAAGCATTCAGCAGAGCCATGATGACTTTTTAGCCTTCCGGGGGGAAAAGGCAGCTATAAATGTGATCTGCCGTGGGCAACAAAGGATATGCAGTAGTTTAGAACCGCTGTGAACATTAACCAAGCCCACAGAAGTTACGAGGGTGCCCCTTGAGCCAAAAGACAAATCCAGACAAGATCCAGGAAGAAGATGTCCACTTCCTGCCAGCCGCTCCTGTTTCACAATGCCACAGAGAAACACCATTGCTGGGGGACACGAGGCACCCCACAGGCAGCAATCCCCCTTCCCACAGCCCCACACAACACAAATACCTCAGGCTTCATGCAACGCCACAGCAGCCAGCACTTCTGGTGTGGTGGGGGTGAGACAAAAAAAAAAAAGGATTGGGGTGGGGCAGGGACGGCAGTCATTATATAAACCTGAAAAGGCTCTAATCAACATCATTTCACTGAGAGCTAATTAGAAAATTAACTAGCCAATTAGTTCAGCCGGTACAAGCAGCCGGGAGGGCGGGGAGTGCGCTGAGGCCTGACCCCCTTCTCCGAGCAGACGGGTCCGGCTGGTGAGGGAGGCCGCGGGCCCTGCCCCGCCGCGGGAAGGTGCGATCAGCCGCCACCGCCTCCAGCCCCGGCCCCAGGGCACCGGGAGGCGGGGAGAAGCGCGTCTCCCGCCACACATCTCAGGGAAACGGCACCGTTTAGGGACTCGGAGGTGGCTGGGCGTGAGATGGGAGCGTTTCAGGAGGCTTCATCCAGTTACACCTAGGGGTTCCTTCCCCCTCTGTAACACGCCTACCCAAATCACTCAGCTTCATCTATGCAAATCCGCATTATCTGCTGGAGAGGTGGCATCCCAAAGTCTGTTTCAGATCAAGCAGCTTTGGTGGTAGCAGGTACGCATAGACGTAGCAGACACATGATGCCTCTCTACAGGTAGAGCACACTGGAAACCAAAATCCCTGATCCTTCAACCACTGTGCCCCTGGCTTCCTCCATCTTCAAAGCAAACCATGCAAGGTGGGGTTTTTCAGAATCACTCAGTACATTGCTTCGGCTCTGATGCCACTGAAGTATCCGATTAAACTCCCACTGTTTGTAGCGAAAGCACTGTTATATCAACACTGTTTATCCCACCCAGAATTTCTCACTACCTCATTTTATCTGTGAACAATAAACCATTATAAACAGTCTCCCGCTTCTTAATAGGCTGAGATGTGCTGTTAACAAATTACCCAAACATCCTTGTCTGGAAAGCAGAAGAAGAAAAAGAACTGTCTGGTGGTAGGAATATCCATCTTTTTCCACGGACTCCATGCATCAGCAAAAATGTTCCACTATCAGGTTGGGTTTTCTTTTTTATAAAATACTTGGATTATGAGGGAAAAAATGGTTTTAAAGATAAAAATTAGTCATGAGTAAACAGTACATGAAAAGAGTCAGCATCTTTACAAAAATAGCACCAATGTCTCAGTGTCACTTAAGCACGATAAAGAAGCTGCAGCCAGCAACAGTTTACCCAGTTCCTCTTCTGAACTGGAGTTCATAGGAAAAAAGAAAAAAAAAGAAAAAAAGGCAACAAAACCCCAGCTGATGCCAGTGGGACTTTCCTATACTTTTATCAACTCAGCAAAAGCTACTAGGTCATTCTTGTGCACCCTACAGCACTATGGATTAGATTGCTCCTTCACTAAAGAGCAATTAATACTTGGAGGAGAGGTGGATGCTACATGTAATTCCAGAAAACGTACTGACTCTGGCAGAAAATGAAGAAGCACCTAAGCAAGCCAGAAAACTTGACAGGATTTTCCAGCACCACAAGCAACAAACATTACTGTTAAGAGAGATCAAGGCAAGGCATCGTTTTTTTAAAAACAAGACAAAAAAAGCAGAATGTTTTTTCACTCAACATCACAGATATTTATTTGGAAAACATAAAAGTCTACAAGCTAACATCAAAGTAAAACCACACAGAGCTGAAAAATTTATCTGGCTTCAGCATGACTCATGAACCCATTTGCACTTCTAAATCCCCAGTAAAATGCCTTTTTGCAACCACCATTTTTGTGTTACAATAAAAAGATATATTAAAGGACAAAGACCAGTAGAATGCAAGGAACTATCATGAAATTTCAGGTGCTGATCCTGCAGCTGCCAAGACAGCAGGCCTTGCTTATCTTTGCAGACAATAGCAGATACTTTAAGTATGTCAGGGGGTTTAACTCAATGAAACCCTACTTTAAGCATTGACAGAATTTTGTGACAAAGGGATTGTTCTAGCCCCTATTTTCCTATGGCCTCTATTGTGTAGGATGGATTTTTTCATTCAGAAACTCAATTGTCCTAGACAGCGTTATGAATGATTTTAAATCTTCAAGGATGATTAAAACCATCAGTGAGATTTTCCCATTGGTTAATTAGTGTTAAAACATGTGCCTTAACTCTAGTTCAAATTTGTTTAGAATCAGCTTCCAGCCATCTGATACTGACATTTTTTCCTACTTGAAAGGAGGACTCTTTGATTTTTAAATTTGCTTTTCCTTAAAGTTTGATCAATTCACTGTCAATAACCCCTTTCTTGGGTAAACTCCAAAGATGGAGTTTCTTTAATCTCTCATTAGAAGGAAAATTTGTCAGGCCTGAATCACCCTTTTTTCTTGTTTCAGAACTTTTTCTACTATCCAACATCCTTTTCAATGCATGAGCCTCAGGCTAGCCCAATTATTTTCTCAGTTCTCCCATTAATGTCATAGACATATACCTGGTGCTATCATTTTACGCATCCAAGATTCATATTTGTTTCAACCATTATCCAACACCAGGAATTTTCATCCTGTGAGATATCTAAAATGAACCATAAATGCTTTAAGGAGGCATTGGCTTCCAAAATATAATCCTCATAACAGATGTATAATTCCGAATGCATCACCTTGCCTTTGGCTCTATTAATGTATACATTGTTAAAATGAGACCAGCTTGACAGGTAACCAAGATTTCTCAAAAGGAATTTCTACCCGTCATTGCAAATGCTGAGAGTTATTACCTTTAACCTTCAAATAATTACAATTTTTCTTCCTATCATGATATACATCAACAATGTTGTGATAGACCAAGAACAGTTTTTCACAGGAAACTACTGCAATGTTTTCTAGAACAAATATTCTCATTTATGCTTTCTACAGTCACTTGACTAGTGTATAATCCATCTAGTTTTCGTGTGTGTTGCAAATTTTTTAATCTTGAATCTTGAATTTTAATCTTTAATTTTGAAATGGTGTTTGTCAGCTCTCACAAGATTCTACCAGGTAAGCAAAATTCTTCGTGGTCAATCAAAATAATTGACCGTATGCCTAAGTATTTCCTCAGGCAAGACCTGCCATGTGCATGACTGCCCAGAAGACAGGAATCCCCTTTAACAAAGGATCATTTCAGTTTAGCCAAAGAATTATTTTTCATATTTTGTTTAATTCATATGAACATTCAGAGCACTTCTACTTTGAAAGGTAGGACATAACTGTAGAAATAAGCTGCTGTATCTAGGAAGAAGTGCCTTTGCTCTGTGGCCATGGATATGGTAGATTTTTCCCAGCTGGGAGAACTTAAGCTCAGAGTCATTTTCTTGAAATATTTATTCCTGACAGATAAAGAGAGTAACGACATTTGAAAGTGCACAGGCAAATCTGATGCTCTCATACAGGTACTGAGAAATTTCTGTTTAGGTACTTAATAACTACCAGTGCAAGCTAGTTCATTCTGACCAGAAAATTAAATATATTGGAAGTTTTTGTCACCACAGGACATTCATTTGCCCTCATAAGAGATCAGAAGTGCTTTGAAGGCAAGCTTTTTAATGCTTGTAAACCAGTAGTGATGGCAAGTAGAGAGTTCAAATTAATTGCCATCTCCATAGTTTTATTAGGAACAGATAGGCATAAGGTTGACGTTTTCTCAGATAAACGTGGCGAGGGAAACATATAGGACTTCATCAATTTGCAATAATTGGCAATACTCCAAAGAGAAAGTCAAATTTATTTCATCCTTGAGACAAAAATCTTTAGTTTAAATCTCCACGAAGAAACTGGCTTTACAGTATACAGGCAGCTTACGGTTTGTTAGGAGGTATTGAAAAATGGGAGTAGGCTAACCACCGCTAGAACGATTGCAATAGTACAGCAGTGACAGTCTAGCTACAACTATCTACTAACTGTATTTCATAAAGCAAAGAAACAACTTACTACATGTCAGTTACAGACCGGTGAGAAGCATACAAGAAAATATTTGATGTTCCCAGTGTGTAAGCTTCTGAATTCCCCTGCCACTGTCTCAGTTCTTGAAAGTCTACAGCAAAACCAGCGTTTGATGAAAGCCAGCAGCCTTGCTCTTCACAGAACAGAATTTCTTTGAAAAATTCTGTAGATTATTAACTTAAAGAAAAAGAAAAATTATCTAAAGAAAATCTGACATTGCTGCCTCCTGATGGGGTTATATACTGGTTATAGGCTTTTATTCAGACATCCGAACAGGAAGCTGTGATTTTTACCTGGCTGAATTGAAATGAGTAGAACTGAACTGTCTTGACCAAGAAAAAGTTCCGGAACACCTCAGGGAAAGACGATTTTTTTTTTTCTAAGACCTTTCTTTGACAGGTAGCTAAGCAACTATTTCCTTTGATAAAAATCAGATCTAGATTCCCTTTCTGAATTGTACAGACTGTTTTTTTGAAATGCATCACATTTAAGCAAAATCTTGTAACAGAAGCCCATACCACATAGTCCTCTTGGAGAATCATACTGTTCTCACTGCAAGACTGATATTCCTATTGTCACAAAATACTGCAACAAACTCCCAGCCAGCAATCATAAAATAATGAAGTTACCCTTTAGTTATCAATCAATATTATTCAACTATTTTGTCCTGGTTTTGGAGATCCACAGACTTGTAACCTGTGTATGGACACTGTTCGAGAACTGCTACGCCTTGACACCCATCTTGACATTTAGCCTATAAAGCCTTCCTGTCATCAGTCCAATGCCAAAACCCCTGAGATAGTTCTGGCTGGCAGGGCTGTCATCTCCTGACTTTGCCATCATTAATTTGAGTTCTAATGCTACTGAGGGTAAGTCTTTTCTTGAAAATCCCCCTAGTTCAATAAACCTACCTGGATAAAGTGTCCCTTAAGTAGTACTTAAAAACATATACATCATTACAACTCATTGACTGTGGCATCTTAGAAAAGATGAATGATTTAATCTGCAGCAGATATAGCCACCTCTGTTGGTAAACCACAGGTAGAAGATAATTATATGCCACAATGCTGCTTGTTATTCTGGCAGTCATTAACCTGTTTGTATGCTAGTTACTCATTAATTTACAAGTCTCCATATCAAATGCTCTTAGCCTTTCAATCCATAATTCCAGACTGGGGACAGCAAGTTTAACTCACCAGCATAAGGGTGTATGCCCCAAGAAACTGTTGAAGTTCCAACAAGGCCAAATCATCAAAGTATGCCCTGACAATGAAGAGAATTTTATTTCTTCGGAAAAGCGAGAAACGCAGACTAAGATGCAAAGCTTGCAACCTAACCTCTCTCCAGTGCTTAAAGCAATCACAGTGTGTAGTCAGCAACAGCAGCGCTGTAAAAAGGATGTGCTCAGTAGGGTCATACAAAGGTTTTCAATTAAACCTTTTTTCTCCCATAAAAAAAATAAAAGACGACCTTAAGTCAGGCCAGCCAAGACTATGTGCGAGTTTCCCTAAAACTTGTCTGACAACTTCAGCAAAAGATACTTATCAACAAATTATGAAAGCACCAAAGTTTCTTACAAGTTTTATCACAATGGTCTTTGCTCTGCTGTTCATCTTCTTAAGTAAACAAAAGCAGGTGTTTGCCCGAGATATTTTTTTTTTTATTAATAAAAAATATTAGATTCTGGTAAGAAAGGCAAAATCGAAGCAAAGAGCCTGTTTTATTTATCTAAGGCATAAGGATTTGATTCCACTTGTGAACCAAGAATGCAAGGGTGTGCACTGTTCTAGGCCTACAAGAAAAAAACAAGCAAACAAAAAAAACCCCAAAACCACAAAACCCACCCTGCACAGCTGTTGGTACATACATGGACCCCAGTTTTCACCTGCATGCATTGCAAGTGTCTTCAGTGTTTAAAATGGAGTTACACTGAAGGGAGAAGGAACTAGCTGAGCGAATGGATGGAGGTTTTTTTGTAGTTATTACTACAACAAAAAGAATAATGTAGAAACAGTGGACAAGTCTAGTGTGTTTCATTTTGGTTGTGCATTGCACAGGGCACTGATGCAGTATTCCTGCCAGGCAGACCATCAGCTCTATTGCATATGGTCACGAACACAATTTTGGATGGGGTGACAGGGAGGGCAATGTCTCCATAAGCAGCTTCCAATAATTGTTGCTGCTTCCAGGTATTTCCAGATACAGAGCCTGGTCTTGGTGCTACTCATGCGTACGTATTCTTAGCTTCCCACTGCGCTTCAGTACTGTGCTCCTATCCTACACACCTATGCTCAAGCTTATTCTAAGTCTTAGCACTGGGGAACACAGCACAGATTAAGAACATAAAATAAGGAGCCTAAGAGATCAGTAAAGCAGTTTGGGAAACAAATGAAAAATACATTATTCCTTTGCTCCATGGCTCCCATCTTTTCTCTTTTCTCTGCTCCAAGGCAGCAGAAACCCATGCAAGACATTACAAGACTGGGTTCTGGAGGACCTAGAACAGTTGGGGTTTTGCTTCCTTAAGACAGAGAGTTTCAGCCTTACAGGAGGCTATGCACTCCACTGCAGCTACCAAATCAGTAACCCTTGCGGTGGGTTGTAACTTTCAGAAATACACTCCTCTTTAGTTGAGCAGAGCCATGAATTCGCTGTTTCCTATCACTGCACACCTGCTAAATGCATTTCTTGTGTCTTCCTTAAACCATCTTGCATCTACCAACTTGACCAAAACACTTGAGAGCATGCATGCTCAGAACTTCAGGGAAGTGGAACTGGATACTCAGAGAAGTTGTCAGGGTCCATCACAGCACAAATAATGGCAGCGTTACTATAATTTCAAAGATTACCTCATATATTTGCAGGAGTAGGGAAGTGATCATGCCCCTGTACTCAGCGCTGGTGAGGCCACAGCTTGAGTACTGTGTTCAGCTTTGGGTGTCAGAGTATAGGAGGGACATGGAGGTGCTGGAGCGTGACCAGAGAAGGGCAACAAAGCTGGTGAGGGGTCTGGAGAACATGTCTTATGAGGAGCGGCTGAGGGAATTAGGATTGTTTAGTCTGGAGAAGAGAAGGTTGAGGGGAGACCTTATTGCTCTCTACAACTACCTGAAAGGAGGTTGTAGTGAGATGGGAGCTGGTCTCTTCTCCCAAGTAACTAGTGATAGGACAAGAGGAAATGGGTTCAAGTTGCACCAGGGGAGGTTTAGGCTGGACATTAGGAAAAAATTTTTCACTGAAAGAGTTCTCAAACATTGGAACAGGCTGTCCCGGGAGGTGGTTGAGACACCATCCTTAGATGTGTTTAAAAGTTGTGTAGATGTGGTGCTTAGAGACATGGTTTAGTGACGGACCTGGCCGAGTAGGGTCAATGGTTGGGCTAGATGATCTTAAAGGTCTGTTCCAACCTAAACGATTCTTTGATTCTATGATTTAAAGAAAAAAAAAAAAGAGGAACTACTTGCTATGATGTGAAACATGAATGTCCTTGTGAAAAGTAATTAGAATGGAGTAGTTTCCAATTTGAGACGAAGAAAGCTATTAATTGTTTGAAAGAAAGCTATGTCAAAGGATTTAAACATCCTTCAGTCAAAGGTAACAATAAACTTCATGTTTCATATGGAAGCTCAATTCTTTTTACATTTGATATGTTAGGATTATATATTTCAGTTGCAGCATGAAATTTTATATGGTACCATGAGATACCATCTCGGTGTTTTTTCTGAACTGCTTTCATTCTTCATACTATTTTCTTTGTTATCATTCATTGTGTACTTGGATTTATGTCAACTAGATGTACTTGAATGTCTAGGGTACTTTTTTTTTTTTTACTCAAAATGCCAACTGTTATTGGCAAAAGACTGCAATTGCCTTGTGAACAAGGGACTTCAATGTTCTCGAGATTAAAAAAAAAAATAAAAGACTTACCAACTATTACTTTTCAGTGCTGTTTAATTAAAAAGCAAAACTTAAGTGCATTACTACAGTCTTCTGAAGCAGTAAGAATAAAAACAGTTGAAATGAATCTTTGGAAAATTTACCAACATTCAGTGAAAGTTTCAATCTGATTTTTCAAATGGAAGGCATCAGCTGTGTGTATTCACTGTCTAATAAAAGATACTCCAACCTTACAAAGCAAACATCTTCACAGCTAACTGTCCAGACCTGAAGCTTCATAAACCTGTCTCTTACCGTCATCAATCTACTCAAAATAAATGCACCTGAACTATGTACTTTGAGTGTACAGACACAGAAATGTCCATGGACATACAAGAGTACATTTCGATACAGGCAGACATGTCGTTTAGTACAGCAGTTGTTTGCTTTGGCCTCACTAAAAATGGAGAGGAAGTTCATGTATCACTGCTCATCGTGAAAAATTTTGAAAAACAGATTAGAAACCAACATAAGATAAAATTTTATTCCAATTTATAACATATACAACAGTTATAATTTCAGAATGGATGAAAAAATGCAATATATGGTAAAGGCTACTCTTCCAGTTTTAGTTACCACCACTCCTAAAAAATCGACAGATTTATCTTGCAAATAGCTACTTGCCACAGATTTCTTCTCACATTTTAATTAATGCCAACAGCTGAAACCATCTGATGGAGGGGCTTTAGCACCCCTTCCCCAGCAATTAATTTTAAACATTAAACAAACTGGAACAAGTGGAACTGAGAGGGGAATGGAGAAGGTGTAAGGCCCTCAGAGGCCTCACAGTGCACATCCTCCTCAAAAGCGACAGAGCCATTGTAACAAACACTGCGGTCCTGAGTAGGCAAAGCTGACTGTTCTGAGGTTGAGACTTTTTTTTTTTTTTTAAAAAAAAAAAAGAAAAAAGAAAAAAAAGGTCATCAGTATCAGAGAGAAATTAATCTCCAAGGAAGTCTACTACAGTATAAATTACTGTACCAGAAAATCTTTGCTTAGGTTAACAAGCCAATTCAGTTCTCCAAAGAAAAAATTTTTAGTTTGGAAGTGATGATGACTTCTTAAAATGAAACAATTATCTTTTAAATTATATCTCTAGTCAAGCTCAAAATATATCAGTAACATATTTCTTTCAGCACATTTTTTGCCTATGTATTTGCCTGATAACACTCTCATATTGTCTGCCCTCCCACCCCCGAAATATTAATGAATGATATTGGACCTATACCTCCTGAACTACTTTGAAGGAACAGTTGAGACTGAGCAAATCAGCTGCTTCACCAGTGCTACATCATTATAAAGCTTTATCTGCCACGGCTGCTGAACAGAAATACTTATTTTCTCATAATAAAAACAAACACTGCATCTGCACATTAAAACTGCTAAAAAAACCAAATGAGAGCTAAGGAGTTCTCACAGAAGTGCATGTGCTTTGGGCTGCTTGATTACAGATGCACTTGTCTTGGTTTCAACTTAAAAAGCATCTTGGAAGACCTGCCCCAATTTTCAAAAAAAATCATTATGTTACTAGCATCAATTGCTAAAAAACCCCACCTTGTATGCTCTAAATGAAACAAGGTTTGATCCCTTCAGAGAACCGCAGAGATATTAGCTGAAATTGACTGTGCTATATGAATTACTTCAAGGCAATGAGTCTGGTCACAGAACAGTGAGAGGGATGAGAAGCAGAACATCAGCCATACCTCTTTTTAAAAGGTGTGAGCGGTCATGCAGGGAGGATTTGATCACTTTTGCTTTATAGTCAATAGAACAATCTAAAATTATGCTTAGACACTAAACAACCGTTTCTATTTCAGAGAGTAAGCCATAATGGAATTAACTTGAATTACCTACAGCTGCTGAATGTAAGCTTTTGTAGGGTCGGATGCGTGGTTGTGTTACTGCAGGCAGTGTAGCAAGTTGCCAGATGTCAGCTGAACCATAGTTACTGTTGCGGCACATGTCCTTCCTTACCCCGCGGAAAAAGTGAAGGAATAAAGAAAAGTATGGCTTCTCTCAGTGAAGGAAGTTATGCTCAGGGACTTGAGATCCACTGCCATTTTTGTACTTTGTCTCCAGCAAACCTATTATTTCATCAGAGTAACCGCCACCGTTGTGGCTCATTCCAAGGATCTCATCAGTCCAATCAAACAGTTTTCTTAACATTAACAGCATTTTATTTCAAAATATATTAACCGTTCTGTGCTTACAAAGGACTGCAGTGTGAATACAATATTAAGTTAAAAGCTTCTTAAACCTGCTACAAAAAACTTTTTTGTTAGGAAGAGGACTGGTGCATACAATCAAAATTATTTAGTTTAAATACCTCTGCAGTCTACACAAGTACTTCTCAATCTTAACTCACATGTTTTGTTCTGCCACAGATGCACACAGGGGTTATATTTTCAATATTATACATGCAAAACCAGATACTGTACCAAAACCAACTATGGTAACATTAGTTTTGAACATAGTTCCATTCTGAAGATGTATCACATGTACAGTTACAGACAAAATTTGTGTCAACAAAAGAAGTTATTGCTCCAAAGCCCCACAGGTTCTGGGTAGGAATGCACACTTTAGAACAACCTGCGCTCTGTAATGCAAAAGATCTGCTGTTAGGCTTGAGTAGGGTCTAGCCACTCTTAGGACCCAATGTCAAAAGTTTCTTTGGATTTGGTTTGGTGAAATTTACCAAAGGGAAGAAAAAAAACCATTTCCTAGTCTTCCAACCAAAACATCAAACACTCATTAACATATATATATACACATATATATAGGTAAACACCTATTAGTATAACAAGTTGGGTTCCAACCATCACTGAAGCATAGAAGATTTGTTTTTAATGGTAAAAATCTGAATAAATTGTATGCTTGCAGAACATACCAGTGATGACACTGGAAACTGAAAACATTGGTCTACATAGCCACTAAGTTACAAACAACACAAAAATATTTTTTACTGATACTTCTTGAAAAAGCTTCAGTTTCGGGCAGAGACTGGCAGAAACGAGGCCAAAAATGTGGATTTTGTTTTTCCAACTTTATGGCCTCAATGTCAGTTCTTAAGCTTAATGGACTTTTGGTCTGTGGCTACTTTTTAGCTTTGTGGTGCCTCTTACATTCAATCTACACCAATACCATGAAAAGTTACTTTGATTTTAGGTCCTCATTGGATCATTGTATACAACAGTCAAGTGGCAAAAAGTGAGGCTAGGAAAAGAAATCAACATTTTTGCTTTAAAACCATTATGCTGAAAATTCTTCAGATATATACATGGATGCTAGAGCACTCACTCTGCCTTTATTAGCTTGCAAATGCATCCTGCTGCAAGCAAATATACCCTGCTTCTAACTCAAACCTAGCTTTGGTATTGCTACATAGTGCTATAATTGAAATAATCTCTAATTCAATGCAACATGAATTATGTTTGTCCCAGTCTATCCATATGCAGAACACATCAAGGATGCATTTACTTGCCAATTAGCAATTCCTTCCTGAATTGGACATACTATTTCAGTCTGGACATTCAAAGCATGCCCTTCAGGTCCTGGAACTGATCCCAAAAGAGGATGAAGCAATACTCTCATGTACTAAACCAGATTCAAAACAGGGTACCACATGAGGTGTGGAAGAGGTTAAGAGATGGGGGAACTGAAGACGTATTTCATGACCTATTAATTTTGGTAGCTCTTTAGTGGATGCGTGCAAATAATTCCAGGAACAGTAGTCTCTTAGTAATGGATTACTAGATGGAAGAACAGCTTTTCCCAATTTTCTATTAACTACAACAAAATGTATCTAGTCACACTACCAGTATTTGCTTGGCTCTTCTCTGACTTTTATTCAAGAAAACATTAAATCTAGAAAATGTTGCTTGTTTTCACTATATACAGGCACTATTTTGTTCTTAGATATCTTTAAAAGAAAAAAAGAAAAGGACAAAATTTCAGTTAAAGTCTGAATAGGAGAGACTGTATTTATAGAATGCTGCATATATACATTTACAAACCCAGTGTAGAATCCCTGAATATGCTCATTGCTTCTGGCATTGTTTCTGGTTTCAAAATACCAAGTTAATTTTTCACATTGTGGTTTTGTTTTGTGTTGGGTTTTTTGTTTGTTTGTTTGTTTTAATTTCCAATTTTAGCACTTAAAAGCAATTTTGGAGAATTTTACCATAAAGCATTAAGGTATTTTCCTAAAAGTGACAGAAAAACACTATCAGGTTAAAGATCAAACCCACCTAACATTTGTGAAGCGTTTTGGGCAATTCTAGTTTTGTAGAAATAGACATAAGAAGGGAATTTCCCAAGTATGCATCACTAAAAAGCATAAGAAATAGTAATAAGAAGAAACCCTATGAAATACAAGCCAAGATAGAGTTTATAAAGATGACGCGTCCAAGGATTTAAGAGATGTCAGCTGTCACTCAATAAAGATTATTTAATTGGGAAACCAATTTGCTCTTGTAAAATTGCAAACCTCAAGGCAAACAACTGCATCTTTAAAAGAATGGTACCTCCATTATTAAATATAATGAATACTAACTCCAATCCCAACAGCTTTCAGCGCCTTCTGAAGGAAGTTGTAGCTGTTTCCAGAAGTAGTATCCATAAAGGTGGCACTATCTGCAGTGACAAACTTAAGCCAATATGATATGAACACAATGTTTGAATAAAGGCAATTGGGGGAGCGTCTTCTACTGCTGCTGCAAACCCATAGAGTCTCAGTAGAACAATGCTATTTTCCCATCCTTAGTATATATCAGGTCCCTAGGAAAGGCAGCACTCTTTGCAGTATTCTGTCAGCAGTACTAGGGCTTAGCAGCATAGCAATTCTGCTGCTGGTTTTACTGGGGAACAATTTTATCCAGTTTTGTATTTTCAGGCTTTCTGCAAAACAGCATGTAACATGGCAGCCATGCGCCTATTTCAGAAGTTACACTGATACCCACAATATATGATACTGAAGACAGCATCCAATTTTCCCTACACAATGCTTTTGTCTTATTTTATTTAAACAAACAGATTATGGATTTCCTAATCCAACAATCACTGACAAAATACATCTATCTTCCTCCTCAAGAAGAGGAGAGGAGAGGCCACATAGTCCTTGAAATCAGCCAAGTCTAATGTCCTGGTTTGTAACCTGGATGAGCAGCAAATACAAAGCAATGCGCATGGAAATATCTGACTGCTGTCTCCATTATTAGATACGTGGGTATCTACTTTATTTCTGGAAAATGTATATTGTATATATGACTACAATGTCAATTTACAAAAAAAAAAAAAAAAAGCAGTCTTTCAAAATAAGTCATTACGGCTTCCAACTGGTCATGGTGCATCTGTGCTGAAAGTCACCATACTGTAGTAAGGCTGGCACAATGAATGTGTGCCAGATTCTCGCCCACTGCAATTTGATGCTTCATGTATTCAATTAAGTCAGTATTTACAGTGACCTGAAGTTAACATGCTGGGCTGTAAACTGGCACACATTCACTTCTGCTAGCTCTGCTACAGCACGGTAATGTTCAGCTAAGGTACAGGAAGGGGAGGAAGGGCTAACTTAGACTCAGTACAAGAAACAGTTACCACTAGCCCTTTGGCACTTACACTTATTTGCAACAAGCCTGATTTGCTAGAAGAGAATGATAAAAAATAGCACAGTTATATTTTACAATACTATGGGACCACATTGTCTTGGTTTACTACAAGCATTCCCTTCCTGAATTCTAAATTGTTTTTGTTCAAACTGAATACTAAATGTACTAAATACAAGTAAATACCTGCTCCTGGAATGACTGTTTACGGTAAAGCTGAAGACCATCATCTTCTTGCCTATAAGCATTATTGAAAAAGATGGTCTCTCCAAAGAAACCTGCAGTTTAATGCCACTACAGAAAAGGGTGTGTGAGGAGTTGGGTTTTTTTGAAACACACAAACCATTTAAAAGCTTATCCCACACAGCTGCTGCTTGCTTTTGCAGATGAGGCAATATAATCAGGAACCAGTATGTTTCAATGACCAGAATTCAAAGTGACCAGTTTGATTATTTTCACCTTAATGTGAGATTGATCTAAACTAAACTGTTCTTAAAAAGGCTGAGTCTTTTCAGAAAAGAATATGGATTGCTAAATCTGCAAGGACAAGTTTTTTTTCTATTTCTGTTGGTAATTAAGACGCTAAAGACAAACTCTAACTAATCAATGTATGCTTTTTCATAAGGTGGTGTTATGGCCTTTATTTTTTTTTTTTTTTTAAACATGACAAAATTCAGTGAATGTTTCATATTCTAAGAAGGTATTACTGGAGGTTTTGTTTCTTTTTTTTTCTTTTCCTTTTGGCACTATACTGTTACTGAACCATGCAATTCGTTCCTCAGTCAGGCATGGCACATAGCACAAGCTCTTTAAGCTACATTTGCTGAGAAAGACGGTACTACTGATGGTTCTTCATGGCAAGTCTTAGCTAAATTTGAAACAGGAAGCATCAACATGAAGCCTCATTTAAAAGCAGGGCCAACTAACAAGACTACATCAGATATGAATTCTCTATGCAAAATGATTTCTCTTCACATTGGGAAAGGAACGTTTCAAAATAACAACATATCTTCTCAGCTGATTTTACTGATTTGCCATTATTTAAGATAACTGTGTCTGAAATATCATTTTAATCTTCACAGCAGAGACCCTTCTTCCATCTAAGGAGGTCGGGTGAAGGGGGAGGGAGAAGAGGAAAAATTACAAACAAACAAAAGAATGCTTTATAATGAGTGCCACACGAATCTGAAAGATTGTCTCAGAAATAACTGGGATAGTAAATGTGGACAATAGAATGTCTTGACCACTGAGTAAAGAGGAGCAATGGAAAACTGGAAATATATTAAAGATGCGTATTTCTTGCTAGTAATCTTCTTTAAAGGCTATAATGAGAACACAACACTTCAGTGCAAAATTCTGAACTAAAAAAGTAACATAACAAAGAAGTTTCCCAAGTATCACAGCAGTCTCATTCAAGCTGGTTAGAACACTGTGGGAATGGGACAGCCTCAGGTTCTTTGTCGTCCTCCACCCTAGCCAGCAACAGTTATAAATATGTGTTTCATTGAAGATTTTGCGTGATCCACAAAACCAAGGAAATTAAAACATAGGACAGTTAGTCAATTCAAGCAATATAACCTTTCTATTCAGTTAGTTGGAATTGATGTGTAGGTCTTTCAGAATTTAAAATATTAAATGGGATGTTTCTGTATTTCAATGAACTTGAGTCAAACCACTAAATTTAAGCCTGAGTTTGTCCTCCAAACACATACCTGCAAGTTTGCAAGTACAAAACCAGCATGCTTGAAACCCCCTATTTAAGCATAAAATTTTGTCAGTAAAACTGCAGCAGCTAATTTCGAGAATCTGAGGAGTAGGCTACTTGTGTAGGCTACTTGTGTCTTAATAGGCAGCCTGTTTATTGCAAACCTATACCAGGACTTGCTTCCTTAGTAAGTATCAGAGTACTTTCCAATCACTTTCTATGACAATCTAGTTTTAGAAAAAAATGTAAAAATACATGCAAGCTCATGAAAACAGGAGCCTTCCAAATCTATCAGCAATTCTGCAACTTGAGTAGAACAAACATCTAAATTACTGAGAGTTGTTTGTACACAAATCTTAAATATCCTTATCCGTAGGTAAGAACAGATTTTCTTCCAACAGTTGCAGTACTGTCAACAATAAATGCAAACCATGCCTGTATTTTGTGTAACTCATTATCAATCAAACTCTGAAATAAATTCAAGAGAAGTTACTAGAAACTGAAAGGTGGTTCTTTGGTTAAGCATGTACATCTGCTACTTTGTACCTAGGGCCTCAATGTATTTGTGGAAAAGCTGTTCAAGTATGAAATTTCTACCAAAAACCCCACTTCCTATTTATAAAAAGGATCCATTTATAAAGATCCATTGTGTCAAAATATTTCAACAATCAATACAAAATGCCTTAATTGCCATCAAAACTGCAATTTAAGCAAAACTATGTATGGAAGAAAGCAGGAGAGTAGGTTGATGCTGTGACCTAGGCAACACACCATTTCAGGAATTTAAGAACTTTGTTTATTATTAACATATATCTTAATATGTAAGATATATCTTGTATCTTAGCAAGGTATTTGGCCAGAGGCTTACGGGGGGGGAAAAACCAAACTAAACTAAAACAAAATCCATGCTCTCTGCCCTTCCTCTTTGGAAATAAACTTAAATTTGTTTGAAAAGTTAACTGAACTCAGCGACAGCACTTGAAGACCAATATTTAACAATCCCCATTCAACTTCTTCCTGTTACTGGAAGTAGGCATGACAATCGTACGTTACCTCTGCCTGAAAACAGTTGAGGCCTTTGATTAAATTTACTTGACAAGATGACTCCACCGGGACGACGGGTAAACAGCAAAATACTATCAAGATTTCACTGAAAATGAGGGCAAGATTTAAACTATGTAAACAAGTCCTCCTATTTCAATATGAGGAAACCCCACATTTAACAATCTGTATATCTACTAATTTCAAGAAGATATTAGAAATACGAGTCTCCAACAAAATTAAAATTCAGTGTATATAAGAGGATAATATTTAGGTGTTATTATAAGTTACAGATGATGGTCAGAGCCTCTAAATAAATACTTTGAGGAGCAGCAAACAATTATATTCTACAATGAGTGGTTTACAGCTTTTTTGCCACCAAATTAACTGCGAATAAATATTTTGGAATTAGCTTTCTTTAAAGCTACTACAGTTTAATAACACAACCCAATAAATAACAGCCAAGTTAGTCATTTCAGCAGATAATGACTCCAGTGGATACACCTGTCCTCTTAACCATTCTTTTTATGAAGACAGAAGGTCTTCAAGGTCTTCAACAAGGCAGTTGAACTGTGTATTATTACGTAAAGCCACAGGAAGTAGGCATTTTCTCTTGAAGAGGCAAAGTGCACAATAATGTAAGGCCAGCACATGTTCGAGAAGTGGTTTCTCCTAAAACCCAAGCTATGCTTCCCTGTGAGCTGCCCCTAGGCACAGCTGGAAAAGGACAGAAGGCCATGGCTGTTGTGAGCTCAAGACAGAAGACAGTGATTCTCTCACGCTGAATAGGCGCAGCACAACACCTTCATCACTCTGCAGCCATTTTCATCTCCTCAGGACTCTCCCTGGATGACCTAGGGGGCAAGGGAGGGGAAAAAAAGTAAGACTCAAATCTGTTGAGCCATTAGAAATATCTAGTATCCTACAAATGAAACTGGAAACAAACAGGCATGCAAATTTTTGTGTGTACTGTGGGAAGCTCTATCTCCGGCATATGTGGAAAGTCTTGGAACATAACTTCTACAAGTCAGAGACTACAGACAGGTCCAATTTGTGTTTTTTCTCCTAAGTACCCACATGAAAGATGACAACATTATTCATGTGAATGAAGCAAAGGATTATTTCTGACAAGTACAGAATTCTCTTTAAGATATATATATAATGAGCTAACCTATGTAATTGAACAAGACAGTAGAGACATTACAATGGCTACTGTCATTAATAACTTCGCAATATGATATCCAACTCTAATTAAGTATTCAATTAGGAGTTTATTCATCCCATTCCTTAACTGTACAGTTTAAAGATACACTTCTATATTCCACGTTCAGTAACTTCAATAAACAGATTAATCAAGATCATACTTTTAATGGAATAATAGCATATAATGTTATCTCATTTTTAAAATTCAAGTATGTTTATTTGTATTTTGTGATACTGTACAATAACACATAAAAATGCAGTATTTGCAGGCAGGCCTCTTATTAAGGGCAATGAACACTGACTATTAGATATCCATGAATAATAGTTTTATACAGAAAAAAGGATGTTCAATCACCTCCTAGCACAATGGCAACATATAAATAAGATATGAAGGTATCGGTGAATTTTCCAAAAAAGCCTTCTGTAAGAAGCTGAGAGACATTAAACAAACATTTCAAGTTTACAAGTTCCAGTGAGTATTTTACTTTACCATAGTTTTTATTTCTAGAATATAGGATAGCTGAATCCTCTCCAAATACTTCAATACGCCTGTAGGCGTATATGCACACTCATATATAAAACTCATGCACACATTCTCTATACCTATATGTACATACACTCATCCATGTACAAACATAATGCATACATGTAAGACATAACTTACCGGTAAATCTGTAATGGCCATGCTGCTTGTGATGGAGTGGGCACTGAATTTGTTGGACTCACCAACATGGCACTATATATGTTGGAAGCAACCACAAGTATACAAAGTAAAATTGGTCCTATGATGGCTCCTTCCAGTCCCAGGTAATATGCTCCACCAGCTACCGCAAGACCTGTCAGGTAAGGATGACCACCTCTGGAATTATGGCACAAGCAGAATAAAATTAAATTAAGAACAACAAACAAAAACATCAATTATGAAATGTGAATTAATAATACAGCTTTATTAAGCTTAAAAAATGACATAGGTAGCTATAGATACCCACATTTACATTATAAACTGCTGTTTGAATGACTGCATGAATATTCCAAGCTGTATTCTGCGCTGTATTTGCACAACAGACCAAAAAATGTATTATAGCATATAACGCTGGTAATATCCACAATGGAATAGCTACTTTATAGACATCTGCTGAAGAATGTCTGAAGCAGTCAATGGCAAAAACATTTCCATTTTGAAAATGGAAAGATGACTGATTACAAAGAATGTTTGTGCTTTATGGTCAAGAATTGTTACATTTTAAGACAACTAACAACATGTACTATGAGTGCCCCAGAGCAAAGACATTAATTTACACGATGATGGCAACTTGCACTGCATCTTTCAAAGAATAATTAGCATACATTCTTTAAATAAACAGTCATGTCTTCTCATTTTGTTACAAAACAACCTCTCAGATATGTGTTTGTTATCATTAGCTTTTAACATTTTCAGATGAAAAACAACAAAACAGATTTTTATGAACATACTAATATTTACTGAAAAGTTGGGGCCCATGGAGCTTTTGATAAGAGCTATCATGGCAGCAAATAAGCCATTCCATTTTTCTTTTCCATGTTTCCATTCAGATGCACAAGATGAATCCTATCAACAGTATTTACACAAAACCTGCTCATCATGCTTAATCTTTATAGCTAAAATAACGATGGTGATACAGAATTACATAAGAAAAGCTACAGTTGAAACTTAGCACCCAATTTTCAGGAAGTTGTTCTAAATTCTGAGTGTAATGGAGCGAAAATACCAGCTAGGCAGTTCAGAGGTCTGGCAGTTTCTGCCATGGTCCTGACTTCTACCCAGCTCCCACATTAGCAGTCTTTGCCTTCATCACAACTGTGTGCAGAATGAGACCATGAAACATGACCTATTATATCATACACACCTCAATCATGTTCTACCTAGACCAGATTTAACCTACTGGTAGGGCGAGATTGTTTTTTGAGGGGACTGACTTGACCTTAAAGTTTTATGTTTCTCCCACAGTAGACAAATGATTCATTTCTAAACCTTTAAAAACTTCAAATAATTTTTTTCCAGCATTTGCATCAGTTTAAATGTTCTTCTGGCTAGTTTGCTAAATTAAACAACAGGTCACCTGATGAAGTTGGACTACAGAATAAATGTAATGCATTTGGAAAACCCTGCATAACCTAATTATAGCTATTTCAAATAGATTTAATCTAATCTGCAAGACAGCATGATGCTTACCGTGCTATTTAATGGGAAGAATACAATTTTGCCCCACCATCAGAAAATCTATTCCTGCCACATATATTTTCTGGACAGTAAACAGAGCCTGCATCCCCTACAGTCAAAAAATGTATTCTAATAAGCAGAAAAATTATTGGCTGGTTAAATAGCTACTAGCCTTAAATTTATCCACGATTTATTGGTGGAAAAAAAAATGTAATTGGATTATACTTCACCTGTTAGCTTTAATTCATGCAAAATAACTAGTGTAACAGTCTATGAAAACTATTATTAATATTGTCCATATTATCATTAGGTTCTCTCTGTTCAGTGTAATTATATTTGGTGAACAAAAATAATAATTTCTAAGTTAACACAGAACTGAAACACTAAATATCCTTATTCTACATTAACTCCACTATAATAAAAACCAGCACAAATGAGGCACTAGTACCAGCATGTAACTAAGTCTGGAGCATGAAGTTCTCCATTCAGTTTACTAGGATTGTTTCTGATGATCAAGACCGAAGCAGTGACTAGAGAAGTACAACTTTATATCTGTCTTGTACATGGCTGTGAATGTCTTGCACATATGAAATTTGACAGTTCGTATCTTTGCCAGCTCTGTTAAACAGTGCTGCTTTATCTTCTAATCTGAATCACATAAAGGGATTCACTAGATACTTCAGCAGCAGAAAATGTCAGTGGACATTTCAGTTACGCTCCAGATACAACTGCAAATTGTTGACTTTGTCTCCATAGTCTGGAGTGTTTCTCTGCATACAAACTCAAAGCTGAAACCAGGAGACATTTCAAGTCATTAGAGGCAGCCAACCACCTAGCAAGATTTTTCAAGAAATCTGTGCTACCTCCCACAACAGGAAAATAGCACTGGCTACTGTCTCAGTAGGAGCCTGTCTCCAGTTTCGCAATTTCATCTGTCTCAAAGCATTCAAAGATCATTCAATAATCAACAGATTTTTACACTAGGGTATGGTGACACAACACAAAGGCTGGCTTCAAAAAAACCCTCAAAATTCTCACAATCCATTCTGAAAAATTGAAGTATTTTTTTCAGGTCCCTAACTAGCTCATGGATGTCTTGTTTGTTCTGCAGCATCATCTGGCATTAGGTGATATAAAAGAAAATGCTACACATCTTTAGTCAGTGATTAGATAAATAGCAAAGGTATTCTTACAATTACTTTAAGCAACCAAACCAGTTGATTTTGCTGACTTTGAGAACGAGTTCAAGACCTCTGAAGTGACAAAGTTCACAGAAAAGAAGCCTGGGAAAGTAAAGGCACTTAGGCCAGTAAGACTTTTTACTATGAGGTGGTATAACTACACCTATTACTATGCTTGAAGATACTGTTCTGCATGCTTCAGAAAATTAAGTTTAATTACAGGCATGGATGATCGTTAAGCACTTTTACAATACTAACTTTAAAATGTCTTCAATGTACTTACCCTGATATATCTGAATAAATTGCTGTGTCTACAAAATAGGTTGGCAAGAGGTGAAAAACCAAGAGCAAAATGGCTTTGCATCCCTGTCCTTGCACAAGCCACAAATCTAGGACTGCAGGGATGGCTGCCCAGTACGTCCCCAGAAACGGCACTGCTCCAAGGATTGCTGCTAATGCTAGAGCACAAAGAAACAGAGGTGAGAAAAAGACCAGAGAAACATATTTCACAAATATATTCACAGTTATATTCCGACACTTCTGCCACACTGGTAGTCTCACTTCTATCAACTGTTTTAAATAAGACACTGAAGAAGTGCCACATAAGGCTCTTAGTGTTTTATTGCTATGGTTTAGGAAAAAAAGAAAATTACAGTATTCCCCACACAGGAAAGCTTCACCAACTGTTACTCATAAGGAGTTACTTCCAAAAGAAGCACCAATTCAGAAAAATTTAAAGTTATACCAATCATGCACATCTCAAAGTTTTATACAACTACAGATTAGCAACTGTGTGCAAGGAAGTATACAAGCAGAAGTCTCATTGTAACTTACCGGATCTCCTGCAGTCAACCACAATAATGTAGGTAGTACTGTGAGAAATCAGGCAAATATAAAATCCATGACTTACATATGTCTGTATGCATGTGTGTACACACAGGTGCACACACTTCTGATTGTACAAATACCCATTGTAATCTAAAGGGATGCACTACCGCTGTCATTCTAATTTAATGTGACAGAAATGAACATAATACAAAAAATAATTAAGGTGGGTTTGGGTTTTTTTTTCCTATTTTTTGGTGTCATTAACCAGAAAGCAAAAGCTTTTAAGATTTTGCATGTAGCTGAAAGAAAAAGAATTATTATCTTCTAAGTAGGTCTAATGACAACCAATGCCTTTAAGATAGTTGCACTTTATAATACAGCCATTTCCTACTATATTGGTTTTTGTTGCTTTATAGCTTCCGCTTCTGTTCCCTCATACACAAAGGTACAACATTTTTTTTAATTACTATTATGATTATTATTTTTAGGGGAAAAGAGGCAAAAGAGGAACAGGGGAGAAGATTTTTTCAGTGAAAACTGTTCAGCCATTTCCAAAGCTAATATTAAAGAATAACAGAAAACCAGAGGCTGGTAATACTGGACAGGCTGCCCAGAGAGGTGGTGGAGTCTCTGACTCTGGAGACATTCCAAACCCGCCTGGACGCCGTCCTGTGCAACCTGCTCTAGGTGACCCTGGTCTGGCAGGGGGGTTGGACTAGATGATCTCCAGAGGTCCCTTCCAACCCCGGTGATCCTGTGATTCTGTAATACTGAGAAAAAGAAGCACACCTCTATCGTGCATTTTCATGATACCACATCTTCCTGCATTTAGGCATCTTGAAAAATTAGCAGCTATCAACTATGGAAGAAACAAAAGCCAAGGCAGGCAGAATGAACTTAAAACCTGGAAAGACCTGGGCTGAATAGAAGGGAGAAGAAAAATATATCCAGCAAAAGAAATAGACAGGAGAAGTAAAATAGCTGGCAGGGAATTTGTTGTGACAGAAAAAGGCAAGGCTCAGAGGTAAGACAGCAATCCAGGACTTCTCTCCACCCTACCCATGGCGATCCTGAAACAGGCCTGGACTAAGTTTTCAGCGGTGCTACATACATTCACAGTTGCAACTAAGTATTGTGAAAATAAGAGCTATGAAAAGCTGCACAGTCTTCATAGAATAATTAGATCTATGGTTGTTTAAATTAAATTTGGAAGAATCAATCAATGTTAAGTTTTCTGGAACCACAATGTATATTGCAAAAGCGTTAAATTGTCATAGTATTGTCATAGCGGGGTTTGAACAATAAACAAGAAATAAAAATGGTTACATATTGAACAAGAAATAAAGAAAAAAGATTCTAAATAGCTAACTACACGTTAAGTTCATAACATAATACTGAGTTCATCAAGACTCAAGTATTATGATAAAAAAGTAGCCAATGCTGTAATTAGAAACTGTGTTAAGACATTTGCACACATCAGCCATATTAAGGTTGCCTATGCAACTCTAATTCTGATAGTTGCCAGCTTCTGATTTAATGTTCTCTAAAAATAACTTTGACTAATCTTACCAACAACATTTAATCCTACTTTTATCTTGTACAATAAATAATTCTATAATATTATCTATAAATAGATTATAATTGTTCAAATTCTTACCAGATGGTATGAAGACTATATTAATTCCAAATATAGTGTGAGTCAGCCAAGTGTAGAGTCCATAGAACCCAGCCATTTTGAGGGAAGCATCAAATACACCTCTAAAACAATCAAAGAAACTCTGTTAAATTTTATTGGCAATAGGATTCTGGGAACTGTAAAACTGCTTTGAAAAACTGCAAAGCCATTAGTGCCACAAGTAACACAAATCAAAACTTAACATTGAACCCTTTATGCATTTGTTCCTTATGAAAAGAATAAGCATCCATCACATCTGTCATTTAAGGCATTTAGACGCAAAAAATCCCAGACTGTTCTCTACTGTACAATGGGTTGCAGGGATAAACTGCTTGAAAGAAACTGCTCGAGCATCAGAGCACATCTTCTATCAAAAATAACCTTTTACCTATGAGAAGCAGTACCATTCTATGTATGAACTACTTTTTCTTTGCCCTTTTCCACTTTTACATGTTCATTCATTTTCTTTATCTGCTTACATACCTGCTTATTCTCACTGGATTAAAACCACTGGTCTGTGAAGTGAAATAGGCTGCTTAAACTCTTACTTTCCTACATACTTACATGGCTTTCCAGATGAAAATAACAGCACCTCATACTCATCACTGGATTTTAGCCTCAGTATCTTTATATTCCTAGCTTTTAGGTTGCTTACTAGGTTACATTACTAAAAAACAAATAGAAAGTCTGGTTATCTAATTCAGTCCTGCTGAATCTATGTCCAACATGCTGGCCACAAAACAAAGTTCTCTCTGAAGTGTGACCACAGATTCCTGAGACAGCAGACAGACAGCTAAGTGCTGTATCATTTTTACAGCACTAGCGCACTTATACACGAGGAGTATCCTGTAACTGAACTGAAAACCTGTGCCTTAGGACTACTATCAAATTATACTCTAAAATTGGTATATCTCACCCATTGTATTATGCCAGTTTTTCACCCTTAAGAAAGGCATGAAGTTTCCTGAAACCACTATTTTAGCTTGCATCTAAGTTATCCCTGAGTTCCTCTCCTCAGAACAGTCCTAACAGTTACATCATCGCAGAAGTGGTGGCACACACACCCTCTCAGCAAAGATAAATGCAAAGTTTGCTGATGATAACTTCCCATTTTACATTTCATGCTTTTAGTTACACTGCTTGTGTCTTTGGAGTTTTGGGAACTCTGGCAGGAGAGCAGAGAGGACAGGAAGACATGCAACAGAAATCATGGAGCCAGATGATTAGTGATAAGGTTTTCATTGCACGTCAAAGAGGAACACAGTCTGCACAGAAAATGCCCCTTTCTGGAACTAAAGCCTCTAAGAACACAGTTTCTTTCCTCTGTTGATTCGATAAAGCCTTCTAGAAAAGAAACCCTCTCTACTATTAAACTACCAGGTAGAATCTTCTCTTCTGAACTACCAGCAAGAATTGCAAGACTCCCAAGTTTTTGCTTCTTTGGGCACTATCCTCATTATTATTTCCATGGACAGTTTGCGTATTTTTGCCCTCCTTTCCCACTTAAAGGCATGCACAAATTCCCAAATGACTGCTGAATCAAAATTATCTTATTTAACCGGAAGTTATGAAGTGCGTAATAAACCTCACACATGAAACACTGTTGTTCAAAATGTGAGATTATTTTAATAGATTAACTAGGAACAGCTGTTGTCAGCCATTTTCCCCCAAAATGAGGGAAAGGGAAAATATGGAAAAAAACAAGCTGTAAAGAATGATGTGAAATAACAAATCAAACCTTTGACAGACAAATATTATGTGGTGAGTGAAGAAAGGGAAGGAATATTTACAAATACGTGGTGGCCTCAGTGAAAACAGCTCAAATACTTCACACTTTAGATAACCTTCTATAATATTGTAAGTGGGAAATCACAGACCAAAATATATAGAATCTACAGATTTTGAAGAGTGAATTACTCACCTGTGTTTTAGTTATAAGAAAAGTAAACTTCTGACAAAAAAATTTGGCAAGGAGGACAGAAGACCCCAAAACCCAAAGCCACAGTAAGAATGCTAAATGAGAGCTTGCATTAAAAACTCAGTATGTTTTCATACTTCAGCTACTCAAAAGTCTTAATTTTCTGCATTTTCTGTGACATTTAATGCACGTCTGCTTTTCCTGAGGATATCAAAGGAGCATAATATTTTTGTAACAAGAACCTGTTTATTAATTGAAACTGATTCTGTCAACCACCAAGTATAAACATCACATAAAAAGGGGGGAAAATAATCAATTTATCAACATTTTATTTAAGGATCCTTTAAAAAAACAGAGGGCTAAATACCACTTTATTCCAAACATGCAAGTTATCTGTGGCTGGATTTTAAGAATCTAGAATATGAACAATTACAATAACTGAACGCCTTCTTTGCTTCAGTCTTTACTGCTCAGGCCAGCCATCAGGAGTCCCAGACTTTACAGGTAACAGAGAAAGTCTGGAGGAAGAAGCACTTTCCCTTGGTTGAGGAGGATCAAGTTAGGGATCAGTTACGTAAACTGGATATCCACAAGTCCATGGGTCCTGCTGGGATGCACCCGTGGGTGCTGAGGGAGCTGGCAGAAGTCATTGCTGGGCCACTCTCCATCATCTTTGAAAGGTGCTGGAGAACAGGCAAGGTGCCTGAAAGACAGGAGGAAAGCCAGTGTCACTCCAGTCTTCAAAAAGGGCAAGAAGGAAGACCCGGGAAACTACAGGCCAGTCAGCCTCACCTCCACCCCTGGAAAGATGATGGAACAGCTCATTCTGGGAGTCATCTCACAGCATCTGGAGGAAAAGAAGGTTATCAGAAGCAGCCAACATGCACTCACCAAGGGGAAGTCATGTCTGACTAATCTGATAGCCTTCTACAATGGCATGACTGGATGGATAGATGAGGAGAGGGCAGTGGATGTTGTCTACCTTGAATTCAGCAAGGCTTTCAACACCGTCTCCCACAGCATCCTCATAGGCAAGCTTAGGAAGTGTGGATTGGATGAATGGACAGTGGGGTAGATTGAAAACTGGCTGGCAGACAGAGCTCAGAGGGTTGTGGTTAGTGGCACAGAGTCTAGTTAGAGGTCTGTGACAAGTGGTGTTCCCCAGGGGTCAGTACTGGGTCCAGTCCTGTTCAACGTATTCATCAATGACCTGGATGAAGGGGTAGGGTGTGGCATTAGCAAGTTTGCTGATGACACAAAACTGGGAGGGGTGGCTGACACACCAGAAGGCTGTGCTGCCATTCAACGTGAACTGGACAGGCTGGAGAGTTGGGCAGAGAGAAACCTCATGAAGTTCAACGAGGGCAAGTGTACGGTACTGCACTTGGGGAGGAATAACCCCATGCTCCAGTACAGGTTAGGGGCTGACCTGCTGGAAAGCAGCTTGGTGGAAAGAGACCTGGGAGTCCTGGTGGACAACAGGATGACCACGAGCCACCAATGTGCCCTTGTGGCCAAGAAGGCCAATGGCATCCTGGGGTGCAGCAAGAGGAGTGTGGCAAGCAGGTCGCGGGAGGTTATCCTCCCCCTCTACTCTGACCTGGTGAGGCCGCACCTGGAGTACTGTGTCCGGTTCTGGGCTCCCCAGATCAAAAAGGACAGGGAACAGCTGGAGACGGTACAGCAGAGGGCTACCAAGATGATTAGAGGGCTGGAACATCTTTCTTATGAGGAAAGACTGAGGGACTTGGGTCTTTTTCATCTGGAGAAGAGGAGGCTGAAGGGGGGATCTCATCAATGCTTATAAATACTTAAAGGGAGGGTGCCAGGAGGATGGCACCAGTCTTTTTGCAGTGGTGCCCAGTGATAGGACAAGAGCTAACAGGCACAAACTTGAACATAGGAAGTTCCATCTAAACATGAGGAGGAACTTCTTTCCTTTGCAGGTGGCAGAGCACTGGAACAGGCTGCCCAGAGAGGTGGTGGAGTCTCTGACTCTGGAGACATTCAAAACCCACCTGGACGCCATCCTGTGCAACCTGCTCTAGGTGACCCTGCTCTGGCAGGGGCATTGGACTAGATGATCCCCAGAGGTCCCTTCCAACCCCTGTGATTCTGTAACAGGCAACTGGAAAGATTACATGCTATCTGTACTGTAGTTATCACAAGGGTGCGACAAAAAAAAACCCATCACTTTTCCTGGTTGCACTAAATATACATTTGTTCCCACTAAACCCTTATGCTTTTGTCAAGCCAACTTCCTCAGCCTTGCTGGTCTCCTAAATCTTAGACCTGTCCCAAAGAAATCCCTTTGCACTATAAAGAAGGTATCTCACAATTTCTGAAACTCTTCATTGGTGACACAAAGTTTTCAACTTTTTAATGCAATTTGCCAGGTCCTTTGAAAACACAACCAAAAAGTAAAAACCCAAACATATCCAGAACAACTTAGAAGGAAGCATTAAATCTAAATATTTAATTGCATCTATGAGAACCCAGATTTCAACATGCTATAATTAAATCTTTGAGTAAATCTTTTTCCTATCAATCAAACAGTAACTGTGGCACATATACATCTCAGTTGTCAAAAATATTTTAAAACTGTCCTTGAAGTATCTCATTTTTCCCATAAAGATGTTTTCTGTACTGTAGTAAAACTAAGAAGGTGGCGTGCTTTAACCCCAACCAGCAACTAGGACCACACAGCCACTTGCTCACTCATTTCAGTATAAAGGAGAAGAGGCAGGCCTCTGGCTCGAGGCAGGTATCTGAAGTATCAACTTCACTTGAAATTAAAATATCCATCTACAACTACAGGAAAGACTTACTTTTTAAACAAGCAATCATTTTAGATTTTCCCACAGAGACTACAAAAGACAACAACCCAGAAAAATTATTCCAACAGCCAGAATTAATTGCTGTGAATTTAACTATGTTAGGGAGTAACTGCAAAACCGTTTCTCATTCATAAGAAAGCATCCCAAACTGCCATTCTAATTTACGCAGTTTTCACATTTCAGTTCAGACAAGCATAATTTTTATCCTCAGATTAATTGTATTCAAATTTAAATTCAATTTCTGCCATGTCTTTTGCTGATGTAGTCATGAAGCTTATAAGAAAATGTTACACTGTTAAGTACATTACTCACTGCAGATGCACTAGCAGAATAACAGAGAAGTTAATCACAGACCAACATGTAATCCCTGGTCTGATGTCATCCTGCAAGTTGATACGTAATTTATTTCAATAGCAAAATAGCATATACCTCTAAAAGACTGCAGAACAGTACAGCATCTCTCTAGCTCCTTGCATCTAGCACACACAACTAATAAGCTGAAAGGAGAAGGCATCACACAGTGCTGAGAAGCTGTGAGGTACCAGTGGTCAAGCAGAAAGTGAGAGAAGGCTATACCTAATTTCATTTTCCTCCTCTCCTTCACCTTTCTTTGTGTCTGCCTCAACTAATCTGAAAAAAGCAAAAGGGATCCTGCTTTGTGGCAAGTGTGGCCCAGGAGTAGTGTCTCTGAAGACTCATGTTTGTTACTTCTGTCAGAAAAACTAAGAATCATATCTTAAAGTCTCTAGAAATTTACATCCATTTGACTTCCTGGTTAAGGCAGCTAAAAAAATAATGCTGAAAACACTAACCAGAATCTTCATCAACAGCATGCTTCAGCTATTCTGCATCTGTGATACCAGATCTTAAAGATGATACTGTGGTATCACGGAATCACGGAATTTTTAGAGTTGGAAGGGACCTCTAGAGATCATCTAGTCCAACTCCCCTGCTGACGCAGGAATGCGTACAGCACATTACTCAGGACTGCATCCAGGCGGGTCTTGAAAATCTCCAGAGAAGGGAACTCCACAACCTCCCTGGGCAGCCTGTTCCAGTGCTCTGTCACCCGCACCGTAAAGAAGTTTTTTCTTATGTTTGAATGGAACTTCCTATGTGCCAACTTGTGCCCGTTGCCCCTCGTCCTGTCACTGGGAACCACTGAAAAGAGTCTGCCTCCATCCTCCTTCAACCCACCCTTTAGATACTTATAAGCAAGAATAAGGTCTCCCCTCAGCCTTCTCTTCTCCAGGCTACAGAGTCCCAGCTCTCTCAGCCTTTCCTCATAAGGGAGGTGCTCCAATCCCCCAATCATCTTTGTTGCCCTACGCTGGACTCTCTCCAGTAGTTCCCTGTCCGGCTTGAGCTGGGGAGCCCAGAACTGGACTCTCTACTCCCCATCCAACTCACAGAGCAGTAGCATAAATAGCTGTGTTCACAGCAGAAAAGAAGCCAGCCCACTCGTGGCTGGAGGGCAGCAACTGTTCTTTGCACAATAGTGCTGTCTCATCCCAGCTGAAACTAACAGTCGCTGTCACCATAAGTTCAAAACCAAATAACTCATTTTCTTCCTTCAGACACCACCAAGATCTGTTGCGAAAGACAAGCTACCACTGATAACTGAAGGACAGCTAGCATCCTAAAAAGGACCGAAGTATTCTTCTTCTGCAATGATCCCTCAAATTACAAGTGACCACTGGGAGAACACTGAAGAACGAAATGACTCAAAGAAGTCCTTTTGCAAAAAAAACTACTAAGCTGTTCTTTGACTCTTTTTAAGTGTTCTGTTCTTTTAGGAATAAAAAAGACCCTTATTTTTTGCAGTTTCAAATTACACATGAAAATAAGCAAAAAGCGCTAAGATATACTCCAGCTATGGATAAAGCAGAAGCAGCAGTCTTACTTGATAGAGTAAGATCATCTCAGGAGCAATATAAATACACAGATGATTTTCAGAGATGACTCCAAGACAAGATTTCAACAGTTTCGCTGTTGAAATTAATTTCTCCTTAGGAATGGTAAAACTGAACAAAGAGAGGTAACAGCTCCAACATACGGAGGCTAGTAATGACACTAGTGAGATAAAGTGATATAGCGATACAGCCTTGAACAAAACGTAGGTCCTTGAAATGATGCAAATATTACAACTCTCAAGGCAGGACAGGGCTACAGTGACTGTATCAAAACGTCAGACTTTTAAACAGCAGGACCTAGTCCGAAGGACACAGCAGTGAACAGGCTTTCTTCTCTAACACAGAAACATCTACATTCTCTGAAAAAGAACAATTAACATGTAGTCCAACTTGTAAGGAATTCTACATCTGATTATTTCTTTGCAATACTTTTAATATTTCTGAATGACTATTTGGGCCTGGTCATATATACTACATAGACTCACAATGATTCTTCTGAGAAGCACATTTGAAATATTTATTTCTGAATCAACTATTTCCAACACTTCCAGATTTTTATCACAAGCAGACCACAATGCTTACTAAGTGCAACACCTAACTATTCTTAAAATGGATCTTGGAATATAACATAGAAAAAGCCAAACCAGTTCAGACCAAAGGTCTGCCTAGCCAGCATCCCATCTCCAGTAGAGGCCAGAAGCAAACACTAAGGGAACAAAAGAAATAGGACAAACACATTTAACAGTCTCCCTGAACATTCTTCCACCCTCTATTTCCACCTCAGAGGATATGATGAACCTGATGCAGGCCATCTATTTAGTAATCCTCAATTAATATTTCCCACTGACTGGAAAAAGGGAAACATAACCCCTATTTTTAAAAAGGGTAAAAAAGAAGACCCCAGGGAGCTACAGGCCAGTCAGTCTCACCTCTGTGCCTGGTAAGATCATGGAGCAGCTCCTCCCGGTAACTCTGCTAAGGCACATGGAAAATAAGGAGGTGATCAGTGGCAGCCAACATGGCTTCACTAAGGGCAAATCATGCCTGTCAAATTTGGTGGCCCTCTACAACAGTGTTACAGCATTGGTGGATAAGGGGAGAGCAACAGATATCATCTACCTGGACTTCTGCAAGGCATTCGACACCATCCCACATGACATCCTTGTCTCTAAAATGGAAAGACGTGGATTTGATGGATGGACCGCTCGGTGGATAAGGGACTGGCTGGATGGCCGCACTCAAAGAGTTGCGGTCAACGGGTCGATGTCCAAGGGGTGAATAGTGATGAGTGCCATTCCTCAGGAGTCGGTACTGAGACCGGTACTATTTAACATCTTTGTTGGTGATGTGGATGTTGGGACTGAGTGCACCCTTAGCAAGTTTGCCAATGACACCAAGCTGTGTGGCGTGGTTGACACGCTGGAGGGAAGGGAGGCCATCTGTGACCCGGACAGGCTTGAGAGGTGGGCCCATGCCAACCTCATGAAGTTCAACAAGGCCAAGTGCAAGGTCCTGCACCTGGGTCAGGGCAATCCCATGCACAAATACAGGCTCGTCGGAGAGTGGATCGAGAGCAGCCCTGAGGAGAGGGCCTTGGGGGTGTTGGTAGATGAGAAGCTCAACATGAGCTGGCAGTGTGCGCTCGCAGCCCAGAAGGCCAACCGCATCCTGGGCTGCATCAAAAGAAGCGTGGCCAGCAGGTCGAGGGAGGTGATTCTGCCCCTCTAATCCACTCTTGTGAGACCCTACCTGCAATACTGTGTCCAGCTCTGGAGCCCCCCAGCATAAGGAGGACATGGACCTGTTGGAGCAGGTGCAGAGGAGGGCCACGAAGATGATCAGAGGATTAGAGCACCTCTGCTATGACGACAGGCTGAGAGAGTTGGGGTTGTTCAGCCTGGAGAAGAGAAGGCTCCGGGGAGCCCTGTCCAATACTGCAAGTTGCTGCAATTCCAACATTTTTTTGGCAAGACCTTCCCCATGTCTACTGCCTGTTGCATGAACTAACACACTTTTCTTATTTTTTGAAACTGCCTGCTTGCTTTTTGACAATCCCAAGATTTTATGTTGGAAGAGACCATGAGCAGTCCAACCCCAGTCATCCTTTTCACACTGGTTCTGATTTTGCAGACCTCAATTGTGTAACATCCTTTTCCCAGGCTGAAGAGTCCTAACCAGCTCAGTCATTCCTCATACAGAAACCAGAAACTGCTGCATTCCTTCATTCCCCTAGTCGGTCCTGTTGCCCTCCTAGCAGGAAACAGAATGGCACACAGTAATTCAGGGTATAGCCAAACCATAGATTCATACAATGACAGTAATATTCTGGTGTTTCTGTTGTCTGTCTGTTGTAACAAATCTTAATGTTTGATATGCCTGGCAGATGTCTTGAAGTATTACCAAGGACTGAGCTAGCATGCCTCCCTGAAAATACAGCTCCCAAGCAGTAACAGTCAGCACAGAAGCCGTCAGTTTGTGTGTGAAGTTAGGACTGGTTTTCATCCACATGCATCACTTCCATCTACACTACATTTCATCAGTCATTTTATTCCCCAAACACTGAGTTTGTCTACAATCCTGCTGCAATTCCACAAGCAGTCCTCATCCTTACTAGCTCAAACAGTTTTGCAGCATCAGTGAGGCATCCCTTTCTATTTCCTTCCCAGGACAATTATGAATAGGTGGTACAGTAGAGGTCCCTAGCTCAACACCATCACTTACTCCTGCCCTCTGTTTCTTACCTTTTTAACTGATTATTTATCCATGCAGAAAATGTCTCTATTATCTCATCACTACTTAATTTCCTTGAAGGTCTTTGGAAAGAGATGCTGTAAAAAGCCTTTATGAAAGTTCAGTAGAACACAGCCGCCAAACCAACTTACTAATGGTCTTGCTTGCTGACCACTTCAAAGAACAGGAAGAGTAAGGCAGAACTACTCTCTGTGAAAACTCCATTGATTCTTTGCAACTAAATCATATTCTCCAGGTGCTGGTATGTCCTTAACTTTAGTTCCTACTAAGCTGCACAGTACTGATGTCCAGCTTACATGTCTGTGCTTCCTGGGTTCCCTGGAACATTTTTTATTATTTTTTTTTTATTTTTGCCCTTGAGTTTTCTTTGGTGAGTCAGTATCATCCACTCTCACCAATTTGCTATTGCTCGTTTTGTCTGTTCCTTCTACAACATCTTCTACAGTCACTGTAATTTCTGAGATTCTGCTGCAGCTCACTCATAAGAAGGGTTTTACAATGTGACACTCCTCCACTTACCTTCACAGCAGAGAACACCATAGCATCAGTTTACCTCCCCCCTCACCTCCTTGTTGCTGAGTACTCCTTGTTGTCCCTCAGCCCCCCTGACTGCTTCCTGCTCCTGCTGCATGTGAAAAGTGGTATTTTGGTTTAATAACATTTTGTCGAGCTTTGAGCAAATGAATCAAACTCTCTCTTTCCCCCTGCCCCTTTCTGGCCTATTTTTATCTGCCAAAGTTTACAATCCTTCTGTTTTCCTAGCTTAGCTAAAACTTCAGCTTTTTAAAGGATAGTTTCTCATTTCCTGTGGTGTTTGTTATTTGCTGTTCAGCTATGCAGTCAGTCTTCCCTTTAGCCTTAACTCAAGCCTTTCTTAGCAGCTGGCATGCACTGGCACTGTACACTGAACATTTATTAACCTCCACACCACTTACAAGGACATAATATTTTGAGATGCCCATTTTAGCTTCAAAAAAATCAAGAATGACAGCAGCAGCTAGCTGGACTCAGTAAAGCTTGAGATCCATTGCAGTCTTATATTAAGAAACTCCCAGTCTGTTCATATTATTACTAGTATAAAATTATGTATCACAAGCATAAAGAAGAGGGTATTTTGATTGCTTATGCTGGTAGAGAGAATAAATAATGGATTGACCTTATAATTCGACCTAAGATGACAAAAAAGCAAAAAGCTAAAGCTGTGATGTTAAATCTTTGAAATGTCAGGAAATCCTGAAGTTTTGTATCAGCCTTCATGCTGTCTTCTTACATTACAATAAATCTATATTTTAAATAGCAGAAACCTAACTAAGGTTATAATAATATATACTGCAATCTTAAATGCACACATTATTATTAGATATGCAAGCAGAGAATCCTGCAATACGTTATACTAAAAATAATTCTCATTTTATCCCTTTATTCTCAGAAAGGCCTGATAGAAAGTATCTTCCCCATATATTTAATAATTCTTTCAGCAACCCGTGTCTTCCCATCCCTCTAAGTTAGCCACCAGGCCTGCCTTAGAAGCAAAGAGAAAAATTAACTGGCTGAGCTGAATTCCAGATGCAAGTAAGTGTCACTGGTTTTACTGATACAGTCTATGTCACACACCAACTAAACTTTCATTCAAATAAAGACTGTAAGTTCCGACATGCAAATAACTGTTTAAAAAAGTTGGTGTTGTAGAAAAAGCAGCTTATATACATAATTGCATAAATGCAAGACATAATTAAAGGATTCTTATCTAAAATGCAATGTAGTTACATTATTCTTAAAGATTGCGTGCAAATCTGCTTGTGTGTTTAAACATGCGCAGACACACACACACACACAATAACCTGCATCCTCTATGTGTTTACCCATGCCTTCAGTCTTAAACAAACTGGACAGTCACAGAACTACAAACTACAAAAATGCATGAAGATAAATTGCTGTTAGAACATACAGAATGTGCCATCTGGAATATGAAAGAAGCAAATGGCAGAATATTGGCACTGCCTGATAAAACAAGGAAGCCCTCGATAACCTGTCAATGTGTTTGAAAATACACTATACCAGTCTGCATGGCGTAGAGAACATAACGGTTTGTTTCAGCATCAGATTATGCACTTGCGTAACTTTGTGAATTAGGGGTATTAAACTGTCAATTTGAGTCAAGCATGTCACAAAGTATGTGTGTACAATAATGAACATTTTTTCATAGTTTAAGGTAAATTTGGAAAAAGAGTAAAGGTTAAGCATGAGCCAATCAATTATTTTCTGAAGTTTTCTTCACATATCTGTTTTTCTTTCAATTATTCTTTGAATAACTTTTTTAGATCATGTGCGGAAAGCAATATACAGACAGCTGTGTTTAATAAGAGCAAGTATTTTCGATATAAAAGAAAAAGGAAATACAGGTAAAGACAAATCTTTTTTTTTTTTTTTTTTTGCATATAGGAGAACATTTAAGACTAAAATAGTGGTATAAGCAAGTCATGTGGTTATTGCTACTAAAACAATCAACCAGTAAATACTACTGTCTATCCCACTAGGATAATCAGGTTACAGCTACTGTCAGTTTGGTTCTGAAAAAGTACTGAAACACTGTGGCATCTCTTCTAGATTTATAGGCAACATTCTACTTTTTTCAGTAACTCAACTGAAGCTTTCCTTTCCTCCATGTAATTTAAAAAAAAAAAAATTTCTTATTCTCAATTTTAGACTAGGAAATTATTTCATTAAGACAGAGTCATTTTCAATTATATTCCCATCTTGTAACATACACCATAAGTAAAGCTTATAAATTTTAGTAAAGTCCTGTTAAATGCATTCCTGTGACAAAAGAGATTTCTGCGAAGGATAACTCCTGCTACTAAAGAACACGTATTGCATGCAAAAATTCAGTCAAAACATAATCACTTAACAGTTGTCTTTGAAAAATTAATCTGAAAGACATTATTAATGTTGCAGTAAAATAAACAAGATCACACATTTTGTTTTTTCTAAGCATTAGCTTAACATGCTGGAAGATTATTGTTTTCTGTGGGAATTGTATCACCATCTCATTTTCTCCATCATTACCGCCAGGATGCCACAGCAAACCAGCTAGATGCTTAAAGAGCTGAGATTTTTTTGTGTATTTGTTTGTTTGCATGGTAGCTCATTTCAGATCTCCTTATATGTTAATAAACAAACGTTGAAAAACCAGTAAGAACCTATTTCAGCCATCAAGGCACTATAGGTTTTATTCACATCAAATCTCCTTTGACTTTCTGGAATTTCAGTTAAGGATATGATTACTATTTCCTCTTTAGAAACACCTAATATTTTAAGTAACTTTTATATAACCAATGAAAAATCTGATCAAATTTGAGGTATACATGAAGAAAATGAAGCAAATAATGATAACCCTTCTCAAATTGAAAACAAACAGTACTCATCTTCCTGGCATTACAGAACAAACTTCCACTACCACATGTTTCGAGGCATTACTCAAAATACTGATCTGGGTTTAAGACCATTTCACACTGTAATTCGGCCCCATCAAAACTGAAAGCTGCAGTAACTTTAAGCCACAGCCATACCCGTGTGCATGCACTCATGTGAAAGTATCGCACACACTAAATTGCACTGAGGCCGTGACAACATGCAACTTAGTAATGTGCAATATCTCCACCAGAGCAAGCAGAATGGGAGCTTCAGGGAAGAAGGGTATGGTGCATTCAGGAAGAGAACGACATGCTGCTCAGGGAAAGGAAAATGGTTCAGGCAAAGGTGTGCATGCTACTACTTTGGAGACCTGTGAATTGGAGAATTACCGCTTCATCCATTCAGGGGGGACAAAAAAAAAAAAAAAAAAAAAAAAAAACAAACAAGAGCACCACCTCCCTATTTCAGGGGTAAAGGACAGAATTCTCCTACTTATGCAGTGAGGTAGGTGACTTAGGAACTAACTTGATTTTACAGAACCTTTCTGA
>VFFE01009111.1:214755-264137 GCA_008921705.1 Burhinus oedicnemus
CTTCACAATGGCTTCCAGCTCCTCCTGTTTGTTGCCCATGCTGCGTGCATTGGTGTAGATGCACTTGAGCTGGGCTATCAACTTCTCCCCCAGTGCTGGCATGCTGCCCCTAGGCTCATCTCTAACGAGCTTGATTGTATCCCCTTCCCCATTTGTACCTAGTTTAAAGCCCTCTCAATGAGCCCTGCCACCTCATGAGCGAGGATCCTTTTCCCTCTTTGAGACAGCTGAATTCCATCTGTCACCACCAGGCCCTGTGTTGTGTAAACCTCCCCATGATCAAAAAAACCAAAATTCCACTGGTGGCACCAGCCTCTGAGCCACGTGTTTAATAGGTGTGTTTTCCTGTTCCTCTCAGTGTCCTTCCCTGCCACTGAAGGGATTGAGGAAAACACTACCTGTGCTCCTGATCCCTCGACCAGTTGCCCCAGTGCCCTGAAGTCCTTTTTAATTGCTTTTGGGCTACTGACTGCAACCTCATCACTGCCCACTTGCACAACCAGGAGCGGATAATAATCAGAGAGCCGTACCAGACCAGGGAGTTTCCTAGTGATATCCCTAACCCGGGCCCCAGGGAGGCAGCAGACTTCCCTGTGAGATGGGTCTGGTCAGCATATGGGGCCCTCTGTTCCTCTCAGAAGGGAATCGCCTACAACAATTACCCTCCTTTTTCTCTTAACAGAAGCAGTCCTAATGCGTGGGACTGATTGACTCACCCTAGGCAACCCCCGGAAGAATCCTCACCTATCTCCTCATTTGCCTGGCTCTCAACTTCCAGAGCCCCATACCTGTTACGTGAGGGCAACCAGGAAGGTGAGGGAGGCCGGGAGGGGACTCGCCTGCCTCCCTGAGCAGGGACCTGTTTCCAACCCCCCCGCCTCTTAGTTCCCCTCCTCCTGCCTGGTGGCAAGAGGGGAGGGGATCCTTTACTGCTTGTGGGCCCACTATCTGCTGCCTTGGCCTCAGGGTGTGGCTACACCAATCCATCTCCCTCTCACACTCCCTGATACTCCTGAGCCTGTCCACTTCCTCCCTCAGCTCTGCCACCAGGCTGAGCAGGTCACTCACCTGGTCACACCGCACACAGGTGGTGTCTCTGCTGTCCTCCAGTGCCAGTGACAGGCTCGGGCACTCCCTGCAGCCAGAGACCTGCACAGCTGCATGTTTTTCTACAAGCTCCGTCTGGGTCGCCATATTCCTTCTCGCAAGGGATTTCAGACGAGCGGTAACCATGGATAGGTCCTCTTCTGGGAGGGCAACGACCACTACTTGAGTCGAGTTTGCCTCTCAAGCCAGGAGGGGGACCAGTTACCACCAGCTGAACTTACCTTGCTGAGTGCTGACTGAGCTCCTCGGTGCACGGTGACCGGTCGCAGCGCTCCGGAAAGGCACGTGTAGAACTGCCACAGGTGGTGCCGGCTCCGCCCCTGCCATGTCAGCAGCCCTCCCCCAAGCTGCCAGTGCCGGCATGAGCTAGCTACTTCTCCGGGCTTCGAGACCCCCAAAAAAGAGCTCCTTGCCGGCCCTTTTCGCCTCGATCCCCTTCCCCAGTGTGGACTTACCTGCACTGGAGCTGGTCTCCTCGGCAAGTGACCATTAGCACGTTTACAACACATTTAGGTCCCTTCTAGCTGTTTCATTAGGAGGTCTTTTCAAATGGCAATAAACCATTAAAAAAAATCCAGGCAAGAAAACAACAAAAAACCCAGTAGAAATGCCTCCTCTCTTATTTGGCACTTTGGCAACTTCATCTGGACTCTTCTGTCCCCTCCTGGTCTCCACAGCCCATGAAAAAACTTGTGGGCCCAGCCCAAAGCCTTTGAGATGGTGAGGGGCACACAACGGGCAGCTGGAGGGAGCTGCCTCTGGTCTGCATCAAGAGAAGGCTCAGGGTGGACCCGACTGGACTGGTGACTACAGCTGAATGAGCCCAGAAGAAATCCCAGCTAGACAAAAGGAAGATTGTCACCATGAGGCTACTCAGACACAGCCCAGAGGGACTGTGAAGCCTCTGTCCTTGAGGGTACCCAAACATGACCGAACAAAGTCCCAAGCAACGGGATCCAACTAGGGCTGCTCTGAGCAGGAGTTTGGACTGGAGACCTCCAAGCATCTCTAGCAACCTCTGTGCCTCTGTGGTTCTTTGAACATGAGCTGTCCTGCCTTCCCCAGACAGGAAGGGACAGCCGCAACCTTGTGAAAGGTGGCCTGTCCGCTACCACCCAGGCCCTTATTTCAGATGAGGAGCCACTATCGAGCACAGGGGGCTGTGCCACTTGCAGTGTGCCGGGTCAGTGGGGGAATCACTGAGGACACCCAACCCTCCTGGAACACTGCTGCCACCATCTTGTCAAGACCCCAGGCACGGGATGAGGAGGGGGCTGGAGCCCAGGGCTCATGAGGGGAGCTGAAGGGTGGTCCCTGTGCCCAAGGGGCAGCGTTTCTCTTGGGCAAGCAACATGGTGGGCGGGAGTGAGCCCTAGGAAAGGGGCCCTCAGCCCCCTCAACCCTCCTCTCTCTCCCACATTTGAGCATGTTTCAGGCCACAGGCCCCCCCCACACCCAAACCCACATTTGGCCACACACATCGGCCACAGTCACAATGGACAATGGCCTCCTGATGTCACCAGCCACCTCACTGCCTGTTGCTTGGGACCTATAAAAGCAGGGGCCCTGCAGCTGGGACACAGCTTGCCAAGCTCCCAGGCCTTCGGATGCCAAGCATGCTTGGAACGAAGAAGAGCTGGAGCAGCGAGGTGGATGGCTGCCCACCTTTGCGTGGGACACCACAGAGCTGCTCCCCGCAACCGTGGATAAGCAAGGCACCTCCCAGAAAGATGAATCGTAATCAGTGGAGGAGCAACATCACCCCCCATGGCACAAGCGTGACAGACCTTGCTTCTGTAATCAGTGACATGCAGCACATGGCTGTAGGCCCATCAAGGAATGGCGTCAAGCCCAGGCGCGTCTGCCTGCCAGGGAGCAGCAGCTGCAGCAGTGAGGCAGGTGGCTGCCCACCTTGGCATGGGACGCCACAGAGCTGCTCCCTGCAACCATGGAGGGGGAAGGCACCTTCCTGGAGGAGGAAGCGAAATCAGCGGAGGAGGAGGAGGAGGAGGAGAACCATCACCCCTCATGGCACAAGCGTGACTGACCTTGTTTCTGCAATCAACAGCATGGAGCACATGGCTGTAGGCACACCAGGGAATGGCGTGGAGCCCAAGTGTGTCTGCCTGCCAGGGAACAGCATGAGACCTGGGCATGGGCACGATCTGGCAGTCAACGCACTGAAGAACAATGTGGAGCCCATGGGTGTCAATCCACCAATGCATGGCGTGTGGCCAACAGCTGCCAATCTGCCAGACAACAGCATGGAGCCCATGGAGGTCTATCCACTTCAAGACCAAGAAGAACTGATGGAAGTGGGTCCACCTGCCACAGGGATGACCTGGCACTACACCAGTGCACCCTGGCTCCTTCTGTGAGATCGCACCAACAGCTCTGCAGGAGTGCCTGGCCGGCTCCCTACCGGCAGCCCAGCCTCCGCACCCAACATTAGTTGGAAGAAGACAAATTCTATGGACATCCCACAGGCTCACCTGCAACATCTCCCACCAATAAACACTTCTTTTGTTGATTGTCAAGGGTTGCGTGGGCCCTTCTTTCCCATTTCCCCCAACCCTACCCCTCGTGAAGAGGTACCATCTCTTCTGCACCAAGCCCCAAGGGAGAGGGGAGGAGAGGGCCCAGCTTCCATCGAACTGCTGCCTTCCCCAGATGGCAAGGGACATCCACAACCTTGTGGAAGGTGGACTGTCCCACTACCACCCAGGCCCTTAATTCAGACCATTACCAGCATCAGCCCCACCACTGGCCTGAGGCACACCACTACTAGCAGCTGACCCATCAGTGGGATTTGTCCTGCTCAGCACAAGGCCGTGGTCCTCCCACCATGTAAGTCCCCTTCTCTTGTCCATGCCTCACCCATCTGGATACCATGGGAGGCTGCGTCGCAGGCCTTGCTGAAGTCAGAGTAAATGGCAGTTACTGTTCTCCTCTTTTCCCGCTAGGACAGTCACCTCCGCAGAGCAAAGCTCATGTTGGTGCTGGCACAACTTGTCCTTGGTGAAGCTGTGCTGGGTGTTCCCTGATGACACCTTCTCCTTTGTGTGCCTCCAAGTGATCTTGTCATTCCCCGCTCTGCCCTTGTACCGCCAGGCTACTCAGGCAAGCTCTTGGGTCAGGCATGGCATCACTTGCCCTTAGAGAATGAATCCCTGCTGGTTCTTACCACCTGATACGTGCTGCTGGCATTTTGCCTCCCTTCTGCCCTGGACGAACAGATTTCCTGTCAAAGGCTGGGAGAGCATTTCATCCCATGACTCGTAGCAGGTAACTCTTAGATTCCCTTCAACTTCTTTAAAACTACTGCAGTGTCACCACAGCTGCATCTTTTTTTCCTCCCACTACTCAAGTACAAATTTAACGTCTGAGGTATTGTGATACAAACAGTGAGATTCAACACTTGGCTCAAAATAGGCTGGAAAGCTGTTCTTACCCCAATACAGCTCATAAATCAATCTGCGTGAACACAGAACTATCACTGTCTTTGCAAACTCATCACCAAGGGATTTAGAGAAATATTTATAAAATCTATAGCTACTTATAGTCCAGACAATAAAAATCACACCACAGCTCCAATGAGAGAAACTGCAATGGGAAAAGCATTGAATGGAATGCAAGCTAATCTAGAAGCATAATGATAAATCCTTAGGTACAACTGAGCAAGTGAGAGGAACTTCTGAAAATCTCAGAAGCAACATTCCAAAGCATTCAAATAAGGCACCAAGTACAGGCTACTCCAAACAAACAAACATGAATTACTGATTCAGGCAACCTCAGTGAACACACAGACTGAGTATGACAAGCAGCTTCACGTTCCACATTCTCCAGACACTGTCTTTTTCTCATCGAATTTGCAGTTACTGATGCATGCTGGCTTTTTTCTACCCATTTTCCTGTGGCTCCTCTAACATTATTTTCTTTCTTTCCACCATTCTAAACTCTGACAAATATCCTGGGTCACCTGTGTCACAGACCTATAAACTTAAAATTGCATTTAATACAATCCGCTTTGCAGAGTATCCATGCCCAGAGAAGCCATATCCTACTTTTTGACACTGTTCTGCTCTACTAAGGGCTAGAGAGAACAGTTCGTGAGGCAAGTTTCAGTTTCTAAATCTGCTTGCATTTGTTGGAAGAGATAGAACCGAGACATTAACCATGTGATCAATGAAAACTCAATACCAATCACTCAAGAGAAGGGCTGTTAACTTTTTGGCAGAATTCCAAATTTGTTGCTTTCTACCTGGATTGCCCCTTCATTTCAAACAACTACAGCACTTATCATTGTTGTCAAGATCTTACACAGCATGATATAACCTTCTCATTGTTAAAATGTACACAGAAATAGCTTAATTACAGTAACAGATGACAACGCTCACTTGTAAAGTACACCTAAGACCAATGGCGAACACTTGGCAATGAGTTTGGAAAGCAGTACTAATAGATTGCTGGTTTAAAGTCTATTCATGTTTTGTATGTATGCGCAAGATGACACAGAAAGAGTGGTGTAAGAGACAAAGGCTGTATAGGATTCAGCATGGAGTCTGTTGACTTCACCCAGTCCATCACCTTCTTTGAAGAAGTGAGCTATGACATAAATACCTTATTTAAAATCCATTTATTATGTTATCAACATGTTAGTTTTTCAAGCTGCTAACAGGTGAAAGCTGACAGTTTAATTCATCTGTGATGAATGAAATACATTACTGTACCACCCCAAAAACTGCTTTATTGTGAAATCTCAGTGAACCATATTTAAAAAACAAAAAAATCCTCCTTTAGTTACTGTAGTAGTTTAGAGGTGAAACATAAGAATGGGAATTAAGCATGAAACACTGTGGATGCACTCTGGAGGTGAAGTACAGTAGTGTTTTAAGTGGGATAAGGAAAGCACTCCCCTGTTGTTCCCTTCAGTGTAATTTGGTTCATAGAGATCATGAACTAGATTTCTCTCAGATGAAACTGAACTGGAAAATGCAATCCAGGAGTATATCTAATACATTCCAGCTGCAAATGGGTACTTAGTCCCCAAGATTAGACTAAAAATAGTTCAGATTAAGTAACTCTGAAATGTGTACAGCACAGGTGTCAGGTCCTCCATTTCAACTGTTTTGCTGTATGAATCTGCTCCTACTGAGCTGCACTAGCTGTTAATGTCAACATAACTGCAAACACACTGCTTCGTGATGGGTTAGGGTTGTCAAGGGTGTTAGCAATTTTATAAAACACTGGTCTTCACTACAGCACAGACCTCTGAAATTTTTTTTCTAGACAAGTCCAAGCAAATTGTTCTTTTAACAATCAAGGGGGACAAAATAATCAATGTTAGGTTCTTGAAAATCTTTGAGATTTGCAACTTGTCTCTGAAACACGAGCTGTTGCAACTGCTAAGTATTTGTAGTTGAACATGAAATTTAAAAAAGAATTTTCCAGAAAGGGCAAGAAATCAACAACATACCTTATTGCTTCCTCCACAGACTGGCCAACTATATTTGAGGAGGGACCTGGCTGAGACAAAGGTGTCAGGCTTATCACCCACTTTACTGGCTTGTAGTACTCATCACTGGAACTCAATAGGTAGAACAGTGTGGTCAGAAAAATCACCTGCAAAATAAATTGGAGTTTTAAATTAAAAGGCAATAAATACTTTCCAGACCTATAGTATGCAGCTGTGTTTCAGATATTGAACTTCATTGGAAAGGCACAAAATACTATTCCACAAGCTTGGATTTAGAGAAACACATAGAGCTAGAAGAATGATGTTCTCCCCTGCTCCATAAAGGACTTAACAGTCACAGCTAAACATTATGAAACTTTTAGCCCTGTTCAGCCTCTTCCCAAAGTCACACCTAGATCAAACAACTACAATGTTGATTTAGATCACTATTCTAGTTGGTTTTTGTGTTGTTTTTTTTTCCCCCAGCATGTTTCGCAGATCAAAGAATTGCTGAATAGTAACATCTGTTCTTAAAAAAAAACAAAAACAAAACAAACAAAAAAAAGCCCCCACAACCAAAAAAGCCACACACCACATAAATCTGAGTTGTCTCAAGAGTCATTATGCAGCTGGATATCAGACATGAATTAAACAAAAACTCACAAACAGAGAATGTATATTTATTAGACTGACAATTCTGACTGAATACTCCTTCTGTGAATTTGAAGATAAGTCTCAGCAGAAGTGACTGCAGTTTCATTGTTTCAGCTTAAACACCAAAAAAATACAATCAGATTGTATTAGCTTCCTGTATGTTGTAGTCCACTATGTCTTCCTTATTTTCCTGTTAGTGGGCTCAGCATTCATCACAGAAATCTGTCCAGCATGAAACAGAATACCTCAAACAAGAAAAATATTTGGCTTATATTTGCTTCATCTGCAAGCCTTAGATCTTTTTCCTTTCCTCCCAAGATTACAAAGAATTCTTTCACTTTCCTTATTTCTAACCTACTTGTATGCTAGAATAAACTACATCTTAATCTTCTGATAAGACAAACAGCCTGACCTCCATAAGTCTCTTACTTTCAAGTATTTTATCCAGTCTGTGGACAGCTCATGCCCTTTTCCTGCATTCTCTCTGAACACGCTCAGAAAAAAAAAAAAAATGCAGACAGTACAACATGCAGTATTACATTACCAGTCTTGAGAATGCCATCCATTTATCTCTGTTCCTAATTCTTTCTACTCAGTGAAATGTTACTACTACTTCTCCCTGACCCTCCCAGCCTTTAACTTGGAAGTCACGCTCAGCTGTTCACCTACTGTGACCCCTTTCCAAAATGCCATATGTAGGTGCAGGCTGCATTCCATCTTCCCAGGTGTGTAACTTCTGCCTTGGGTGATAAACCAATCTATCTACTAAAACAACATTCACATCAGCACATTTAAAGAGCATACTGTTAAAAGTCATTTTGAGATCATAAAAAAACCCGCCTGAATTAGGCCTTGGTTTAACAAGAAATAATCCAGTGCCAGTAGCAGTATCAGCTATGCTTTGTTACAATTTCAAATGAGTAAATCTTAAAACTTGAATCAGATTTTAGCACCCTCTGTAAAGCTGCAAGTATTTTCTCCTTGATATGGCCTGCCATTTCTCTTAAGCTACTGTAATATTTCCTGATTTCGCTACAAAATTCCTTATACTGAAGCACACATCCAGGTGATGTTTTGTCTTCCTTCCACTGGGATCCAGATACAGATGCTTCTTGCAGTGCGGTTTTCAACACAGCAAGCAGTGTATTGCTCTAAGTACAATATCCACTCATCCTGACACTCAAAAAAAGCAGAGTGAAAAACAGTTCCACTGGATCTTGTTTTATTAGGACAGCCTCAGTTAACTTCTGAAGATGTTGCCTTTTGAAAAGAATACTGCAGCCAGGGAATGAGCAAATTAACTGCAGCAAACAGGCAAAGCTTGATTCCCTACGGTATGAGGAACATACAGGGCTGACTTGAGGCAGGCTGCGAATAAGAGCTGGGGATTAGTTCAAATGGCAACACACACAGCACCTGTACTGACTGGAAAAGCTGTTCTTCCCCAGTGTTTACAGAAGAAACCTGCTTTCTTAGGCAGTAACAGCACACCAACATACACATACCCACTTGAACAGTAAAAGCCAAGGTGACAGCTAGGGATGAACAGCAACAGTATAAAATGGTGTTAAACTGAACTACAAGCTATGAAGAGGTACAAACCTAACTCAATTTCCATTAAGACAAGATGCACGTAACCACAGCACCATACAAAATCAACTGAATTTCAGATTATCTGCATTTTGGGAAATTATCAAATTTGCTTTAGCTTAATAGGTACAGAAATGCAAAAAGAAGCAGTAGTCACAGAATGTAATAATTTATTATCAAGTGGCTTGCTGACTCTTCAAATGAGTAGAATAGGCTCAATAGCACATTCAGCAGCAAAAAGATATGTCCTACCCAATATCAACTGGAGTCTGAAAGTTTTCAAACCTCTTTTACAGGATATCCGAGATTTCAGACATCACCTAAATTGTTTCCTAAGCAACAATTCAAGATCCTGCTAATGACTATGAGGAGGAATTCACAAAAGATAAAATAATAAGATCTTTCCATTGTTAAACAATTGATGGATTACTATTTCTTGCTGTAGAACTTGTTCTGTAGCCCAAAACATTAAATAGGGGGGGGACGGACTGAATTCAAGGAGAAAGCTATGGGTAAACACTCTGTATTAAAATGGTAATTCAGCATTTCCACATATGTCAAGAAATACATGACTTAACTGCTTGTATGACAAGTCCATAGACTTGGGAAATATTTTTGTATCCACCGTTCATACTCAATTTTCTGCCCAAAAGCTTTGTTCTTGGCTTTTTTCCCTTTTTTTGTTTTTGGTTTTTTTTTTTTTTTGGGTGTTGGGTTTTTTGTGTTTTGTTGTTGTTGTTGTTGTTTGTTTTGTTTTGGGGATTGGTTGGTTGGTTGGTTTGGTTTTTTACACCATCAAAAATTTGCCTATTCCCTGCAGGACTGTAAATGCCCATCAGCCAAATGGAGCCCTTCTCTTCCAGTCTTTGTAACAGAGTACGAGCAGAGTGCGTGTGTGTGCGCGCGCACATGTGAGTGTACGTGTGTGCATATATATACATACACACACAAAGACATATATATACATCCAGGTGCGTGTGTGTGGATAGGAACTTCTATTCAGAAGTGAAATGGAAGTGGCACTCTTGTAACTAATGATCAGTTTTCAAACGTCTGTTGAGGATCCAAATATAGTCTTACTGGATCATGGATGGATATGCTACACAGATTATTTCCTACTGAATGTTTTGACAGAAGATCTATTTTTCAAAACAGAGGTTCTGAACAAAGAGTCCATTATTTGTATGTTTTAAAGCACAATTTTTTAAACCACTTATCAAAATAAAATTCACTATTTCAATTTTTATTCTAGATGAGTAAAACTGGACTGAAACGTAATCAGTTGAAAAGCTAACCACTTCAGGAATTATCTTGTTAGAAAATTTAGATTAGCTTGTGCCACTTCAAACTACTAAAAAAATCTTCCATGGCAAATACAAATCCTGCAAAATTAAAAAGTAAGAGTACAGTTAAAGCTGGAGTAGTGCTTTCTTTTAAACACAGCTCTACCTAGACATAATTTAAAAGAATTCCTTCTGTTTCACATAAAAAAAAAACCAAACTTCCCTCAGTAGCCCATTAAATACATCTTTTGTCAAAACACAGACATGGCATTTTCAAGAGAGTCAGCTCTTTCAGCTGACACTGCTGGGTGGACCATAGCAACACACAAAATGTGCTCAAATGCTGCCTACCTAGCTTTAGGGTTCAGTCTCTCGGAAGTTCCATTCCAAAACTGCATTAAAAAAACAAAAATGGAGATAGGGAAAGGATATTGGGCCAGGTAGCAGTCAAAGATGCAGCAACTAAATTAGAACAATCGAGAACTCTGAAACTATTTGCCTTCACATTCAAAATGAACTCTATACAAAAGCTCTTTCTCCTCACCGCAGAACTGTGAGAGTTTTCCCAGGAAACCATGAACTTTTTAATTCAAGACTTTCCAAAAGAGAGAAGAAAACAGCCTATGCTGAAATCTCAGCTTAAAGAAAAAATAAATTGTTAAAGATATCAACCCTTGGAAAGCAAATTATTGAAAAAATATCTCGCTACAGCAAGAGATGTAAGTATGCCTTGAGATCCCAGAAGAACAAGAACTATTAAAGGTTACTTCCGGTCACCTTCTCCTTACTTGGAGGGCTTCCTTAGCTCTGAAGGAAGGAATGCAAATAGCAGGTAAATCTAACATGAATTAATACCAAATGGGATTCAGCAACAATGCACATCACAAAAGTTAAGAAAGCTGCAGTGATTTATCCTAGAGGCACATCTGGATTTTCTCTGCTTATCGCATTAAGCTGTTGCAGTGTGTGGGGGGGAAGCATAAGGAAAAATTAAGAAGCAGTTACATTATTTCTACATGGACTCCACAACAGTTAAATCCTAAAAAGTATTTTAAGGCTCAACTAAATTCTCACAACAACTAGCATTCTCATTTATTTATTGCCCCGAATAATGGGCTGTTAGTAATCTTTATTTAGTGCAGGCTATTTACTGAATATCCTAAATTTCAGTCCTTTCTGTTTCAATTATAAGCTGTTAACAAACCCACACTAAGCACTATTAAAACAAGTTCCATTAAGTTACCTTTTTGTGGTTTAAAAAAGTCTGTTTAGTTTTTGTAGCAAGAACCTTTGTGAAACTTTCATAAAGAGGAGAAATCACACTTCTGAATAGACAAAACAGCCTATGAAATGTACAGTGACAACAAGACTAAGTTATAGCACTCTCCCACAGCATTTAACAGCATTAATAACTACTCTTCAGGTAGGCATGCAAATTTTAAATGCCTTCAACAGAGGTAGTTCATACAGTTACAAGAACACCAAAACTTATACATGACATTTTCTGTCCTGAGAAACAGGCAAGCATAACCCTTTACCCTGGCATAGCTGAAGTACAGTTAACATGACAAAGTTGTTCAGTGACTTTTTGCTTTATTTCTTAAAAGTTGAAGTATTTCTAATTTATCGGTTCTGCTGTTTCCATTTCAAAGGCTACCATTATCAAGCATCTACAGAAAGAACCTATAAAAGTGTTAAAACAAATCTTTCCTATATCTGTAAGATCACTAGGAGTGCTAAATGGAAGCTCATGGTCAAATCCAAGAAACCAAGAGTGCAGGACTGATGGGTTTTGGTGGGGAAAGCTTTATATGACCATTTTTAAGTGACATGTTCAACCTATAACAGAAGTGGAGGACACAGAGTAGTCTTTAGGGCACCTAATCTTTAAAAGAATTCCAACACAGCAGTATCCCAACCAGCTCTGCTAAACCAGCTGACTGCAGAGTGCTCCAGCAAGTGGCAGGACCCTGCTGACAGACAAAAAGGGAGGATCATGCATCAGTGCAACATCATGTAATGAATTTGGTATAAGCCATTAGGCTTCTAAAGCTAAATTTTGTGTCTGAGCAATGAGTGCATTGAAATCACCTGCAATTATTATCCAAACTTGTCATTTTTAAGTAACTTCTAAGCCACTGTTTTCAACGTGTCATCACAGGTGAAGTTGTGGACCAAGGAAGAAATTAGATATTCCCTTGCAATCTTTTCTTCACTAACTGAAAGATAACTAGAGAACAACTAAATTAGGTGGTAGTGATTTTCTTCAGTTCAAGACAATTGTTCCATTAAGTCTTATTGTGAACTGTTCTTTCTTAAATTTTGAAGAGAACCCATACAGCTGCCTTGAAATGCCGTTAAACATTATTTCAATTCTGCAGCTATGTCTACAAAGACCTCCCTCCTGAGCAAGCATCAATGAAGGCAATGAAGTTAAACTGGCAAAACACTTTGGTTACTAACAAATGTTTTTGAATCCTGAACAAAAAACCAGGACATGGATTTCAGTCAGGCTTCCAAGATCAGTATTTGTTTAGTTGGAACAGGAAAAAGTCCCAGGCCACTGTCTGAGATCAAGATGATTGCAACCTTTCAGCTCTGTTCCAGCTATTACAGGTTATTCTAGGAGATTTTTATTGTAAATAACAGCTGTCACAGCAAATGAGAAGAAAGAAGTTACCTCTACCATTATAAATTACTCCACATAGCTGTGGCATTTAGAAACAAAAAGAAACTATAAACATCTAGCTCACATAATACACTAAAAATTAATACAGCCTTTTAAAGAAAACACCTTTAATAAAAAGGTTTCAGAGACTCTACTTAGTGTGAGCAATAACATTAATATGACTTAACTTTGTGTAGGAAGCATTCTGCAATTAAGAGCTCACAGAGGTTAAATAAAAACAACACAATAACCTCCTCACACACATTTGCTGAAGACACTTCATTAAAAAAAAGGGAATGTAAGGTAATCCTTGGAAATAAATACTTTTGCTGACGCTTCCCAGTAACAATTTTTCCCCTCTTCTGAGAGTATTGGCTTGTTTAAGGATATGCTTATGAGGACATGCCATTAGATTTCAGTAGTTATGCAGGATATCACAAGTTACAGCTCAGTATCTTCAAGGCCAGAAGTAAGAGTTTTCCATCAATAGAATGACAGGAAGACTGCCAGCTCCTTAATGTGGAAGGTACACAAATCTTGCCCTTTGCGTAGAATAGCCCCCAAACAACAGATTTTGAAGTTGCAAAACCTTAAAGAACTTTGGTATTAGATAAGGTTAGAAGATATTTTCAATGCTTTAGGTTTGATTTTTCATTGTTACAATGGACCATGTAAACCGATGACAGACTACTTACCACTGAAAGCACAAAATTGAGAAGAGCTGTCCCGCTATGGAAGAGGATTGTCACTAATGTTGTAACTGTAGTAAATAAGAGGCTCACATTGCGACTCATCACTATCCACAGAGACTCCAGGATCTGGAAAAGGAGTGGGAAGCAAAGACAAAGTCAGGCACCAGATGGTGTTAGCTAGGACAGAGAACTGCTTACAGAATGATTGATCTCCCTCAAGCCATACAAAGACGACATTTTTTTTAAAAAAATCATCTTCCTTCACTCCTAAATTACAGCAGATAGTATCAAGTGAAAACGTCTACTTTACCAAAGACAAGTTTCTAGATAGATGGCTACAAGGTTCTAGAATTTTTCTCCCAATGCTCAAAATTATTTCATTATGTAAAATTGCAAAAAATCTAGATGCAGTGACACTTGTTTATTGTGATTAACATCACCATCAGTTGAAAGCAATCTTGTCTTGGGAGAACAAACTCATCTTTTCAAAAGCAGAAATGCTAAAACACGAAGAACATGGAGTAACATCAAAAGGTAGAAAAAAGTCTGAAGACGGCTTCAAATCAAATAATAGAAATACTACTTTAATAAATTTGTTTCAGAAACATTTTATGTTCGTGAGATGCATAATTTTTATAGTGTTGGCAGACAACTACTCAAGTTGTGATTTTGAGTAGGGATGGATGCATCAGCTAGTCAAGCAGTTATGAAAAATAAATCAAAAAATGCTAGACAATCTATTAAATATTGTACTGGCTTGGGGAACTGATTGCTTATTAGTTACAGATAGTAAAGAGTAGTTTTGAGACATGCCTTTAAACACAGAATACCCACTACAGCCGAATTAGTTTACGTATGGATGCAGACACATCAATCTGAAGAGGGCAGCAACTTCATAAGACAATAAGGACATAAAGGCAGGGCACGGCATGGCACATGGAGGCATCCTAAATGCAGTGCACAGTTGGAACTGTTGAACTAGTTATTACTAACATTTGCTTTACAGTAAGTGTGGATAGTGTCTTTGTTCAGCTTCAGTATGTCTTATGAAAGCAAGCGCATCTTTTAGGACTCATCTCCAGCTATAGAGGAAGTTCCTCTTTACGTATATGTACCATTAAAATTTCAAGACACGTGTATCTCATCATTAGGATAAGACGACAGACATAGCAGACATTAATCATTACTGGATACAGTATCAGAAAGTGCTCAAATACGTCACTAACAGTCACAAAATCAAAACACTTGTACCTACACCTAAGAGTTCATAATGCCGTTTGATTCCCAGAGCATAATACAGCTGAGTTAATCTCAGTCACCATCCATAAACAATTTCTATCACCTTGCCAGCTGAGACCAGTTCTCCAAAACACAACTAAGGGTATTTATGCAATAATGATACTTTTAATATTACTGTTATTAAATAACTGAAAAACACACCTCTTTCCCTAAAACACTGCTTCATAAGCAGCCTTAAGAGATCAGTGTTCAAAAGAGCTATGAAGCTGTACAGAATTCAAGACTCCCTTATGCATCACACTGTGATATGCCACTGTCAGCATCAGTTGCTGTGCCTTTCCAATCTGTAACAGGCAAGAAATCAAAATTGCACCTAATTCTCTTAGCCATCTAAGGTGTCCTATTGGCCACTTAAATGGGCCAATACCAGAAAACAAGGTTTAAAAGGCACTTGACCAAAACAAGTAATTTGCTGAGAACTTCAAGTCAGCAAACTTCTGGAAGCCAGGTAAATTCATGTATCTAATTTGATTATAGAGATCATTAACAGATTTATAAAGGGAATAAAACTAGACACAAAGAGGTATTAAGAAAAAACCTTAACCCTCTCTACACTTAATTTTTTTTCTGTACAGAAAGATGTATCATCCTGACAACTTAAAAATGACAGCAACAGAACAACTCAATAAACCTTTAAGGCAAAAGACAAGCAATGGACTTTGTGAAGAATAATACAGTATGCACAAGATGAAAGGCTTCCAGCTCCAATTAAAAGGCGATTTCCAAATAAATGTCTACCCATAAAGTTCTGGGCTAACCCTTCAGGGTTCAACAGCTTATTTTTGAAAAAACATCTTTGCTTGACCTTTACATGTAATGGAGACAAAATGGCAACAGAAAAAGGACTATCCTTCTGCATCATGTCTTTCACTTTCTGATTGTAAAGAAATCAACTCCTCCTCTAAAAATATGCATCAGATTGAGTTTCCCCCACACTGAAAAAACCACCACCCATTATGAAGAGAACACCAAACCTCTGAACGCTTACCTTACTAGCAAAAAAACATGCATGGTAGTTGAGTTATTACTGAAGAATGGACTGTATTAGCTATAAACTTAGGAGATTACTTGAAGAAATTCTCAGGGCCAGAGAAAACATTAGGATACATGGTAACTCAGTGAAATATTTCAGAAACTGACTTGATTTGGAACACACAGATCAGTCACGCTAAAGGCACAGATAAGAGAAACCTAACTGAGCTGAAGCTTGCTGCGTACATCTTAATGGAAGGTCTTCCGTCTTCCTGTCTGGGAAATCTCTGAATGAGATATCGGCTGCTGGTGGAATGATGAATATTCGTGTGCAAGAAGCAAAAAGATCAATTTAAGGAGACATTAGCAATGTCTCATATACCATCAAGGGAGTTCTGAGTGATCATTCACAGATTTAGCCAGCAGCAATTTACTTTTTCAAGCCTTCAAGAAATGAAGAAAAAGGGTATGAATGGAAAACCAGGTAAGTAGGAAAGGAATGAGGCTTTTCTGTGTTTCATAAATTAAACCTTAATAGTCCAGCTATGTATTGCATATTTCATTCACCTGAAAAACTACCTTTAGAAAGGAGCATGGGGTGCAAAATTTGTGGCATTAATGAGGATCCACTCTAGTTCTCTCCCCAAACTAAGAATAGGATTAAATAAACCCCATTTCAAAAACACATCAGTGGATAAACTGGTTTATAACACTACTGCTTTTAAAGAATATTGGAAGAATCCAACGCCAAAAGGCAGCAGTGCTGCTAACACCAAAGCTTTTAGAAAAAGGCAAACCAATGATTTGGAAAAGCTTATCTTCATATTAAATCTTCAGGCAATTTACATGTTTATAGAATGAATTACTTTAAAATAATTAAGTTCTGTCTACATCAAACTAGAGCTAAGTATAACTGCTATAATGAATAGGACATTTTGAGGGGGGTACAGAAGTCTTCTGTGCTTTATCTGATACTCATAGTTAAAGCACTGAATTGATGCATATTGTTACAAACTAAGTGAACGCCAGTAATTCCCCAGCACGGCTATATCAGTCATTTAATTATATGCTTTCAACTCTAATATGAAAGTTTCTTCCGCTATGGGAAAAGCCTGAAGTGAAACACTTGCATCTGTCTTCTTTTAACATTTTTCTTACAACAAATGCTCCTTCTCTTATTAAAGAGGATGAACACTTCCCTATGATTTCCCATCAATGGAAAAGAGCTTATCTATTTGTGATTGCAATATGACACTGTCAAATAGTTGTATTTTCAGAGAACACAGAGTCACCTGTACTACTGTGAAATATTTCAGAAAGCCTCAATCTATACATAAGTATTTATTATGTACAAGCAGCGTAATCTTAGTTTATTCTTTTCCAAAGGTGGAGGAAATCTCACTATAGCTGCATATATACACACACTTATTTACAGTTATCTCATTGTCTTTAAATGGTTTATGCTTTAAAAAACTGTCAGAGCAGTTTTGGGACTGTACTGTGTCTTGATATATTCTTAAGAATTCCAGGTTAGCATCGATTTCAAGTTTCCAAATGCATAAAATCATAGAATAGTTTGGGTTGGAAAGGATCTTTAAACATCATGTAGTCCAACCCCCCTGCAATAAGCAGGGACATCTTCCACTAGATGAGGTTGCTCAGAGCCCCATCCAACCTGACCTTGAATGTTTCCAGGGATGGGGCGTAGACCACCTCTCTGGGCAACTTGTGCCAGTGTTTCACCACCCTCATTGTAAAAAATTTCTTCCTTCCACCTAGTCTAAATCTTCCCTCTTTTAGCTTAAAGCCATTGTCCCTTGTCCCATTGCAACAGGCCCTACTAAAAAGTCTGTCCCCATCTTTCTTATAAACCCCCTTTAGGTACTGAAAGGTGCCATAAGGTCTCCCTGGAGCATTCTCGTCTTCCAGACTGAACAACCCCAACTCTCTCGGCCTGTCCTCATAGGAGAGGTGCTCCATTCCTCTGATCATCTTTGCGACTCTCCTCTGGACTCGCTCCAACACATCCATGTCCTTCTTACACTGTGAGCATAAGAATATGCTGTGAGCCCCATTAGCCAATTTCCTCATCAGGTCCCATAGACTTCTGTATGTTCAGGTTCCTCAGGTGGTCACAAACCTGATCTTCTCTTACACTGGGAGGGGAGGGACTTGCTCCCCCAGTTCCTACCTTGCTGCCCATCCACTTTAAAAGTGTGGGTAGACAGACTACCAGCAAAGTCCGAGGCAAAAAAGTTGTTGAGGACCTCAGCATTCTCCTCGTCGGTTGTTACCAGTTTGCCAGTCTTGCTCATCAGGGAGGGCATTCTTTCTTTGATCTTCCTTTTCTGGCTGACATAACTGTAGAAGCCTTTCTTACTATTCTTTGCATACCTTGCCAAGTTCAGGTCCAGCTCCTCCTTGGCTTTCCTGACACCATCCCTACACAACCAGGTAGAGACCCTATACCCTTCCCAGGATACCTGTCCCTGCTTCCACTGCCTGTGCATTTCCTTCTTGCCCTTTAGTTTGACCAGCAGGTCTCAACTCAGTCATGCTGGTCTCTTGCCCTCCTTTCCTGATTTCTTACACCTGGGAATCAAGAGCTCTCATACTCTATGGAAAACATCCTTAAAGATCTGCCAACTCTGTTCTGCTCCCTTGTCCCTCAGGGCAGTTTCCCAGGGGGTCCTACTGACTAACTCCTTGAAGAGCTGGAAGTTTGCCTTCCTAAAATTCAGGGTCCTGACTTTACTCTGTGCCTGACCCATATCCCTCAGGATTGTGAACTCCACCAGTGCATGATCACTGCAGCCTAGGCTGCCTCCAATCTTGATATCACTGATTAGCTCACTTGCATTGGTGACCATCAGGTCCAGCATCGCATCCCCTCTGGTGGGGTTGTCTATTACCTGGCTTAAGAAGTTATCCTCAATGCACTCCAGGAGTCTCCTGGATTGCCTACAGCTCACTGTGCTACTTTTCCAGCAGATGGCGGGGTGGTTGAAGTCCCCCAGCAAGATGAGAGCCTGCAAGCACGATGCCTCCTGCAGCTGGAATAAGAAGGCGTCATCAATAGGCTCCCCTTGATCGGGCGGCCTGTAGTAGACACCAACCACAAGGTTCCCTTCGTTGCCTCGGTCTCTTATTCTTACCCATAAGCTTTCAACCTTCTCGTGGCTATCCTTCAGAGACAGCTCTTCACTCCATCCCTTTCTTGCTGTAGAGGGCAACACCTCTGCCCCTCCTCCCTCACCTGTCCCTTCTGAACAGCCTGTAGCCATCAATACCCACACTCCACTCACGGGATTCATCCCACCAAGTTTCAGTAATGGCAACTAGGTCATAGCTTTCTAGCAGCACAGAGGCTTCCAGTTCCTCCTGTTTGTTGCCCATGCTGGGTGCAATGGTGTAGAGGTACTTCAGCTGGGCCATGTCACCTTCTTAGAGGAACAACCCTTAATTAGTTTGCGGTATTTCACCGATGTTTCCCTGTTGGCTCCTATTACGTTAGGAGCCCCTGGCTCATCTCTAAGACTTCAAGCCTGCTGCAGTGTAGCCAGCATGTCTCAGAGCAACAGGCTGAAGGCCCTCACTAGCATGCCATCCCTCTAACCTTGGCATGTCATCCACAGGCAAGCCTGATATTATCCCACTCCCCCTTCAAGCCTAGTTTAAAGCTCTGTCAGTGAGCGCCACTAGCTTGTGAGCAAAGACCCTCCTGCCCCTTTGAGAAAGGTGAACCCCATCTGATGCCAGCAAGACTGGTGCCATGTAGGCCATTCCATTATTGAAAAACTCAAAATTGTGGCAGTTGACGTGTATTAACAGACTGGGCCCGTCTGTTTCTTCCAATGTCACTACTTGCAACTGGAAGTAGTGACAAAATAACCTGTGCTCCAGATTCCATTACCAACCCTGAAGTCTCTTTTGATCCCCCTTGGACTATGTGTTGTAGCTTCATCACCACCCACATGGAAGAGCAGCAGTGGGTAACAGTCTGAGGGTCATACCAGGCTAGGAAGTTTCCTAGCGATGTCCTTAACCTGGGCCCCAGGGAGGCAGCAAACTTCCCTAAGAGGAGGGTCTGTCTGGCATATTGGACCCTCTGTTCCCCTCAGAAGGGAGTCGGCTACTACTATAACCCATCTTTTCTTCCTCGTGGAGGTGGTCATGATACAGGGGGTAGGCCTTTCTGACCTTGGCAGCACCTCTGGTGTAGATGGACCATCATCCACATCATCATCCATTGACTGGCCTTGCGCATCCAGAGCCTTGTACCTGTTGTACAGAGGCACCTGGGAAGGCGGGGGTGGGCAAGGGGAGTGTTTGCCTGCCACCCCAACTATGAACTTGGCTCCGTTCACTCCTTTCATTTAAGCTACTGCCTTCAGCCTGGTGGAGGGAGAATACAGGATCCTCTTATCTTGGGTTTATTCTGGTGTCTGCTCCCGTTTCTGTCTCAGGGAAGGTAGAGTATGGTTCCGCCAGTCAGTCTATTTCTCAGACTCCCTAATGCTCCTTAACCTTTCTACTTCCTCTCGTAGCTCTGCCACCAGGCTGAGCAGATCGTCCACCTGGTCACACCTCACACATCTGTTGTCACTACCACCATCCGTTACCAGCGAAAAGCTCTGGCACTCCCTGCAGCCCTATATCTGGATGACTGCATGTTTCCGTGGGAGCTGTGTTCTGGCGAGTGCAAAGGACATGGCCTTCCGCCAGGTGGATACCATAGCTAAGCTCCTTCTAAGAGGGTGACGACCACCAACTGAACTCACCCCTTGAGCTGGTAGGGTGACTATGTCCTTTCTACACGGCCTTCCGCACAAACCGCCATGCCAGGCCCTGGCTAATGGGCCACGCTCTGCCCGCTCTGGTCACAGTGCTCCTGGTTGCTCGTGCTCCCCAGGCTGCTTTTTATAGGTGTGGGGGCTGCCGCAGTTGCCCTGGCAAGGCCCAAGCCTTGTCAGCAACTCCCGCAAGAGCTGCCAGCTCCTGTCGGGTCTCTCCGCTGCCCTGGCATCCCCCTAAGCTCAGGAAACCACTTGTGCACCGAAATCTCCTGCTGGTCAGGCCAGCTCCAGGGCAGCTCTCCTTGGCAACTGACTGCACAAGTCTCCTACAGTTTGAATTATAGCGAACCTATTTAAACCCCACCACCACCCTCACCTTAATCCCCACCATACACAATATACTCAGACAAAACAAACCCCACCCGAAGTCCCCCAAACATAAAAAAGCAAACAAAAAAGCCAAAAACCCCCAAACAAAATACAAACAAAAGAAAAAAAGAAACCTCCAAAACCAACCCCCCCTCAAATCACCCACATAATTTAAAATATTGATCCTCCAAATTCAGTATGCCATTCTAATAACTCATTATTCCTCTTCAAAACACCAAGAGAAAGATTTTCATGCTCTGATAAAAACATAAATCCCGAATACAGTATGCTTCCATTGTATCCTACAGTAGGTAAGCAATTTGCTTAGAGATACCAAATTTCAGTCAGAACTATTCTTATTGTCATCATCTCCAAGTTTTAATGACCTAAACAAGCACAGAAATCATATTTCCATCAATTTTAATTTGAAATATCAGTGTCAGTAATATTTATGCAATGCCAGCAAAGAAAATGCTGCCCAGTAAGGATGTGAAATCAGGATTTAGAGCTATATACTCTGCTGACTGGTTTACAGTCTGTCTGTAAGGACATGAGTGTATGGAGAAAAAGGACAGGTGTTTCCCCACAGCTGATGAGTAATGAGTTCATGGAAACAAACAGGAAAGCAAGTCAACTGCTGGCACTTTTTTTCCTGAACTTCTAAACCAGATTTTAGAAGTAAAGCAAAGCATGCTAGCTAGATGAAAATTTTAATATTAATGTATTTCAGTCTTAAATATTTATTTTCTTTACACTATTTCCTGCATTATTCTAGCCTATTTAGTTTACTGAAGCAGACTTATCATGGTTTCTGAGCACTGTGCAGCAGTGCTGTAAATGACATGGCTAGCACTTATCGTGTAGTTTCTCCTCATCTCCCTCTTGCCTAGAAGGAAACTCCATATTGATTTTAAATGATGATATGTTGTGCATTTTTATAACTCTGCCTCAAGCATACACGGTCAACTTTGAGAAAGTATTAAGCAAATTTCACTGTTAACTGAAGAAAGGTTCACTGCAATAAAAAGTTTCTCTCAACTTTTTCTTGACTCACGTCTTCTATGATAGAAACTGTAACCATTTAAGCAGCAGTTGAGGGAAGACAGAAAAAGCACACATGCTCATCATCAAGAACTACCTCGAGGCATATACCAGCTTTAATTGCATCCACGGAAACGTTATGTTGCAAGTTAGGTATAAATAATATTCTTCCAAAATGGATAAATAGTAATCTGAAGATACTTCTAGTTTATGACAACAACTCAAGTCAAAGATGAACTGTATCAGGGATTGACTCTATATACAAAGCATTTCAGACTTAACATCATTTTTTAGAGAAATGTAGTTGCTTCAGTTTGGATTGCTTTCAATGCTTTTTCTTTTTCTCCTCATGAGGTGAAAGGTCCAGTGCATTAATTCAGGAATTCACATAGTGTAAAATATTAATTTCATTCTCCACAGAACTTTCATAAAAGAAGGGAGAAATAAGCTGCTTTCAACCCAATGAATAATAATTTGAGGGGGGGGAAAGTAAGACTACAAAAAAAAAAAAAAATAGTTTTCACAACCTCTTGGTCAATAGTTTCCTCAATTATAACCGAGACAAATTTCTCATTTTAAGAAGAAAAGACTACGTAACATAAAACATTTAAAACCAGCTTGCAGGTGACACAGGTAATCCTACAGTAAGAACCTCTCTCGGGAAGAAGTCTGGGAAGCTAGTATTAATGAAGATGCTGACATTAGGAGGGCTTCTTCATCACGACCAGTTCTGTTTGTAGTATGGTTGTATTCTAAGTAGGGTTACAATAATTGCTTAGGTAACTAAGTAACACTAACAGTGTTTCCATACCTTCCATGTACTTGAATCCATAACCTTAGTGGTAGTCCAAGGAGGAACTGTTATCAGTTAAAAATGAGACCAATTTGGTAATAAGGGCAAAAAATACATACCGAAAGAAATGTTTCAATGTTATCATGAACAAATGATGCAACATCTTGCCAGTCCAGAATATCACCAAGCCAGCTGTTTTGACGGTTTATGTGCCATTTGTGTCCTTTGTGTCTTCCAGAATGCGTTACATTCTTAAAAAGAGAGACAAAGACGTAAAGAAAACAGACATTTGAATAACTTACAGGTATGAGAAAGCCAAAGACCAATGTTTTCTTAACGAGGAATAGATCCAACATGCATCTTAATATTTAGAGCTGCTTTAATTGGCATCCTCAAAAATACCTGGAAGTACTCTGTACACTGGAAAAATTAAAATCTGAAAGAAAACCGTGGTTGCTTATCCCCTATAATTACAGCTCTGTATATCATACTGATTCACTTCAGTTAAACATTAGTTTTACTGCTTGACTGATACAATGGTATCTATCTTGCTCTTTACGAAAGCACACAAGAAAGAGGTAATGTACAACTTTTACCCAGTACAACCCACAAAGGAAAATACAGGCAGAAACCAAAACAAGTAGTTTTCTCACAGTTAGTGTCTCCACTGGCAATGTTCAGTCATTCAAAAGCTAAAAGCTAAACTGGAAGCATGGAGGATTTCTTCTCACTATACAGCTTTGTAACTCCAACACAGCAAGACAACAGGAAATGGCCATAACCACAACGGCTAATTCCTTAAGTGGCTTCACCCTAATGATGAAGTTGCCTATGGTCCAACTGAATCACACCATCTAGCATGAGACTATTTGACTCAGTCTGGGACTGTGACAAGTGTTTCAGAGGAGGATGCCAAAATTCTACTGTAACCAGGTCTAAGAAAACTCATTGACTACAAAAGATTTCATCCTAATCTTTAACAGCAAGAGACTTCTCAAGTTCTCAACTCTGATATTTATATAACTGTCCCACTATGTCTGTAAGAATTTTCCAAAAACTTCTAACCTTACCAGCCTGTATTCAAAATGACAGTATCTTTTCTGGCATACATGGCAAGTATTACTCCAGGTGGAGTCCCTGCACTGATTTATCTAAGAGCATTTTACATTTTCTGCTTATTACAAATTCTCCCTAGATGCATTGTTACACTTGATGATACACAATTAGCAATGCTCTTTAACAATCCACAGCAACACAGAGATCTTTCTCCTGAGCTGGCAGTTTATTTAGAGCAGAAACATATGAGTAGCCAGAAATCTCCCCCCAACAGGCATTCTGCATTTGTAAACTGTATCAAGAATCTATTTTCTCTTCATTTAGTTCTACTTTCAAAGACAGCTTTCACCATTAACTAGCAGAATTAGGTATAATTTGCAAATTTTGTAACATTGTCATTAAAACAGATTTCAAGTTCATTGTTATTCAGCAACTATACTGCTGTAGCACCTAAGTCCTCAGGTGTTGATAAATAAGGGATTCCAAGAACTTGTCAACTGGTTCATCTTCAACAAATTCGCTAGATCTTAAAAACAAAACCCCAACCTGAGTGGTCTAGGAAGAGGAGACTCTTGTCCTTGAAAAAGACCTTGATCGCAGAGTTATGCCATCATCTTCCAAGTGGTTTATTATTCTGTTACTATTTTACTTCATTTGGTACATAGATGCAATGGTAACTGATCTATCACAACATCTCTTAGAACCTTTTAAAATATACACCATTTTCTATCTACTGATCTTCTCAGAAAGCAGCAGTTAATGGCTAAATCCACATTTCGTCGGCAATTCTTCCTCAATTCTACAGCTTTCATGGACACCTGAGCCTGGGTTCTTCAGTCACCTACAGACTACAGCAACACTATGCAGGCCTCAAAATGAAGTGTAATTATTGTGCTCATACAACTGAAAGAGTGAGTGGGGAGCTTGAAAGCTGTACTGAGAGTTAGATATGGTACAGATGTCCTCCACATTGTACCATCATCTAGTTTACCAGTTTTCAGATATAATGAAGGATCATGGAAGGCTATTGCAATATTACAGAAGAAAACAGCCAGGTGGAAAGCACTCAGATGAGACATTTACGTGGATATGGAATGTGACAGAAGAGGCAAGATTAGAAACAGACTCTGAAGGAGCTACATGCAGCCCACAGATAATCAGTTGCGGCCCAGAATGCCAATGGTAACCTAAGGTCTCTAGTATGCAAACAGCAGCCAGAGGAACGGACTTCAAGATTGTAGGCAGCGAGCATCAGTGCGTTCCTGCAGCTCTTTGTCATTTTGATTGCTAGGAAAGCTGTTTCTTACCCTACCAGAAGAGTATCTACAAGAAAGAGGCCTCATAGTATTCCCTCCAATAACAGCTGCAGGAAAGAAATCACATACAGCAACCTGTGCTGCAATACTGCAGCAACAAAAGTACTCCTACAGCACATGTAGTGACATGAAGCCCTACTGAACGACACAGTGCCACGGACCATCTGACACACAGGTTATATTAGTAAAAGCAACGAGTTTATCAGTATAACTGTATCAAAAGTAGGTGCTTTTCTTGGTCAAGCATTTAACACTGAATACTCCCAAGTGCCTAGGGCCAGCAAAATCTATTGTAGATACAGCTTTAATTTCTCCTCAGCAATCCCATATTCCTCAACAGTGTCATGTTATCTCTCCACATGCTCTTCTACAGCATTATCTTGTCAGAAAAAGAAACTGATTCTTTCCCCTACTATTTTGATTACTATACTGAAACTCTTACTTCTTTTAATACAGAGATCTTCTTGGAACTTTAAAGGTACTTTAAAAATAAACAGAATAAATAAAAGTGTTAATATACTATAATTGCAATTATTTAAATATAGAGAAGTATTTCAGGGGTATCACTTCTGGATTTTGATATTTCCATTGCAGCGTGGCTAATGAATTGCTTGCTTTTTCCTTTAAAAGGCAAACAGCATTGGCAGCATGAAAATGATTTAACTGTTATGACCTTTTCAAGACTCAGCGTGCAGAATGCATTATAGGAAGGCTAGTACAGTTGGCAAAAATGCACTGTAGAAACTTAGTGAAACGATAATAATTTAAAATTTTGAGAAAAAAATTAAGAGTTACACAAATCATGCAGAATACAAGTTTCCTTTTTCTAACCCCTCAAGATCACAAAAATTCAACAGAAAGCTCTAAACTATGAAATACAAAATATAAAAAGTGAGCAAAGCATACATTAAATGACATACATAAAAACACGTGACTACTTAAGTGAAGGACATAGTTCTGGCTGTACTCAAATTGTGACTGTACAATGATCTATCTTATACACTTGAAATTTTTACCAACTTTTTATTATTATGACCTTTACTCAGCATTCCAACTTTTTGCTAATCTTTCTCAGAAATGCATACTTAACATAATTACCTCTAAGCACTAAGTGTTAAGTTATATAAATACCACTTAAATAAGTTACCCACCTTCACAAACCAAGAGTGATAAAGCCTGTCCCAGAGCTCTAGCACTTGTTTTTCAATCACAGCGGTGTTATTCACTTTTTCTCCTAAAATCTTATGGAGCTAAAACATATAGAAATCTTTTATTTAAAAAAAAAATAATCTTATTAAATAAACTAAATATCATTTATTAAATAAATCTTATTTATTAAATTTTGTCTGTAAAAAACATTCTGCTGCACTAAGCCAAGGACTTCTTTCTGCACTGAAAAACCAATGCCGCCTCTAAAATGCTTAATCCAAAATCCTTGATCATCTTTAGAGTAAATATTTCAAATAATTTGAGATGTGTGGTACATACTGAAACATATAAATAAGTATCTTGGCAAATTCTCCTGAAGAAAGTTAACTTAAATAAATTATAATTTTTCAAAAAATCCAATCTACCACACCCAGCCCACATAGAAATTAGAATACTGATGGGGGGACAGGAGCTAAAGCCAGATGAAAAAAATTACTCGTCTTTATTTGATGCGTTTTCACTGGCAATCTTACTAAAATGATGACAGATTTTTCAGCTCTTAAAAATAAGTATTCCTCTGAGCAGAAAAGACTACAGAAATCACTCCCACCCTTCCTTCAACTCACAAACTAGAGAGTGGAAAGAACAGATCTGTCAACAAAATGGTTAATCACACAGAAAAGAATCACTAACAAAAACCTTTTTATTTCTTTTTACTTTTATGAAATACAAGAAATAAAAACATTAAAAAAAAGGTGTGGAAGCTCACTCTTACCTTATGTGTAATCCATTCTCGGCCATATTGGTACACATTATTAGCTGCTGAATTGAGTGCCTTCTGAATAACCTGGGCTTCTGGGAGCCAGCTAGTTTGTTTTTTTTTTAAAGAAGGAAAACAAAGTTAACTGCTATGTATTTTTACATGAAACACATTACAATTAACATTTTGAAACAACAACAAACAGTTAAGGTTAAATACATACAAACTTACTACAACTAGAATATTTCCTTCTACATATCAAGGAACAGACCTTCTCATAAGCAAAGCACAATTAAATCTAAGGCACGTTATTGGTTTTGGGATTCTCCAAGGTTCCTGAAACCTTAGTTAAATTGGCATCTCAACTTTTTCAAAAGAGATCTGCTCTTCAATCTCTATGTGTGCTATTCACATTACATTCTTAGAAATTTTCCTAGTCTTCTAGTTTTCTTAAAATACTATATGAAGCAGTCTCATCTAGCTGCAAAGACAACCTTCTGAATTACGAACGGAATGTAAATTGTTAACATGGTTTCCCTGAAAAAGTGACCAGATGAAGCAACAGTTTTGGGCACTAGTTATTTCGAAGTCCCCAGCAAACTATCTGCTCATGATTTTCTTCAGGTATTCATGTCACTTTCAAGCAAAGGACCTACTAAGTTGCCAGCATTCCAACACTTGTGAATACAGGGCACATGTCCTCTGCATTCTCTTTCCACATCTTGATTCAATGGCACATATTGGAGCCCTTCCAAAACAAGAAAGCATTCAAGAAATAAAACTGCTGCATTTGTTCACCTGACTGAAGATCAACATGGAAGCTTTTCTGTCTGTATAACCCTTCAGAAATCTTCTGCATTGGAATTCCAAGACATTTCTGTCACTCACCTCTAAACGTAATGTGAGCATCAAGCTCAAAGCTGGTGAAGCTTGATGGATTTGACAAGAGATATACTTACTCCTAATGAACTGAAAGATATTCTGGATGCTTCAAATTTGGATGCAAACTCTGGAAGTAAAAATTTTAGCTAAAATTCTGCTAATTACTCAACTAATACTCCAGTATTTTCATTATGTGAGTAAGCTTCTGACAGCCAAATTTCCATTTTCATTAGTCCTACTTATTTCCATCTTACAGCAAAATAGAAAGGAGAAACAACACAAGAGATGCCATGAAGGAGTAAAGAAACACATTTTTAAGTGCTTTCTGTTCTCTTGATCATGATTACTTAAGCATTGCTAAAGCACGTACATTAGTATAGCATTTATTAACTGTACCATTTCAGTTCTGTTTTCAAAAATTTCTCTTGCTCTTATAATACAGCATGCACTTTCTTTCAATCCTGTTAAGCCATTATTGCTTTTGTTTAGAAAGCGCCCATGAAAAAAGTTAACCATTCTTGTCCAGGAGACAACTTTTTTTCCTGTTAAGTGCCTGGACTCACCTTTACTCAATGTCTGCTAAGCTGAAGCAGAACAAAAGCAAACTGGAACCACCCCCCCTCAAAAAAAAAAATAAATTTAAAATCACACTCCTCATTCTTACCTATTCCCTCTCTGCTGTTCATGTAATCACTTCTTTACTCACTAGTGTGCCATTGTTTTTCTCTATATGCATTTCTCTCAAAATCTTCTCTCCCCCTTAATATTTGCCTTGGTTTACTCTAATCATTACATAGACTGTATCTTACAAACTTCCCACTGCGTAAACTATACACAACTACTCTCAATAGGAAGAGCCCTTCCCAACTGATCCATACTAAACTCTCCCCATCCGCTATTCTTTCCATTCTCAAAATCTTTTTCAGTTCACTCCAAAAACATTTTCTTCAACTCCTAGTCCCTCAAAGGCATTCTGCAGCCAGCTCTCCATATTGAAAAAAATAATTCAGCTCTCATCTTGCAACCATCTACAGAGAGCATTTTTTGTCATTACTTGTCTTTTACAGGTAAAAGGGAAAACAGTATTGACCTCTTTATTCTCTGCCCTATGCAAGTTTTTCTCCAAAACTGTAACTAGAGAAGTTTATACAGCTGTCCTTCTCCACCGAAGTCCAACCAGTCCTCAAATAAGATAGCATATTGACAGTCCTCCAGAGTAATGCATAACCACTACAGCTGCCTGAGAGTTTAGCTTTTACATCTGCCTGCAACAGTCACTCCCATTTCTGTTCACCTAGTGGATTTTTTTAAATTAAATACTATGCATAAGAGCACCTGGAAGATTATTCATCCACCCTATACTATTCGCTTAACTTCAGCATTCTTACTTTGCCCATTCTGGGTGACTGGCTACTGTCTCATTGATCAAGCTGCTTGTGACTTGAATCATGTGAACGCTCTCTTGATGGACCTAAATTAAACATAGAGAGGAGAAATGTTATGTAATGCAAACTAAAGAGAGGCTTTTGGGGTTTTTGGGGGGGCTGGCTGAGGGGTATATGTGTGACCAGTTTGTACATTTAAACAAAAATTCTTCCAACGCAGACAACCCATTATGAAGAATGAAGTGCCATTAACCAAAAGAAGCAGTCAATACAACAATCAGTCTGTTCTGACAATTTTGGTTACACACTGTGTGACTAGTGATAGCAAACGGGAATTTAAACCTTATCTCATCAGTGGAAAAAATTCTAACAATATAGCAGTGCTGTCAAGGGAAGTACTAAAATACAAAGCACAATTTCAGGTATACCTTTTTAAGCCATGGATCAAAGAAGTGTAAAAATTAATGAATGCTCAGCATTAACACGACCAACCATGCTATGAAGTGCCTCATGAAATTCTTCAGTACGAATGATAAAAGACACCCTTTATAAATATCTTAATGTTCCTTTTATGAATACAAGGAAGCTTTAGGCAGGAACGTTTGCACAACTTTTAAAGCTTTCAATTTTAAGTACTCATCATTATCTAAGCCTACATTTTGGAAAAAGGAGATTGACATCAGAACCCACAGATTTTTGTTCCATAACTATATTCAAGTCAAACATTCAATCTCCATTGACGGTTTCAAGTATGAACACAGCTCCATTAAAAAAAAAGGTACACGACTGACCTCTTCTGGTGAGAAAAAAAACCAAACCCCAACCACATAACAAAAATCAATTTCAGAGAACATGTGATCATGAATCTCAGCACATTTAAACTCAGAAGAGGATACCATGAGGTTATTACAGGCAATTACAGAAGCAAACTGACAAATACAGCTTAAGCATTTTGCAAGTATGTTTCTGATGCAAGGTAAATTAGAAAAAATTCTAAGTGGCTCTGCCACTGACCAGAAAAGTGTAACAGGATGCAAAACAAATCTGTTTCTGTAATATATAAACTAGTAATTCTTCTATTAGAATCAATTTCATATTTCCAAATGTCTATATATTAGTTTTGTCATATATGTAAGCAAACATATAAATACAAATAAATATAAATAGACAGATGTTTATACATAAGAAGTCTTGGAATGGTAACGAGTTCAACGACAAAGCATTTAAGCTGCTAAATTTTTCAAACAATTCTTTAAGCTACACGATTTTGCATAAATATCAGTAACATTCATTCAGTATTTAAAATGAGCTCTATGATTACATTCCTTAGCACACTGTACCTTTGCAGTAAGGAGCAGGGCTAGCAGAAGGGTTCCTATCACTAGCAAAAATATTATGAAAATGCTGATTATTTTATCTAGCATTTTCTCCAACCACACGATCATCTGTGCAGAAAAAAGAAAAAACATCATAGCATATAAATCAATCTTTAATGAAAGCAATGCTATATGACAGTATAGTTAACTTTATTTACAATCAGAGTGCAAAATCAGGCTCTAATCAAACAGCATTTATGCTCAAGCTTGGAGATAAACAATTAACAAGCGATGTTAGCATGATTAAGGTCATGGTATGACATGTGATTTTGCAAACAACATTTACACATTACCACAAGACACAGCAAGGCTCTCTGCAAAGCAAGCAATAGTTCAACCTTTACTAGACCTAAGGAAGCTAGCATTCATGTCAGCTATGAACCTAGATATTTGTCTTTGTTTCTTGTCCTTCAGCAACTTGGAAACTTACAGCTACTATCTGCAGAGGACCTGGAAGCTTATCAAGGTATATACTGTAAAGTACAACCATGACTTTCAAATTTGAACAGCTAATAGCTATCTGAACGACAAATGAGGTATTTCTGCAACTAACCAATTTTTTAAAGCTGCACATCACCTTCTGAACTGAAATGGGGCTGGGGTTTTGTACATTATTCAGCACTGACTACACTTTCAATCTTGAAACAATGCTCAACATTAAATGTGCATCAGCTAAACCTACTGATACAGGAAACAGGCGTGTATGTTTATGGAAAGGCCCATTCTCTACATGTCCACAAACAAATAACCATACCACTTAAGATTAGAGAAATTCTGATAATATAATTCAAAACAATAAAACTGCTCAGCCACGCGACTCCACAGAGTGCTCTAGAGTAGTGCAAGCTGAGCTTCATCTCATACACAAATTGACTGTTGACATAAAAAGCTGTGAAAGTCCATTCAGGTATGACCAAATAAATTTTTCTAGCTTCTATGGTTCAAATACCAAGACTATTTCTACTCCATCTGGCATTACTGCAGGAAAAAGCAGAAGTAGTACAGCTATACGAGAACTGAGGTCAAAGCCAGTGTCCAGCAGATGAAAGTATTTCAAGTGAGTACAAGTTATATATTCAGTGATCAGGCTGGTAACTTTTTAGTTAGAGATCTTACAAAACTACCAATATGCTTGCTGATGGTTTACATTAGTTCATTTTTCATTATTTACCCTATCCCTACATGTGAAATTGGCCCTAGGACAAGTAACTTCTACAGACTGCTGTGTGATGATGGAATTTGTTAACACTGAAGTTGTATCTCCTATTTGAAAAAAGCAAGGACTTTTTTTTTTTGGTGCTCATCTTGTAGCATCTGAGCAGTTCGTGTACATTAAGCAATTGTTTTTAAACTTCAAGTTCTTTTACAACCAGCTCCTTGTCTGATCTAAATTAACAAAAGGATTATATTCAGCATTTTAGAACTGTTGTTCAAAATGATGAAGAAACTGAAGAAAGCAAAATCCTTTTAAAAGAAACAAGTGTTGAGCCAGCAAGTTTTTTTAACAAAATCTGCACTGTATTATGACTTGCAGAAAGGAATTTAGAGAACCTGGAGGAACCTGCAAAATATTTTGTCTTAGATATTTTTAACATTTTTTAGCATTGCTGAAATATTTCAGCCATCAGAAATGCCTTGCCAGTGCTAGAGGGAGGTTACCTGCCTGCAGCAGTACCGCAGATTTCTGAAAAACTCTGAGTAGCCTCTACGTGGGGCTGTTACCTCTTTGGAAATAAGACTGAAAACAGGATTTGCTGTGCCCTTCCAAGCCTCGCATACATCTAACAATTATACAAGAGAAGCAAGAAATAAAAGTCCCTGTTTTAAAGGTCAGAAATCAAAAATATCACCGAAAAACACTGGATGGCCAGAGGATGGAAATTTTATAGCACAGGCTTCAAAATGGAGCTATTAAAAATTAAAGCTGGCCTTGTTATTCCTCAGTTAACAAAGTTCAAACTAATTGCTATTTACTTTCCAAGTTAGAGATAAAAGACATCCGCTAGTTAGTCTTACATATAGCACCTTAGTCAGACTCACTGAATCCAAGAAACTGGAGGTACTGTCAGAGATTTCCAAAAATGCCAGCCTCAATGACTGTGAGAGTGGTACCCAACAGATGAAATCTCAGTGCAGCTGAAGCTGGATGAGCAGCAACTACTGGAATATCAAGCTCCAAAAGGTCAGGATGAGGACTCTCTCTGAACTTGAACATGACCAACAGGGTCATCTTCTCTTGACACTCCTTACTGTGGGTTGGAGTATGCCTACAGTGCCATTAAGGTGCAGCTGCAGCACATATAAAGCCTGAATTACCTTTCATCTAGTTAGTAAAGTAATGGAGGCACTGATGTGGTACCAGTACAGGCAGCAGCCTCAGCCATACAAGTCTACCCTGTGTTTATTTACTTGGGCAGGTAGCCCAAGCAAGCTAGATGAAAGTCAGCTCTGGTATGCCTACAGGTACTGCAATTACATCTCTCACTACAGTCTTAAAGAGATTCAAGTTATACTACTGGCACAGAGAAATCACAGAAGACGACTGAATTGGATTGAGTGTTGTCTAAGTAAAACCAGATGCAAAATACTCATTTAGGGCTATATTTACTCCTTCTCCTTTAATTTGCTTGCTATTAAACCTCCCTTCCTTCCTCTATGTTTACCCACAATACTTCCTTAGGAAGCACTCACCTTTGCACACTCATGCTAAATAATGCATAGGTGCTATGTTACTGCAGGTAAGCTAGACTGTTAAATCCTTGTGTGCTTGTACTTACCACTGAATCAGGTCCAGACTTCATTCTTAGCCCAGCCCTGTCAGACCTCCCTTTACATCCTTCCTGTAAACCATGGGAATGCACACAAAGACAAACATATGCTGACTAAATACTACTCATTAGTCAGCGACCATGAAGTTTTAAATTCAGTTCCAAGCTTCTAATCTAAAGGTTAGTCAACAGCACGAAGCTGATGCTGCCACAACATCCAAAATTAAGCAAAGGAAAGCCAGGCTCCTAAGCTACAGAAGGTCACACTTGTAAAACCAACTGAAACATTACTGATTTGTGATAGACTGTCCACAAAAAAATGTCCTTAATTGTCACAGTTTTGAAGGGAAAGGTATCAACCTTTTAAATTTTTTTTTTAATTCAGCTCACTGCAGAAAAAAGTTTTTAAGATGAGTTGCATTCTGTTAAAATACTTCTCAGTAATTTGCAAGTACTGTCTGCTTTCAACTTTTGAGTGATGATACAAACCATATTACCCTGAGCTGTAACAGAACTATACCTCATGCTTAACAATTGGGAATCCTACTACCTAGACAGATTCTCCATGTTATGCAGTATGATACATCATCTATGAATTCATATTTTCATATGTTTCACACTGCATAGCCATCAGAACAGTAGTTTTTCTAGTGTGTTTTATCTACTGCATTACCCACATAGCGAAGCACACCTGGACATCTACTTCATTTTCAATTAAATCTACATGAAATTAACAAAAAGGACTTTTTTTTTTCCTTTAAGCAGCTTCACTATCTATCATGATTTTTTCCAAGACATTTTTTAGATTTGTCGACATTTCCCTTTAGTTCAGTTAATATTTGAGGGTATCTTCTTATTAATATCATCGAATGAGAATAAGGAGAAGCCTGTAATTGGGACACATCTCAGCGTTACACTGAAATGAGTCAGATGAGTAGTTAAGTTAGAAAAGATAGAGAACAGCCTATATGCAGTCTCAAGTCTACTCTTACCAGTGTCCCTCCAACAGCAACAGCAGAATTTAGCAATTCGTTCTAAAGATTCCTGTCATAGACAGTGTTATAAAGAACAAATCATGCTAGCCCAACTAAACCTAGTCTATATCTTGGGCTATGTATACCATGTTAAACTATGTGATTATATACTATTCTTGTTTGCCAAAAAAAAAAAAAAAGTTTCAAGCAGCTCTTTGACAGAAACTCTTAGAGCAGGAAGAACAAAACCTAACGTTTATCACTAGTGGCCATAATCAACAATCCTTTCAAACTCTGCCACCTTTAGGTTGTGTATTTTTAGTTTCTTGGTGGACTATCAGAAATTTATCTTGGTGTTCTCACAAGTACATCCCTTCAAAGACAGGCAAAAAGGAGAAAGGTGCAAAGGAAGCAACCTTTTAACTGCATCCAGTGCTCTGTATTACAGATCTCCTCCTTTCTTTGCCTCTAATTATATCTAAATAAATAAATAAATCATACTCTACTATTCCAAAAAGAAAAAATAAAATAACACACAAATGAAACAAACCCGCAAGAACCTGATACAGTTTGCACAGTATTTTTTTGCCTTTTTTTTTCCCCCATCTTGATTATAATATTACTACTTGCTCATCATGCACAAGAGTCAGCACCGCATCTAACACTATAGGACTTTCACAATCTCTTCCTATGAAACTATGAAGTAAAACAGTAGTTTTCAAAAATAGCTCCTAGGAACTAAAAAAACCTCTGTTAAAAAAACCTATATCCACAGAGTTTTGCCCAATAGTGCAAATCTCTAAAATAAAAATAAAATCCATACATTTTAGAATTCAAAGTAATTACAGTGAAATTATTTTTGCAACTAATCAATATTAAGGAAAAAAACCTGATCTACATACATGAATTTTCAAACGAGCAAATGACAAACTCTGAGCCAGAAAAAAAAGTAGTTGAGACTAAGCCTTGACCTGTGGCTCACTAAGCTCAGCTCTTCACCTGAACCGTCCTAACAAATCAATACCTTATCAAAAAGATTTTATGAAGGGTTATGATTGCACATATTTACAATCACTCACATAACACAAACATTTCAAAGTCAGGAAATAAAAATGTAGTTTTAAACCAATCACACTATATTCAAGGGCAAAAGAACATTCAAAGTTTGCCCTCTTAGTGGACAATTATAGCTGAATCATAAAGCAAGTGACTCTATCCACTTGTTCAGAAACACAGAAAGCCCCTGAGCTCACAGATTAAATACTGAAGATCAAACTTTCTAAATTCCTTGTAGCTGTTCAGCCTGGACACTACATGCAGCATTATTCCCCATTTGCCACCCACAGTAGGTACCAGCTGTGCAGCCCCATTTCATTATTTACAAGCTCCTTTTAGAAAGTTGTGCCAGCGTCCCTATGGCCTGCATGCTCTACTCCGCTCCGCTTGTTTTCAACAGCATTCAGAACAACAGTATTTCAGGTGTCTCTCACAACACGCAAGGCAGATCTATGGTTTCTATTGTAACTGCTACTGAGTGGAAAGGATGGGTTGATGTTTATAAAACCATAGTAACCGTTCTGACTCTTCCACTAATACTGAAGTGGTGAGGATAAAAGTTGCTGCTGCAAGCATAACCCACTTCCAGATACAGTATTTGATGTTTTTTCTCTTTCGCTTAATTACTTGGTTTTCATATACTTTATCACATATTAGATTTCAATCTTTAAAACTCTCTGGTCCTGCAGATGTATGCAGGCTACAGGCACCCCCTCTCCAGCTCTGTGCTTGTCTGAAGCAATGACACTGCCCAAGTCCCAGAGATCTATCACTGCACTGAGAAGTTGTCCAGATTTCAGTCACACATAAGGCCAAACATGGACTGAATCAGTTTTAACTTCTCTTGGGATGACAGTTCGCCAAAGAACAATAGTTAACCCTAGCGGACTAAGATGAAACATGGGAACTGAGGAGTACATTTCTTACAAAATACATCACACACTTTTACAAGCCACACAAAAGAAAAATTATTTTAGCTATACCAACTGCTTTAATTATATTTAATTTTTTTTACTAGCCCTCACTTTCCTTAACACTGTCGTTAGATTCAGCAGTTCTGAGACCACGAGTATTCTTATTTCACTCCTGCTATACTGAATACCACTGAGTACACAGGCCAGTTTGACGCTTCAAAAGTAGATTAACAGCACTGACTGAAGCCAGACAATGCACTATTCGCCAGCACTTACATTCGTAGCTTTACAGCTGTGCTTCACCCTCACCACTCTCATGTTAATTCAGTTACCTGATGCTTTCTCTGAGCAGAGAATAGCTCTCCAGTCCGGGAGAGAACTGGTTTTGTTATGCATACAACTGGGGACCAGGCAGAGATCAACTCTTCTTGAATAAAAGTGCCACTAAATCAAACTACCGCTTGAAAGGCAATATTCTGCTGTACAAAACATTTAACTATGTGCATTCATTTCAGTAGAAGACAAGAGATCAGGTAGAATTATATGACCTTCAGTAGCTTATACCAAGAGCTGGAAGAGAGACACTTGTGAGAGAAAACTAAGAAGCAAGGCATGTTAAGGAGTGTTCATGCTGTAAAAAGAAAAAAAACCAAAAAAAACCAAAAAAACCCAAACCAAACAAAAAACCACCTCCCCAAAACCACAGAATCCACTAGTTGGAATCACAATTTTTCTTTTTATTTACCTTCTTATTAAGCCAGTGCCACAGCTTGTCAGTGGCAGGGGGAGATGGAAGAAGAGGGAAAAAAAGACAAGAACACAGTGGAAAATTATTGAAAAATGCAGTAATAGAGAGGGAAAAAAAGCAATGAGAGGCAGGCAAAGTCATCCACAGAATGAAAATGAAATTGTTCCAGACACAAAGGTAAATTGCAATAGGAAGAAAAGATCATAACAACTTCTAATGCAAGAATCTAGATTTTACTATTAACATGCACTTTTTGAAACAAAGAGGGATATAACAAATAAGACCAACTTTAGTGATATTAAGAGCTATCAGCATTATCTGGGCAATTCCAGTTTAATTATACTGAGAGCTAACATTTCAGATTTCAGAGCAGGACTTGTAAACGTACTCTGAGAAGGGCACTTCACTGAAACACCAAAACTTAACATGAGATACTTGTTTACTGGATTAATACTCCCATTCAGGCAGTTTCCTATGTATTTCAAAACACTCCTATTAATGTCAACTACTGTTAAACACGTTTTTATGTTTTGTCAGTACCACATTCATATTACAACATTCACATTCAATGGCACAACATCAAATACATAATTAAATCTGATATACACACAACAGCAAATTGTAGATCAAATAAATGCATGAATTTCATATAATTTTATTGGTTGTGCAGAAGGCTCTTTGTACTTCTCAGCAGTCAATTTCTCCTTTTGTACCACAGTTACTTTTCCTTACTAATTATCACCCATACTGCTCAAGTACACCCATTTAAGGACCTACTTATGTAGGACTATACTCTTAATTCTAGCCATTAGTAATTAGCAGCATAATCACAACAGTGCAAAGCTTTAATGTTATTATTCATCTGTGTTAGTGGTTAAGATCAAGTAAATGAAGTTTGTTTCTCCCTGAAAACAAGATCATTGAACACTCAACAAATCTAGTGTTTTCACCAGCTGCCAGAAGTTATCTTAGCTCCCAATGAAAACAAAATATAAGAACATTTTAAATTAAAAATAGCTCAGAATGTTAATTAAGTTGTATCAGAAGCAGGAAGCAGATTTACAAAGAAACATGAACATCAGGAAACATGAAAATAAAATACGCTAAAAAGCACCCAGTTTTACTAGCTTTTACTACTCATGAAAAGAATCACAGTAATGGAAAGCAATGACAAAGCTTCAAAAACCTCAAATTGACACTGTAGAATTTGTTGCTATTTTACCTCTTCACCTGTGGAATAATTTATCAGTGAAAGAAGGTAAAGTTATTTACTGATTCAACAACATACTTTTGCCTTTAACTTTACTTCTGCATATTAAAACTCACTATACATTAGGTTTATTTTGGAAAAATGTAGCTCTCATGGCTGTGTTTCTCCACATTGCAACTCCAATACAACAAAACCTAGAGCTCTATTTTTAGCCTGAGATTTTAGTAGAATGTGAAAGAAAGTCTTTGGTATTCTTCTATAATTTCAGCCTCCTGGAACAGGATGATAAATACAGTAACTAGGAAATAATACTGTATGTCAAAAATAATTTTTTTAATTAATGTTTTAGACAGTATCTGGAAGGCTCTACCTGCCTACTATCTTACCAATACTGATGTTTAAGTAGTTCTACAAGTGTAATCAATCTACTTTTAAGAACAGGCTACAGCTTAATTCTAATCTTCAAGTCATCCAAAATTAATAAGGCTTTTCCAGTATTTTATTGGAAAAATATTTATATAAGATCTTACATGTCAGTGGAAGTATTTCACAGAATAAAATATGCACTGGTAGAGATTCTGCCCATTTTTCATGCTTGCGTTAACTACATGTTAATAAACTTGGTACCGGAAGAACCAAACCATGACTTTACCCAAAGCCCAAAGAATCTATTACAGTCCTCCATATATAAAATTCTAGTACGCTATACCTAGAAAAAGCATACAATAACTACATGATTCACTGAAGTCTACCAGAAAGCATGCATGCAAAATACTAGCACATTCTAATTAATAAGTCTAGTGCATGCATTTGAGCAACTGCCTATGCTGCTGAACTCCCTCTCAAACTCTAGTCAAAATAAAACTACATATTAAGACAACAGTCTTCTTTAAAAAAAAAAAAAATCACTGAAGCAAATTACTAGTTCTTGATTGTTCATAAGAACACACATGATACTATATCTATTAAGTTTTAAGACAACTTGATGGATGACAACAGAAACCTCCCTACTCTTTCCTCCAGGAAGTCTCTCGCATCTGAACTGCTGCATCTCTTGGCTCCACTGGCCAAACGCACAATCAGGAACTAAAGAATACAGCAAGGACATCCTATTTCCATAGTCCATATTTAAAGCAGGCCTGCACATGCAGGCACAGCTTGACCTACAGTTTATAGAGAAAATGAAAAGCAATGCCCTACTTTCTTTCCTCCTGATCAAAACTTCTCTTCAGTTCAAATTTGTCTGCATTTCCAAGATAACCAGAGACTGATGAGCAGTGGGAAAGAAGAGGAGCAGTTCTTTTCTTACTGCTTTTATTTAAGAAACAAACAAAATCAGTAAAGCTCAAAGATTTGCATGCATGAGCAGTACTCTCCCATAATTTCTCATAATGGGTTATTTTCCTATCTACATGAGCCTCCTAAACTTCATTTGGAAGAAAAAGACATGCTATTCTAAGATGTCTTCCTCGTCCTCACTACAGTTTACTCAAAACTGAACTATTTCCTAATCAGGCATACCACTTTAGAAAGACCAAGTAGTACCACTAGATATTTGTGTGAAACAGACTCTGTCAATGGCTGCTTGTACTTAGCTAAGAGCCCCCGTACATCTTGATGAAGAGATTCGGCCTCCAGTTCACTCAGTATACAAAGAAACAAAACCAAATAAACAAAAAAATCACTAAGCAGCTTCAGCTTCCACAAAAAGAAAGTACAAATAAAGTATTAAAAAGTTAAACGTCTAATTGCAAAAGGAAACAATCCTTCAACCTTGTTTTCTCACATACACCTATAAAAGATAAACTGTAACAATTTACTCCATGAATTTCTATTTTATGTTTGCGTATTTTCACTTCCTCTTCAACAGTGCCTACAGAAGCCAAAACGCTTGGTAATCCAACTTAAATACAGCTCATCCATCTTTTAAAAAAAAACAAAACCTGCAAGGATGTAATTTTCATGCCTCTCCTTTCCCTGTCCCCACAAAAATCACAATTGCCAATATCCTATGGCATTGCTTCCCAAATTGTCAGAGATAAGACGCATCCATGACCCTACAATGCACAGAATAAGCATATCCAAGATATGAAAGCATTAGTGTGATAAGCATTGGAAGACCACATATAATTCCAGCCACCCATGATAAAGCCAGGTGAACTGTAATTAGAATAGGCACAAACAAAGACAACAGAATCATGCAGAGTATCAAGTATCTTTCTTATGAAGGCTAGAAGAGCTTGAATTGCCTTAATACACCCAGCACAGACTTAGAAGGAATACGACTGTTGTCTAAAAAAAATGGGGGAGAGGTGGGATGGAAAAATGAGTTGTACCAACATTGTTCTTTTGCTTAGACAAGAACAACACGAATAGAAACTGACCTTAAATACATTTAAGCTGAAGAGTGGGAAATTCTGCTGCACATTACGACAAAAGCCCTACCTTCTTTAAGGAGAAAAGACTTAGTGGAATTAGGAAGACTACTGTATCATATAGCTATGCAATACAAGGATACTAAACTTGACAACTCATGAAATACAATACACACGATATTGTGTCTAGAGAGTCTTCTTACTTAAAAAACAAAAGCTTTTCATGAAAAGCTTTCTGTAATGTAAGCTTTTATCCTAACATGTTAATACTTCCCACTAACTTTGGAAATCCCTTTTTTCATAGCTGCAAGCCTTTTCCTTTTTCAAATTCTTCCTCAGTGAACTCTGTGAAACTGTCACTTGTTTCCTACACCCATTTTAATGCTTTTGTTGACTTTTTGACATCCGTTTACCCGTTACATCTGGGCTTAAGCTCCTCCTTTTCCTGTAGGAATTCAGAGCTATAAACTGCAGATGGATCTCCCGAGGTACAGATGTTCTGACAAATGTACTTACAGGGTTCAGCTCTTCAGTTACAGAAACTCTGAGGGAACAGCTTTTTCTAAAGCAGAGAATACTTCAACAACACAGTTACAGAAAGCACATTCTTACCCACTGGCATAGCTATTACAAACAAAATAATCTACCAGGTTAAGTCAAAACCTACAATTCCGAATGGAGGAGCCCTCATAAATTTTATGGAGCTTTCCAACTCTGCAAATTTGCAATGCAAATGTGGGCATATTTTGAGTGAGGGAGAAGGGAGGGAAGCACAGAAACCTTATTCTATGGCAATTCCCAAATACCTTATCCCACGTATTTCTTCTCTTACACAGGGAAGCCTCCCTTCTGTACTATCACGCCATTGTGTTCAACAACTACACTTCCACACAGAAATGTGTTCAAACTAGCTCAGGCCTTATGTATGGAATAAAATGGGTTGCTTTTTAAATTAAGTTTTCACAACAGAAGTAGGAATGTCTCATCCTTTAGATTAAAGCTCGTTAAGTTTAACTGCAAAATCTTTGTAATCAGGTAAGGTGACTGAACCACGAGAAGTTTGCCTTGCTCAGACAAGGAATCTCCTAAAAGCTAACTCAACATTTAAAAAAGTGACTTCTGTCAAGCTTTGCATGTAATCATTTAACGAAGTTTAAATGTGTACTTAAGTGTGAATAGTGACAGAAGAGACATGGTTTAAAATACACCATAAAACAGATACAGTTTTACATGAGAGACATGTCCATTAGTGACAGACATTTATTTCAGAATTAAAGCATCTCAGCATACAGTGAACAGAGGATAAAACAAACTTTCAGGTTGCTTAAGGAAGTAAGTAGAAATACCTTACTGTCAAGCTTTAGCATGACTCTTCCGAGCCCTCTGATGGGCCGTGGAGCAAGAGCTTCCTGACGTTCCTTCACAAAATTTTCAACAAGTTGCCACCAACTTTTGCAATGGTTTGTCATGAAGTTCAAAACTCCAAAATGAACCACGAGTTTTTTAAGTGCCCAGACTGTAACCACAAGAAGAAAATCAGGTATTAGAGATTTCAGAGGAGCACCAAAAGACTACGCACCTACTCTGTTCTGAAAGATCTATGAAAAAGAAAGAAAAAAATTCTTGAGTTTTATCTCCCATTAGAAACCACTTTCAGAATTTTCAAGTGGTTTTAGTACTAATCTCCTCAATTGCATTACAGCCATGCTTATCCACACAGAATTTAGATGGCAGCAGAAGAAAGTTGCCTGCACACTGCCCGATTATGCAGCTAACAGACTTGAGCAAGGCCTGGGATAAGCAGGTTCCATTCCATGATTCCAGTACAGTGGATTTATCACACCTTCGCAAATACACCACGCCAGACAACTACACATAAAATATCAGATTCAGAACTTAACAGTATGTTACACATAAAAGCAAATTTTCAGCCTCAATTCTTAACTCTTAGGTCTTCTATAGCGTTAAAGCTGTACCTTTCCTTCAAGAACTGACAGCAGATCATGTATAATTTTACAGTAAAAAAGCGTCCATTTAAACCTTCAACTGAAATACAACTACTGATTAATTTTGTTTTTAAACATAAAAACCATTATTTTGCAATCCGCTTTTTATCTCAGCTTGAAGATGATCACACAAAGCTTCAGAAAAATCCATACTGCTCCTCAAAACCAGACAACAGAAGAAATATTTACAACTTTTTTCCCCTTCAAAAGAAGCATTTTGCTACCACAAACAGCTTTTCTCCGACACTCCTAATATATACCCACTGTAAAATAAAGAGCTTCTTAACAACACTAGAAATGTGTAGCATTACAGTTACCAAAATAAAAGCTCATGTCTAATTACTCGCCATGAAATAAAGCCCAGAGACTTTTGCACAAGGTTTATGTTTCCAATTCTGCAATGGCACTTCTCTCCCTCAGTTACTGAGTATGTGTGCAAAACTTGTGAATCATCACAATCAGGAATATAAAACCAAAAAAGCATGATACATATGAAACTTTCCTTTGAAGCTAACAGACCTTTAATAATTATGAAATATTTGCTGTATTCTTTTTTTTGTTCAACAGAATGTTATACCACTCAAATTACCTATCTTCTCATCACCAAAAAGAAGAAAAGCAAGTAATCTTCCAAAGCTACCAGCAATTTAACATCAGGACAGACAAATTAATTAATTCACATTATAAACACAGATTTGTATTTCAACTGATTTTACTGGAGTATTGATGCAAACATACCAGCCACAATAACATCACTACAAGACACATCAACAGACCAGGAGGTCTCACAACCCAGTCCTGCTGTAAACTTCTGATACACAAACCTTTAAACAGAACTATACTGCATCCTCAAATACTGAAAACTATGGTTTAACGGAAAACAAAGCGAAACTATTAGCAACAGGATCACATACTTCTCCTAATTTCTCCCTGATTTTTTTTTAAACGGGAATTTAGTAACTGTGAATGTCACATGTAGATCAAAAATTACAGGTGTTAAAAATTCTACTTGCACAGAAAAATAACTTTCTGTGAAAACACTAGCAGCACTCCTCCAATTATATTTTTTATAGCAACATTTGATACTGAATTCCCCATCATTACATTCAAATGTAGTTTTAATAAAGCTTTTTTTTTCATTATGAAAGACTGTTCTCCAAACTAAACTAATTTCTTACTGCCATATATCAATGCCACAATAACTCCCTTGTCCTCAAAAATTCACATCATGCGTCTACTTGGAGATGTGTACAATGACATACATAACCGAAAAAGTTAACTTCTAATATCCACAGGGCATTTATCAAAGTTCCACAAGAGCCTATTATCTGTAAGCCACTTGTGTAATAATTTACATTACTGTTCATGGAGAGGTCATTCAACAATTTGCTGACATTTGGTTTACTTACCCTCTGGCACCACCATGTGGCAAACATGAGATTTACTCTCTTGAAGAAATCGAATAATCTACTAATCTTTCTACTAAAGATCACGTGGCAAACATACAAAAAGGAGAAAAAACAGTGCGAATGCCAGCACCTAACTTGCAGATTGAAGTTTTGTACGATGAAATGCAACTCATGGTAAATACATAAACTGCTGCTCAGCTAAACAGGGCAAGCTTGCATTTTACAAGGTGAACAACATACCTGAAATGGCATTCTAACCTTCTGCAATTATTTAGAAATAAGTGTTTAAATAATAACTTCTAAAGTAACTGAGTGCACGCTCATTGCAAAGGTGATGCCAAGAGGTGCTACAATCAATCACACGGCTGTAACTACATTAGGTAAAAACAGGCAAGAGAGAAAAAGCTAAAGGGGGGCTGTTACTATAAAGATGTGAACAAAAGAAGAGAAAGGCTGCATAGTAAGAAATTCCAAACATCTCCAGGAAGCAGAAAATGACCTGAAGACAAAAACAGAACTTAAAAAAGGATGCAACAGAACAAGCAAGTCAGTCAATGAAAGATCTTAAAAAGAGACAATAACAGGATTCCCAGGCTCACATCACTGAACAAAATGCTACAAGTATCCCACAACCCGGTTTATTGCTTAGCTTTTGAATTCAAAAGTCATTTTTTCATTTTATTGCATAATTACAGTATAATTTTTCCACCTTCTACATTAAGCAATTTTAAAAGACCATCTCATTCTGCCGAAGTACAAATGCATTCAAGGAAAAACGTTAATGGTACCAATATACTCCTAATAATCTAAATGCTACTTGATGGAAATCCTGTCTACCAATATAAGGGACTCTGGTGAAATTAGCACCTTTTTATTTAAGGTTTTAGGGGTGTGGTTTTGTTTTTTGGGTTTTGTTTTGTTTTTTGTGGTGGTTTTTTTTTGGGGGGGAGGAGGGTGTTTACATACTAGAAGCATTCTCCTTAAGGTCTCAGAAGTGCTTAAAGTTATTAGTCTCCTTAAACCTGAGAACTTGCAAGTAAACTTGCTTTATAAGTCTTCCTATTTTCCACTACTAAATATTTTTAATACCACTTCTCTTTTAATAATCCAGGTCATCATCATTCACCTTCTGACACTTATTGTGATCCACTGTTCTAAATTTGGCTCTGTTCATCATTATACTGCCTTTTCATAATATTTTTGTGGTGACCTACATATATTCAGTTATATGCCAAGAAAAAGCACTTAATGGCCCAGTGTCACTGCTAAGGCAACACATCACAAATATTCTCAAAATTAATTTCTATTTTGGCATAAGTCTATTGTTCAGGTAGCTAATTTAGATCCAGCGACTGGCAGCAGGAGTATTCATCCATTTCAGTTGCGGATGTGCACTTTAATCCAGGTTTTTCTGGCTCAAGCGTAAAACCAGTTATTGCTGTCTACCTAACTGCAAAACTATTGCACCCATTTTTCCTCCCACCCAAGTAGGTGCTTCTAAACAGTGGTTAAGTCACTCCACTTTTCTCTTCAATAAATTAAGCCACATAAGCTCTGCTTCTAGTAAGTCTAAAACTGATTTTCTAATCCCTTTTTCATTTTTATCATGCATTTATGAGCTAGATCCAACCTGCCATTGCCATTTCCCATGATGCCCAGACACCAAAACAGGGCAGTTTCTTCTGCAGCAACTACACTGGAATGAAACAAAGATTGAAACCCTCTCAGCCCATATTCAGCAATGTATGGCTAACCATCACATTACCCTTTAGCTGCTGCTACAGTGCCACAGCCAAACATACAGCTGTTCTTTTCACCGTGCCTCTCAGAGTTCACAGCCCCTCAAACCTGTAAGCATGACCATCAGGCACGGGTGTCGTGCCTCTGTGAAAATATATTTAAGAAAGGGCAGAAAACACTAGAGAGGGAGAAGGGAACACAGAACAAGTGAATAGGGAATAAGAGGGAACAGAGGGATGAAGAGAGGGAATAAAAAGGCTGGGGGAGTAGAAGTGCTCCATGGTGGAGCAGGCACACCACTCAGAGGGACCGTAGCCTATGGAGGACCCATGGCGGAGGAGGTACATCTCTTGAAGGGACTGTGGCCTAGGGATAAGGAGACGCCTGAGCTGGTACCTCCCCAAAGGGACTCCAGCTTATGGATGCGCCCACACTGGAAGACAGAAAAAGAGTGAGTGGCTCTGTGCGTACTTGGCCGCCAGCTGAAGCCAACCCACCATGCTTGGTAAAAGGGAAAACAGCTACATTTAAGTGTTAGATACATTAAAAATGCTGAAAATTAGCATTTTAACTGAAGTTTAGAGAAAAACCAAGCCAATTAGGAAACTCACTTTGTTTACAGTAGGGGGATGGGAGGAAATGCCTTCAGATTCACAGTAGCTCATGTATATATCCAGAGTTCCCATCGTCCCTATTCAGCCCCCAAAAGAGCAGTAGAAAAAGTGGCATCCAGTTTTACAATAACCTCTTTAGAGAGCTACCATAACTACTCCATTCTTGCTTGATATATATGAGAACAGATGCATGTAGATGTGAAGCAAAAAAGCTAATTAACCCCAGAGCTATAATTAGAATCAAATTTATCTTGCAACTTGTCCACATAGCCTAGCAACCCGTTTTTAATGGAAATTAAAAATTACCACGAGCTGTACTTCAGTACTGAATAACAGCTAAAATATTTTTTATCTATAGGTACAAAAACATGAAAGGCAAGACATCAAAAGAAAGAAAAACAAAGTACTCCAAACCAAAAGTATTCTTACAATGACACTAAATTATTCCAGGTAACTACAATAGTCAACAGACAAAGCAATTTTACAGTTGTCCACTACATGATAACAGTGCACATCAACCTTGCTATTTGAAGCTACAATTTATCAAGAACATAATAATGTTATTGAACATTAGAACATTCTTGATGTTCTTAACAAAAAAATCTCGAGAAAGTTTTAAATTAAAACTCATACAAGCCTACAAGCCTCTCCTTCTATTTTATTTAACACAAAGCCTAAGGCTATCCAAAGTCATCATTTAACATACATTTCTAATAATTGTATTATTACCTGCAAAAGGCACTGGCAATAGCTGCACAATCCAGAAATTTAGCCAGATCTGGACAATGACAATGGCCCACACAAGCGTAACAAAGTAGATATCACTAGTTTTCTTTTTTCTAAGAAAAGATCCAATCTCAGGTCTTTGCCTGCTCCCAGAAGAGGATGAAGAGGAGGAGAAAGATGATGAACCATGTGGAGGCTGATCACCTTCCGCTGCTCCTAAAACAAACAAATGCAAACAAAGAAGTGCAAATTATCACATTAATGTTCACCACAGAATACAATATGCTCCCTACTCCCAAATTAACCTTTTATTGTTTGGGTTTGTTTTTTGGTTTGGTTTTGGTGTGGGTTTTTTTGTATTTCCTTTAAAAGACAGAGACAGCCTTGGCACTGATATGAATTTTGAAAAGCTAGAGCCAGGCTGTGTAAGTTCTCCCACGTCATGCAACACCATGCCAAGCAGTACCAGGAGAAAGAGAGAAGAAAAGATGCCACAGCCTCCAAGAGGCCTCCTGTAATTGCAGGTAAATTACAAGCCAAATATATTTTATAAAATAACCATAAAACCCATAAAAACACGAAGTGTAATTCACTTCTAAAAGAAATCTAAAGTCTTAAAAGAAATCTTTGATTTCTCTTTACTTCAAGTACTCATACAGAAATCTTGGATTTGCTCAAAGCTCACATAAACAAAACAAAATACAGCATACTTTGAAGAGGCAGCTTGTATATTACAAATTTCTTACTACACTTTTTCTTTTCCTGAACACTCAAATTACAAACATAGCACTCACACTGTGACCCTAAATTGCTTGCTTGTGTAACATATTTTAGCAACAACAGCAAGCATAAATTGGTGGGTAAAAAATGTCATTCTCTCATTCATCAGTTAGTAAACATGAAATTCAATAAAAAAATATGAACTGATGTGTTAAAGGCACTTATAAACAAACAGTAAGTAGACACTTCAGGCAAAAATATGTCCAAATTAAAATTCTTGTACAGAGGACACAGTAATTTATTTATTTATTCAACTGTTTCGCTGGTAGTTCTGCCTCATATCAGACTAGTATGGGTGGCACCAAATCCATCTTCAGTCACTGTATATAGAATTTCTTCCTGAGAACACCAGTATTAACTTCTACTGAGGCCTCATGCTGGTGGCAAAACACACACACTTCCCAGACACCATTACTTGAGAAAAATTTGTAGCCATGGTGGAAGAACGCACACACAAGAAAACCTGGAAAGTTACTCTATGCTGAAGAATAAAAGGCAATTTGTTATTCTCCTGGTTCCAGCAGGGATAGGGTTAATTTTCTGGCATGGGACACAGGTATTCCATACCACTAGCCATGCCCAGTCCAGAGGGGGGAGCTGGCCAGGGGAGGGGGAGGAAGTCGAGGCTGGGGAGCGGGCTGGGGCTGCCCGGGTCCGGTGTGTGCATCCCTCCATCAGTGTTATTCTTGTTGTTTTCCTCTTTTCCTTTGCTGTTGTGTTAAACTGACTTTATCTCAACCCACGAGTTTTGCCTTTTTCTTCCGATTTTCCCCCACTGCTGTGGGGGTTGAGCGAGCAGCCGCATGGTTCTTTGTTGCTGGCTGAGGCCAAACCACTACAGTCCTTTTTGGCGCCCAACGTGGGGCACGAAGGGTTGAGATAACGACAGATCCGACCAGAACTTGTTAAAACGAATGTTACATGCATTTATTATCTTAGTTAAATAGTTGGTGGCCACAATGCTGCTTCGTTTGTTCGCATGGCTGTGTCATGTAAACTCTTACCTGCTCTATGTACTCCCCGTGATGCTGTATTACCTCTGGCAGAGGGATCAGGTTTATGATTTTGCTGTCCTGTGCAATATCAACTTATGATAACGTCACTGTTTAGGCGATTATGTTGGGTAGTTTATGCGGTATTGTTGGCCTGCCCATACCTTGGGCACCGTCTCTCAGAATTTATTAATAATCACACCCAATCTATGGGGGAAACAGGGGGGGATACTTTCCCAACCTCTTTTGCCTCCCTTTTCTCCTTCGGGCCAGGTATGACAGTTTTTGAGAATTTTGAATATCCTTGGGATGCTCAAACCAGCATGTTCCTATCGCTGTGTCTCCTGAATATGTTTCAGGTCTTGTTTAGGGTTAAACAACTGTTTAAGACTACCCCCCAGAGACCTGCCCTGAGGCTGGATAGTCA
>VFFE01009111.1:285341-310559 GCA_008921705.1 Burhinus oedicnemus
TTGATAGCTTCCCTGACAGGGAGCAGAGAGTCAACCGGCCAAAACAGACACCACCTGCTTTGACAACATTCCAGTGTAGTGGTCATGGCAAACGGTGCTTCTGGATTTGCCCAGCACTGCAGTGAAGAAATGGCTGATTAGGTCCTCCAACTGCATGCTAACCACTAGAACCAAATGAGTTGTACCTAGTACAGTCAGAGATATAAAAATACACTGACACACACACACACACGAGTACACAGTTCTGACCCTGGCCAATAACTTGTGACAAACCAAGGAAGAAAGACTGGCCACGGGAGAAAGATTTTGACAGCTCTGTAACCAAGTTCACTCCAGAGAATTCTGCCAATTATGATTATATCAGATTCAATTTACTATGATGAATTTCAGCATGAATGTAGAGCAGCTGCATAATTTATTTCATCTGCCGAAATCTACAAAATAACTATTTTCTAAATAAATATGAGCACGTCAACCCTGCTGAAAAAAAAAAAAAAAGAATACACAAGTAATAGCTGGCATTCAAGAAGGCAGTTCAAGAAGGACAGGGAACTGCTGGAGAGGGTACAGCAGAGGGCTACCAAGATGATTAGGGGGCTGGAACATCTTCCTTATGAGGAAAGGCTGAGGGACTTGGGTCTTTTTAGTCTGGAGAAGAGAAGGCTGAGGAGGGATCTCATCAATGCTTATAAATACTTAAAGGGAGGGTGCCGGGAGGATGGCACCAGTCTTTTTGCAGTGGTGCCCAGTGATAGGACAAGAGCTAACAGGCACAAACTTGAACATAGGAAGTTCCATCTAAACATGAGGAGGAACTTCTTTCCTTTGAGGGTGGCAGAGCACTGGAACAGGCTGCCCAGAGAGGTGGTGGAGTCTCCGACTCTGGAGACATTCCAAACCCACCTGGATGCCGTCCTGTGCAACCTGCTCTAGGTGAACCTGGTCTGGTAGGGGGCTTGGACTAGATGATCTCCAGAGGTCCCTTCCAACCCCGGTGATTCTGTGATTGCCTGTACATTACTGTAAGTGTAAAATGTCAGGATGTCCTAGTTTGAGGTAAAACAGAACCAATTTTCTTTTCAGTAATTTTACTTTTCAGTTAAGCCTCTTCTAACTCTCTGAAATTAAAAGTGTATTTTTCATACAGTGTCCGCTTCTAGCTTAGGTAAGGCCTGATATTTATAGTGAATACCAAGGAATGGTATGCAGAGAGGCTCTTGCTTATTGCTATAACAATCAAGGTTAGCTAACTTTGTTATGCACCAACTTGGAGGGTCAGAAGCAGAAAAGCGTAGAGGGGTCACACCTGCGGGGAGGAGCGGACAGGACAGGTGACCCAAAACTGACCAACATCGTATTCCATTCCATCTGCCTCATGCTCAGCATAAAAGCTGAGGGATCAAAGGGGTCAGCCTCTTTCTTTAATGGCCGGCATCAAAGGAGGACTCTGTCTGTTTGTCTGCCTTTGATCCCGATACGTGCATTCCTGAATCCAGATCCCAAGTTGAGCTCCTGTCCATTGCTGAGTCCAGTCTGCAACTTGCCCAGCCCCTGCCAGTGACCTGATCCTCATCCTGGAAGCTCAATACTGGTTTTGCATATATTGTATATATTTCATTATGTTCTTACTGATATTATTATCTTTTCTTTTTATTATTTTATTATTAATATTTCATTAAAGTAGTTTAATTTCTTTTCAACTCGTCTCTCTGTCATTCTTCTCGCCCTTGGGAGAGAAGTTAGAGAGTACCTGTCATCCGTTTTAGTGGCCAGTCCAGCCCAAACCATGACACAAGCTAAAGCAGTTTCAACTCTTGCCACAAAGCAGAATTTTCCATATCTTAGATACAGTGCTGGATACAAACATACTTCCTACAAAACTAGGACAACAAGGCAGTCCAAGATTAGTCTTCAGAAGGTAGGGGTAACCTAGGGTAACCATGCTGAAATTGCCATAGCATATAAACGTGTAAAGGTATATTCAATCTGCTATGGGACAAATTCCCCTCCTTTTTATGAAAAAAAGATACAGAAAAATATTCCACTTCCCTATAACTGAAGTTCATGTAGAGTGCAAGTCCTTTACGTATGACTTCTGCAAACAACCCACAGAGAAGGCTGGAGTCAAAGCAAGGAAACTCGTCTGGAATTTATAACCAGCTCCTAGCTTTACGGCCCAGAAGCCTACTACATTTCTTCAGCAAGCTGCTTCAAAGATGATGCAGGAACTGTAAAGCACGAAGGGAAACAAAAGGAGACAGTGGGAACAAGATGCTTGTAGACTAGCCTAAGATCTTGGACTTGTACTTCAAATGCAGTGTTTTGCAATCGCCCATCAAACAGGCCTATGATGGAGGTATCTAGGACTCCTAATTCCTAAATTGCAGATATGACTTTAGAACTGCAGACAGGAGTATAGCCATTTGCAAATATTCATTCATTAACACCATGAATGGCTTTCCCAAATTTGAGGGCAACCATGGCAACAGTGCAAGAAAGCTCTGTAACATACTAGTGCCAAGATATAGTTTACTGTATCATTATCTCATGCAATTGCTGCATTTGAAGAACATTTTTTTTTTCTGTCTCTGTACTAGTATCTACTCTGCCTAGTAGATACCATAAAAATAACTTTAGTTAGAGAACATCAAAGTGGTATCCCAAAACCCCATCATAGTTCTCAATCAAATTCTAATCATAGGCATCCTCTCACTTCTCTAGCACAACAGAGGGAATCAGAAAGGGAGAGGACAACCCTGCACGTTCTTCTTCTCTATAAGCAGCAGGGCCATTCAAGCAGGGCAAAGCTCCAAATAAGAATAAATACACTGTACACCTTTGCAGCCCAAGGCAGGCTCGTTGGTGGCTGAAGCACAGACATGCATAGTTCACAAGATGAAAACTACCATAAACAAATGTACTACGCTACTCAGATACTGGTCTTACACTTAAAACAAGCCATGATTGCTCCTCTCTTTTATACTTTTAATAAATGATTTATGTATCATATTCTCAGCGAGAAAGTATTCCTTGCTGTCCAAGGGGAAAATGTACTTATTTTAAGTTAATTATGTTACTCTGTATCAAAATATTTCAAAACACAGAAATCTAGATTCCCTTAGTGGGCTGCTAAGAGAAACAGTGCAAGAAATGAAATGGCCATTACTTTTGCTTATCACGTAGAGCGCCTACAAACAAAAATAGTTGTATTCTTCATGCAAGGTAACATACAGAAGGAACCCTGGAGGATTCAGATCCCAGAGAAGAACAGAACAATGGAGCAAACTGACTGCGCAGCTAAGAAGCAGACTGTACACATGCAAACAGAGTCCTGCAATATAACATGGCAATTAAATGGCTTTAAAATGCTTAACTGAAGTTAAAGCAGATATTATTAACTGATCCAGTTCAACAGTCCTCAGCAGCATGGATAAAATTAAGTTATCCTGCTACAGCTCTGAGATAATACAAATCAGGTAACAGTAAAATTCAAAAAATTGGACTAGGAAAACACTGTAAGTGTATAGATGATGCCAGGCTGAGTTGAGGTTATTTATGAAGGGAAGCCCACAGTTTCTTTCTCATATAGGGTCCCAGAAAGAGACAGAGGCAGCTTGGTTAGAAACCCACTGCAACTGGTTTGCTTAAGGAAGTCCATGGTCAGTTATTTTAATATAAACCCCAAATCTTCCCAAGTCAGAAGAGTTCTGGGCGCTTCCTATCTTTTGCCCAGTTAAAGACTTAACAGCACTTCAGTGCACACAAGTGTCATATCAGAAACACCACCGCAAAACAAAAGTAGCAGACACTGCTAAACAAAATTGCACTAAGCATGCACAGATATCCAGCAGTGCATTACAACCATAGTTATGAGGTTAAATCAGTGCAACTTCCTTTAGTACCCTTATACTCACCCGGCTTAAGTACAGCTTAATTAACCAAGTTTGAATGAAGGACTGGACCTAGCCAAGTTGGTTAGTACAACAGTATCATTGATTTGTTAAAAATAAAACAGGCAAAGGAAAGTATTAAGCTCATCAAGTAAATTGTGTGGCAACTAATCAAAACTTCCCATCAGTACCAAGCCATGGCCCAAACCACGACACTTACATTCTTCCACCACTCAGCTGAAGGTAAAGATGGCTGTATCTTGCCTCTTTATAAAAAGAGAGAGTGTGTCTGTCTATTTACTCAGTCTTAATTATACTTGTGAGGACAAAACAGACCAGAAGCACATCTCTCCTGACATTTTCCAGCATATGACAACACTTCAGAATAGAAAGCCAAGAAAATCTCTTCTTCCAATGTTCACCTTCAAGAGACAAACCACCTTCTCCAGTCCATCCTATTCACACTAGAAATAGCTCAAAATATCCTTTGTCAGTACATTCAGGAGAACTCTTTTTTCATTTCTCCAAAGTCGTATTTGAGATATCAGCGTGCACTGGCTCCACCAAAGGGATAAAACTAGTATTCAAAGAACATGTGGAATTCAAAATGAGAAGCCTGGACAAGCTTCTCAGAGTAATTTTTTTTCTTGATAGTTTCTCTCTATTGCCCACATAAGAAGATCGGGTTTAGATAGTTCTTCAGTTTTACCTCCACGTGTATCCCCATTAAACCAAATGTGTATGTCGTCTTCCACCCAAGGGGAGTGTGGGGTGGCATGTTGTTTTGTTTAAAAAACTAGAGCAGCTTAATGACACTAAGCAATCTGAGCATGCCAATCATACATCAGTATTTAATAAAAGTATGACTCACTAATCTTCTGTGCTTTCACATATCCATTTACTTCAGAGATGTAGTATTTTCTGCATTTTCAATTGCAATTAACGAAGTGAAAATGCCAGAGGTTTTAACTAGTCTACCTACTGAAGACAACATAGGGAAAAGTAGTCTCCCGGAGTCTTTATTACCATAAGTAACATTTGTAAGTTAAATAAACAGCTTTACTTTTTAACGTTCAAACTGAGTTTGCACCGTTTGATACTTTAAGAAGAAAAAAAACCCAAAGAAAATATATCAGTACACTGAGAAACAAGCCTTAACGGTGCCTTTCCCCCCCGCGCCCCCAGGTCACTTGCGGAGCTGCGCTGCTATTTCACAACGCTTAATAGACATCTTACAGCTCAACAGAGCCGATGTTTGCCCGAGGCCTCACCTGAATCACCTCCGGCTTCACAGCACCTCTGCACCGGGGCATGACTAAAGGACGGACACGAAATACCGACAGAGAAAACGCGTTTGCTCCCGCTGCCCCCACTCGATTATAGCGGCCACCTCTCCACGCCGTGGGTTACAACTCGGGGGCTTTCTGACAGCTAGTTTACACGCGGTTTTTATAGCGAAGGTCAGGCCTGCCGTACAGCACCGCCATGCCCTGCCAGCGGGTGGTTTGCCCCGCCAGCCCTGCCGCCGCTGCGGCCCCACACACACACCCCGAGCCCCGCCGGCGCCGCGGCCCAAGTCTCCTCGTAACCCGCCTGGCTGCGAGGAGAGTTCCTGCGTCCTTCAGCGATTAAAAAAAAAAATAATAAAAAAATAAAAAAAAAGCAAGCAAGCAACAGCGACTTCAAACAGGCGCCCCACGATTTTAAACGTCTGCGCCCGCAAACCCCCTCCCGCCGCCGCGCAACAAGTGAGATGGCGGCGGCCGCCGCGCCCCGCAACCGCCCCCCGGCCGCCGCCAAGCAGCGGGAGGGAAGCGAGGGCCGCAGGGGCTACAATTCCGCCCCCCTCCCCCGCCTCGCCCGCCTCTGAGGCGCGAAGGGGGTAACTGGCCCCCGCCCACCCCCGGAGCTCCTTCCCGCCCCAGGCGAACACTCACCCACTGGCTGCTGAAGTAGTCCAGCCCCTGGCAGATGAGGCAGGCGGCCTGGGCCAGCAGCATCTGCACGCCCAGGGAGCTGCCCAGGCAGTAGAGCCCGTAGAGCAGCGGCCCCCCGGCGCCCAGGAGCAGCAGCAGCCGCCGCCGCCGCAGCACCTGCTCGCCCAGCGCCTCTACCCCGTAGTTGGCGAAGCAGATGGGGAGGAGGAGGGCGGCCAGCAGGACGGGCGTGCGGGAGCGGTGCAGGCGGCCCAGCCAGCGGCGGCCCAGCGCCGTCAGGGAGCTCTTGAAGGGGTGCAGGAAGGTGCCGCAGAGCACAGCCCAGAGCAGCGGCCGCAGGAAGGCCTCCAGGATGAAGTAGACCAGGACGGCGGCTCCGCAGCACAGCCCCGCGAACAGCAGCGCCCCGGTGTTGTAGAAGGCCTGCTTGATCGGCTTCTCCAGCCGCGGCAGCGACATCCCCGCCGCCCCGCCCGGGCCGCCCAGCGGCAGCCGCGGCATGGCCGCCGCCTCCGCGCCCTCCGCCCCACCGGCAGCCGCGCTGGGGGAGCCGCTCGGCCGCCGCCTCTGCGCCGGCGAACCCGGAGGGGCCGCGGCCGGGGCCACCGGGGGCTCTCCGCTGTCAGCCATGGCGCCCGCCCCCTCCCGCGCAGCGCCGGGCACGACCGCGACTCCGGCTGCTGCTGCCGCCGCCGCCAGAGGCGAGGGCGCGGAGAGGCGGCCGGAGCTGCCGGGGGCTGTAGTGCCGCCGTGCGGCTCCGGGCACGGGCCTGCGCCCAGCCCGGCGGGGAAGGGGAGTTGCCGGCGGGGGAAGGGTGCTGGGAAATGTAGTTCTGCTCCGGGAGAGCCCGGCGGCCGCGCCCGCCCCCGCGGGGCAGGGCCTGCCGGGGCGTCCCGGCGGTCCTTCACCCGCTCCGGTTCCCGCCGAGTGCGGGCCGAGGCTCCCCGGCACCTTCGGGACTGTTGCCGAAGAAGGCTGCCGAGGGCTGGAGCTTGAAGGAGCCCAGCAGCTGCCTTCACATCCCCGTCCCAGCAGCGCAGCCCCGTTAGCCGCTCTCCCGTCCCCGCCGCTGCCCTGGAAGCTGGAAACACGGGGGAATTTGCAGTGTCATTGCAAGGCGGAGAGCGAGACTGGTTCCACCAGCTCCAGCATTTTGCCTTGTCTGAACACGTTCTGGCGTCAAATTACTTAACAAGGAAGCATCTGCGCTTTTACCGGGAATTGGGCCCGCTGAAAAAGTGGTTGTTCTGTCTGGTTTTTTTAGAGCCGACATTTGTGACATGATGTTGCATCAAATGTTTATTTTGCAGATAATGTAGGGGGGAGCTAATTTCCTGCATCTGGCGTACACCAGCCCTCTCTCCACGCATGAGGGTGACAGCTAACATTTTACAGGCGGTCTAAATGCCTCTTACAATAAATAGGCTTGGTGTGAGCAAGTTCTGTGAGGGCACGGCCTTTGAACTAGCTCAGTGCTGGCACTGTGCTACTCAAAGTTTTCCTTTCACAGCTTAACACAACCCTTCAGCAGGTACTAAAGCTATTGGTAACACTGCCAGAAAACCCCCAGAGGGATCTTCCTCTTTCTTCTGAATGAGAACTGCAGCATAACTTCTCTAACATATTACAGAGGTTGTACACCTCTGAACATGTAAAAATCTGATTTTTTTTTTTTTTCTTGGGACTTACATGCAAGTTTAACATTATGTAACTTCATGGTACATTTGTGTCCACCAGAGCTTTGGTGGAGCGTTTTTTGCATGATGCAGATGTCTAAAAGCTGAAATTAATCTGAGCACAATTGTTTTTAACCTGTAAAACGGGACTACAACTGTTCATAGCCCAGCTTTAAAAGGCAGAGCAATATAAAGACAACAGGCTATAGCTGAGACTTACCCCTATCGTCATCCCAAGGAGGAAAAGGTAGAGATTTTTCCACACACTTCATATAACTGCGTTGCATCCTACAGCTGTAGGTGGAGCTGGGCCCAGCCAGTTTCCTCCAGCTTTTGCACTGCAGTGCCGACTTCTCCATGCTGTAAAGCCTTTCCTGCCAGTTACACACACGTTCGTGCTTATAAAGGTCCCACTTGGCTCCTGCAGCTCCTTAGTTTCCATTGGTGAACAGATCACGTGTGGGTTTGACAAAGTGCTTTAATTTCATGCAGTGGAGGCATTTATAGACCTACAGGTACTTCGTTTGATCCTGATGGTGATGAGGCATTACAAGCAGTTGTCTGTACGAGAAGCTTTTATTGCACCTTAAAACGATACTGCCACTCACTGCTCTTTGATCAGATAGATCTGCTGCCTGACAGGGTGTTGAAATAGGTAACAGGCACATATTGCTACCTGAACATTTTCTCTTCAGTTCCTGCAGAGCAGAGGAAATATGCCAAAAAGAGATTCTATCATAAGCCATTTATTGCATTAAAGTTCAATTAGCAAGTGTCAGTTAAGATTTACACTGGGGACACACACACACACACACATGAGGGAGAGCTGAGAGTACAAATCCTTCTGTTAGATAAACAGAGATGCCAACAAATCAAATCTTCATAGGCACATCCTTATTCCTTTGATTTTTCTTAACAGACTCAGGCAGTCATGTTCTTCAGGAATAGAAATTAATGTCACCTCTTTGATTTGAGTGAAGCTATAAATATTGATTTACATAAGCTGAGGATTTGGTTCCTACTGTAGAAAACCTTTCCTTTCCAATTCTGTGTTTCACTATTCATTCTAAACAACTAAACATATCAGAAATAAAATTTAAAAAAAACCCACCACAACAAACAAACAAAAATACCCAAACCAACCAACCAAAACAACAAACCCACAATGCAATAAAATAAAGATTTTGAACTCATGTATTACCACAATATGAACACTCAAGAACACGGACATGACCATAAAGGTGGTGAGATGCTGGAACAGGTTGCCCAGAGAAGTTGTGGATGCCCCATCCTTAGAAGTGTTCAAGGCCAGGTTGGATGGGGCTTTGAGCAACCTGGTCTAGTGGGAGGTGTCCCTGCCCATGGCAGTGGGGTTGGAACTAGATGATCTTTAAGGTCCCTTCCAAGCTAAACCATCTTATGATTCCATGATAAACATCAGAAAACAATCTCTGAGGTGACAGCTGAGGGAGGATGCATGATCTTCAGAAGACACACCTCAGGCTCTGAACACTTAATTCCAGAACAGATTTCAAACAGCAACTGCAGCCTTAACAGCTGGTTTTGTTAAGATTTGAAGCGTTATGTGATTTTAGATTAGATGCCAGTTTAGGTATGAATTGCACTGATATATTGTGGTTTAGGCATTTTTATGGCCATAGGTAAGTAGTGCACCTCAGGGTCCTATACTACCAGAAATTCTCCAACAGTTCCTTTGGATGTATTTTTACTATTAGTAGTTCTTCAAGAGTGAAGAGGGCAGCAAAGGAATGCTTTTGTGTCAATGTAGAAAACATGTATGTGCCTAAAAGTACACGTGGTAAGTATTGGTAGTCCTCAGTGCTCTCTTATAGAAACATAAAATGAGGTATTAACTAGCAAGAGAGAAGTTTGTAACTTCTGGCTGCCATTGCACTAGTACCCATGATTTTGTGCACCAAACTCAAGCTTTTTGAGTCCCCTTCAAGAGATTCCAGTCACCCGTAGTTCTTAGTCATTTGGTGTGCGGTCAGCACAGCCCAAAGTTACAAGCTGTCTCACACTGATACCAGAATAGTGGGTACTGAGGTGGCCATGAAGCAGAGGAGACAGACAACACCGGCAACAGCAAGTTAATCGTGATTTATACCTGAAATAACCACATGAAACTATGAAATAACTCAGCAATGAAGCCACAAGGTGTCAGCGCTGGCCTGCGTATTTAGAAAAGAACTCTATCCCTGCTTGAGAGACTTCTTGTTGGTTTTAACCTGTGTTACTGAACATTTGTGAACATTCAGTTGAGGTTATCTTACTTCACTAGTTCATCTCAGTCTAGTGACAAAGCAATATCCTCTTCAGATGAATGAAAAATACTCAATGTAAACTACTACAGTTTCTATAGTAGTAGGACCAAAGAAAAAAAAATATGTGATCTTTAAAGTTCATCATTAAGATACAAACTTTGTATCTTTAGGTCATCGGCACATAACTTTGTATTTTGGGCCAAAGAAAAACATCTTCTGTTCTGCAAAAGCCTGTTCTGACTGCTTCAAGAGCTGCTCTGTCTGGCCAAGCAATGGGGCAGTGATGACAGTAGATAAAAAACACCCGAATTTGTAATATTGTCAACTTGATTATAGTTGCATCAAGTAGGTTACAAAAACACAGCATAGAGGTCACTACAGGAACCTCTACATTCTACTTACTTATAGTGACAATTGGGTTAGTACTCTGTTAAAATACAGATGATTACATTTATTTACAGCTTCATTGTGATTCTGATGGTGAAAAAGAAACCAAAATGTAGTCCCCCACATGTGTTAATTTGCTACTGTGGCCAGCTTCACTCACTTTAATGGAATTACTCAGGGTAATAAATCCAAGCCCATGGCACAGGAAGGGATTGTTAACACAGGGCAGCAGCAGAGACTTCTTCAGCCTCACAGAGACTTTTTTTCCCCTTTTATAAATGCCATACCACACATTTTCTTAGACTAAAAAGGCATTTATTATAACAGGTTTATAAATATTGTTGTCTGTCACTGTCAAATAGCTAACAAGGCTCACTTGAACACCAACATTTAGTATAAAACAGATGTTACAAAGCAGTATTTTAGGGCATGCACTGATTGCAAAGTAGTCCTGTGGGTCACCATAATTTCATTATGTATTCATTCAGTGTTATTCTTCTGAAAAGACTACTGCATAAATACAAAGAAGTTTGATGATTACTTCTGGACTACAAAACCCCAGTTCTGCACTCCTACCCGACCAAACGCTCACTGACTTCACACGGATGCTGGGTATTGGCGTACAGAATGGAGCCTAGCATAAAGAATGCAGAACACCATTTAGCACTATAGTTACAAGTTGCTTATTTGTATGTTTTATCTATGTATTAGTCTTGAGAAAGCGGAACAAAGTCAAAAGGTAGAGGTGACATTTCAGGTTCAACCATTACACTTCATGTAATCCAAAACAAAGTGGCAAGAGTTAACATAGTTACAACAGCCTGCTTACATGAAAAGAGGTTAAAGCAAACCAGACCTCAGGATATATCAATCAGAAATACCAAGGCATACCAGGCATCTGTTTTAACCTAAAGAGAACTCATGATGCTTCAAATATGCTAACAAAATATATCTGCCTAAATAAAGGCTGAGGACATCACACACAAGTATCAGGGTACCACTATTTCATTTTTCTAATTAGTTAATAGGTTTGGAAGTTCATCTTTGACTATCTGTGTCAAGACTTGAATGATACTTCCAGCTTTAGAGAAAATCTGTTGTGGTAATTTTTTCTATTTCAATTTTTATCACAGGTTTGATACATCAACCATAAAAAAAAACTGAAAAAGAAATCATTGCTTTATATGTGAGCAGTCCAATATTGCAGAAGCAGATATATTTTGTACTTAAATAAGAAGATTTTTTCCTCCTAGATTTAAATATGGCATCTGTGCTTCCTTTTCTATTATTGTAATACTCTATATGACAATATTTTCTTGACTTACAGAATTTATCCTCATCTCATCTTGTTTAAAAAAAGAAAAGTAAATAATACTGTAAACACACTAATGTGAGGCTAATTTTTGTACCGAAGAAGGGGACAAAATGTTAGCATATAAAAACTGCAAACATAATACCCTAGCAAGTAACGTCTCAGGTTTATATGTATTCTTCTGGATCACTCTGCCCCCAAAAAAATCAGTTAGGGGTCAGGGAACATGTAGGATTCTGTGTTTTCTCTCCTTTTATCTCCAAAGCAGAGTCTACCCTTTTGCTTTTAAACTCTCTTGTATATTCTCAGACCTACGCGCACACACGCACACACACAAAAATACCTTCAGCAAATTTACATTGCCTAAATATTTATTCTGGGAAAAATATTTTTCATTAATCTAAACTTCGCAGATCACTGTTGTGAAAAATCAGCAAGAATATTTTTATTCCTTGGCACACAACCTAGGCGAATTATTCCTTTATTTAGTCTTCTACTAATACCATCTTATGAAATTGAACTGAATGATGTCAAGCTCAAGAGAGAGATGTGAAACTAAATTAGGCAACACATTGCAATCGCTAGTTGCTATAAAATGTTCACTGCCCTGAGTAGGCATTGGAGCCATAAAAGATTTGCAGCTGCTTGGCACTTTTGAAAAATCCAATTACTTCTTTAAAAATGTAAACATGAATTTGAGTTAAGTATCATTTAGAAACAGCTCAGACCAGGTAATTCTGTAACGCTCCAGTCTATAAAGAGCACGACACCGTTCAGAAAGTTTCTTAAGGGTCCCATATAAAAGTTCACCTTGTAAGGACATTCCTAAATAGCCTCTAACTGCAGATCAAAACGAGCCTATATGGAGCAGCGGCTGTTCTAAAATACAGGCTGTGAAGTCCTGCACGTATTCCAACCTCACATTGGTTTGAAAGAACATTCCTACTTAGATAAGAAACACAGAAGTAGGGCAAAAGCAACAGCTGTGAACAACTATGAAGCTGCACCAGGTGAAGTTCAGAATGGACATGAGGAAAAGGTTCTTCACTGAGAGGGTGGTTGGTCACTGGAACAGGCTCCCCAGGGAAGCGGTCATGGCACCAAGCCTGTCAGAGTTCGAGAAGCATCTGGATGATGCCCTTCGTCATACGGTTTAGTTTTAGGTAGTCCTGCGAGGAGCAGGGAGTTGGACTCCAGGATCTTTACGGGTCCTTCCAACCTGAGATATTCTATGAATCTATGAGTGCAATTCAAACTACTTAGCAATCAAAAAAAAACGCAAACCCAAACCTGCCCCTTTCGTTATGGTAGGCTTATTGCTGTTGCCTATGCAAATCACAGATTTTAAAAGAACGTAATGTCTTTTCAGTCTGCCTTTTCACACCTATCAGTTCCACAAGCTGCACGCATCCTCCTTGACATTTCAAAATTACACTGGTTTGCCTCAGTATCTAAGCCCAAATTAGATAAGTTAAATAACCAAGTTCAAGCATACGTGTTACCAAACTCGCTGTAAAAGTAAAAAAAATAAAATGGAAGTTACCCAAGTGATTATTTCGTACTAATAAAACAGGTTTGGAAAAGGAAGGTTTACTTAGATCTTACTCTATATCTGCAAAAATCAGACACCTTGACATATAAATAGCACAGAAATAACCAGATATGAAAAAAAGATGTGGTGAAAAGTTAACATATGGCCAAAAAATACAAATTATTTTCTTTTGATTAATTTTTGTACTCAAGAAATTGAGATTTTCTTTAAAACCTTCCAGTTAGATCCATATCTGTGCTGGGCAGGCAGTGGGAGAGCTGCATCAGGCCCTAATACACGGCTACAGAAACACTGATAATGAAATTAGGGAAACAGACAATGGACAATGAAAGCTGTTATGAAAAGATCCAGAGCCTCCATCTTTCAATACTTGAACTGCTGCAGCAGTAGTTTGTAAAATGGCCAGGTACATACACACCAGCCAACAGTCACTACTGTCTACAGGGTCTTGACAGGTCTTCATACCTCCGAAGGCAAGATCAAGCCTCTAGCTTTCACCTCGGAGTTTCACGGGAGTACACATCCGGAGGCACAGTCTGACCTTGTGCCCACATCAGCCCTTACACAGCTAGGACCTGCAGAAAGGCTAAATTCTCATTAAAGTCAGACTCTGTTCCTTCTATTCCCATCACGTAATATTTGCTTGTGATTAAAGGTGCCAGACGTGCTCTGCCACATGTAAACTCATGCAAAAAATAGGAAGCATACCAGAACCATTAGCCCTTCCTTGTCATTCAGCCTTACTACCTGTCTCTCCAGTCTTCTATCCCCAACTGTTTGAGGTCACCTTTGCCTCATGGTTTGGCATTCACGCAGATTGCTTCACCCATTCATTACACGCTGCAGAGTCAGGGCTGAAACAGAGGATGCCAGTTCATGCAGGTTATGCACATACACAGCTCCATGAAGCACTGAAACAACTGTCATATTTAAACGTGCTTCCACTTCTATCATAAATGTAAGGGTCTATACGAAGTTATACTTCGTATAAAATACTAGCATTCTTACAATAGATATCTCTGAAAATATGGGATATTAGACCTTTTGTAATTCTGTGAAATACAGGTTTCCTTCTCCTCAAGGCATTACAAAATACTTTTCTTTGGGGAAACTATTTGGAGATGTTAAAAAAAAAAAAAGGATGGGGGGCAGGAAAATACACCCGCTATACATCAGTGTTTCAATCTAAGGAAACCAAGGAGTCACTAAACGCAATTTAAGTGCTGATAAAAGTTACAAAGTTTGTATATAAGCTTTAATTCTGCCTCTAGAGTACGGCATGGTGCAAAGTTCCAGTGGACCCAGAAGAGATCAGAAAGATCAGACAGAGGGTCTGTTCTCTAAAAGGAGAATAATTTGCTTGATAAATGTCTGATGCACTGGATAGATGGGAAAGTAAGGAGAAGACAGACAAAAAACAGGGAGACCTGCATTTTCCCTTAAACTTATAGCAGTCATTTACTTACAGATAACTGGAGTATCATCAATGACACAGATTTCTAACTGAGACCTGGATAATGATGAAGACAGCTGTGTGTCAGTCCTCCTTACCCACTAACTCTTCTTCACAGCTGGGCTAAGACTTGTCAGGATCATCTCGCTAAATAGTGTAAGGCATCTGTGGAAGGGGGGACAGGACATAGGCTAGTGACAACAAGCACAGTACTTTTCGGAGGAAGACTAGACATTAACACTCACGGTAAGAACACCACCCACAGTTTGGCAAAAGAAGATATGCATATTTAAGGGATTTGGTGTAGGATGGGTTGCGCTGTTTGTTATTTCCATCTCGCAGTAGCCACTGAGTACATGGAGGCAGTTGCAGGACTTTTCTTCTTGGTTCAGACCCAGGATATGGTGCCCCAAGTGAGCTTCAAAACCGCTGCCTGGGTGTGCTGATGTACACCACACTCTGGTCATTCTCTAATCCCTGTGCTCAAGACTAGAAAAGTCAGTGCCAAACACAGGTTTGACGACATTTAGCCCAGTCTGGGGGTTTCCTCAGATTAGGGAGACCACAAGTGTTTCATTTCTTGCTATCCAAATATTGCAAAACCAATCAAACAGGACAAGAAGGCCACCGAGGGATTTCAAACTTTTCTCATCAATATGTTCTCTTTCAAAACCAGAGTAATTCCCTTATAATAGTAGAATTTTGGAGAAAGCATCATCCAGTATCCAATGACATTATCAAATCAGCTGGGCCTTTTTGGAGGGGAATCAATTAACATCTAGGAGTATCTCATCTATACGTAAAAATACACATAGTTATTTGATTCCAGCAAAATAAAAAATTAGTTTCTGAAAGCCTGTCCTCTCTGCTTATTTTTCTCTCTTTCCTATCCTACTTATTATTAATGTAATCTCAGGCCTAGCTTACTATTTCTAGTGGAGGACCAGTCAGACACTACAGTCAAAAAACAAGGTTCCCTTCACGGTAGGCACCATCACAAATATAAGCAGCTGATTTCTCTTCCAACTAACTTACAAACTTCAAGTATACAACATTCTAGATAAGATGGATGGAGTGAGCAAAGGGTGATAATATGGTTAATGTGACACGCAATAGTCACAACTGAATTTTGTTCTGCACGGAAGGAACATACTCAAGGACATTAATTAATGCCTTATGGTCTTTACCAGTACTATCTTTCTAATTAATAATCAAAGTTAAATTTCCAAAGGACACCACACTCTAAACTACTTCTGCTACCTACAAAGCATTTAGAGCAGGAATTACAGCTTTACCATCTGGAAAGTAGTATGCAAAATTTTGGAACAGTTACCTACTAGCTAAACTCAACCATCAGCTGAAATGCCAAAGAATAGACTGTGTCACTGCTTGCTGCGGACTTTTATTCCTCCCATTTGATCAGAAATACTTAATTAGTGTTAATTAAGTACCTCGAAGTGCACATTTCTGTTAATACTTCAACAAGAGAAAAAGACAATGACAAGAACACCGGACAGCACACTTAACGAGTAACCTGAAAAAGGCAAGAAACTGTATTTTTACCCTAGTTGAGAACAGCTGAAGACTGAAGCGGTTTATACCCTGTCCACGGCAGAGAGCAGCTCTGCCTCCACTCTGAATTTGTTACTGCTTTAGAGCCTGAACTTTAAACGGGGCGGGCTCCACGTCAGTGGAAAGCAGCTCTACAGGTGTTGCACATTTACCTCATTATTAGCATTATCATCTTTAAGGTACCTCTGTCCTGAGGTCCAGCCAGGCTATCCTAAATCCAGCACTGTATTAAAGAAGCAAAGAGGAGCCAAAATGGGTTTCTATCCTACTTTAGTACCTTTCAATTATTAGATTAGCCCTTTAGTGGGTAGTCAGGTAAATACCTGAAACTAAAATGGTAAACGCAAGGCCATAAACTGAAGCAACCCTGAGGCTACTTTAAATAGCTGTGATCTCTGAGGAGGAACTGCAGTATCTCAGCTCTCTCAGCTGCCTACAAATTAGCACAAGGGAAAAAGAATTTGCCCTAATGATTTCTTCACTTCACCCGGTTGCTGAATATAAAGCTCATTAGCCAAGGCTTCAGCTAATCTTAAGGCTCAGTTTTACAGCTATGATGGACTGAAGCCAACCGTCTTTGTTAGCTGAGCTCCACTATGTATTTCATCAGATGATGAGTAGGTTATCCAACTTGAGAGAGGTAATTTATACTAAATAAAGCTACTATATGTACTTTTAAAGTTCACTCTGTTCTGAATTTCTCTTTCCCCTCCAGAAGTCTAGTCCAGCAATTTTAAGTGAACAAATTCTTAGACGTCCATGGAAATATATATTACTAAACAATCTTCTTTTTGAAATAGGGATAAATTGTGATTGAGATAAATTCCTCTTCAAACCTAATTCATATACTTTAAGCATAGATTTGAAGAAGACTGAGCCTAAAAAAATTAGTCTACAAACTTCAGTCTGTGAAAAATGATGCAAACCCAGCAAAGCTAGTTAATCTTTTTACTCTATGCAGCAACGAAAATAGAAATGTGGTTTGTCACATAATTTACCAGATCCTATGTTACAGAGTCCTCAAGCATACCACATTAGATAGAACTTTGGCACAATTCAAATTTTAATTCTGTTTAAATAGAATTTTAATGCAAGTTGGGAAGTGAATGAGCAACCTTATCTAAGCACATTTGACTAGTACATGTATACGTGTCATACTCTTCCTGTTATGTGAAGAACAGAAATTCTCCACAAGAAATCAAAGGTTTTTTTATAATATTCTGTGGCTCATAAATACCTTTTGATACTTTCCATTTCAGTAATACTTAGGACTCATCTCTGTAATACTTATTGGTGATTAAAAAAATCTAATGTATTTCCTCTAGCTCATCTTTTTCTACAGTAACTACATTTCAGCAATGGTTTGCTGAAAGTAAAGATACTGCTCTTCTCATTAATCCTTATCTTTTCTAACAAATAATCTCAACAATATTTCTGTTTATTTGTAAGTTAATACTGGCTGCCCATATTCATCTTTAACATGAACAGGATATACAGGCATACAACACAGAAAAACAGATTACTTTGTACTACTACACAACTGCTTAAAAACATATTTACATGTCAGCAATATTACTGGTTTTTCCACAAAAAGAGAAAAAATGATTTAATCTATTGGGAGGATGTCCTATGGCTTGTTGGGAACTTCTGTGTTCTCTATGTTTTACATCTGTTTTTCCTATGTATGGAGAATTTCTCCCTTCCCCTTGTTTAAGTAACTTTATATCTCGCTCATAAAAGAAGTAGCCATTTCTTTCAAGAAGGCAGTTGAAACAGCGTTGTTATAAAGACATTCACCACCTCTTTTCCATTGAAAAAAATCATGTTAATGTTTGATTGTGCAAGTTTAGTTTTGGAAAGTACCAGAGCAAGTAAACCTTAACAAATATAAAAACATCTGGGAGAACTGTCCATTACTGAAGGGCAGGTTTTCTACTGCTATGTCAGTATCCTGATCTCAAGTTCAGAAACTGCACTTGGACTTGTGCTGTCTGCACCAGAACTACCAAACAGCATTATAATGTTTCCCCAAATTTGCTTTTTGGGAGCAATTTGGAAGGCAATTTTGTTATTTGATAAGATGTTCATCACTAAATTCAGCTAAATGCACATACAGACACCCCTCCCAAACACACATACACATGCACGCAGATTGATTTTACAAAAGTCTCATTTTCTTTAAGCAAGTAGTCACAACACTAAAAATATTCTCCTATGTGTTCACTGATTATTCTTAAATGATTTGCCAGCACTCTGCCACTCAAAGGAGATGGTTATTTCATTCTTCTGAGAAGCTAACTATGTTCAAAAGCAGCTAGATGATGATGGTGGTGTGATATAGATTCCAATAGAAAAATGCATCGTCCATCCGTATAGCAGTCCATCCTGAGAAACTTCCACTGACACAATCTTGCTATTTTCCTTCAGTCATGGGGTTCCCATCAATAAATAGAAGGTCAGTGCAACAATGAGGAGCAAGCAGAATGGAGAAGAGAACGTCTGATAGGCAGCTGATGGCATGAAAATATCTTCGTACTTGTAAATACTGACAACACGCTCTGATACGGGTGGTGAGTCTATATCATGACGAGTTATAGAACCTTTAACAGGTAAGGGCAGAAAGAAATTATGTCAGATGCATTTTTTCTATAACTCTGCCAAAGAAACAGGTAGACAGTCAAGTAATTTTCAAACCTACAGGAGCATGCAATATTACACTGTCAGTGAGTAAGTTCATTTCTCTGCTTTCTGAAAATAAACTTCTGAATAAAACAAATGAAATTCAAGTAAACAATAAACAACCTTCAAAAGAATTCATAACTTCTAGTTATGAAGTTCTAAATCTAGCTTTGGGAAGTGGGGGTAATAACTATATAGCCAAAAAAACACAACGTGTAGGACTCTTATTTAGCTTGTCTTCCTTTTTATCTGTTTTTAAGCCTCATGTTGTCAGAATTTTAGTTCATTAAAAAAAAGGGGGTCTAGTAAGAATATTCTAGTTGAAAGACATTTATCAATTTTGACACCCCAGTTCTGTCAGAAGCATGGAAATCAACTTACCCTGAATTGCTGGACCCCAAGCAAACAGATAGTACCAACTCAAGTGCAGATCTACGATGGTTTCCTCTCGGGGAACATATACAGGACGCTTGAATCGACATGTTACACGATTGTTTTCAAAAACCCCTTCTTCATCTCTAGCAGGATTTCTCTGGATTTCTTTAGCCCACTGACCAACATTATAGAAGTGCTGTATTCGCACTCTTCCGTTATCATCATGAACACAAGCCATGACATCATCTCCTCCCTATATTGTAAAAACATACGGGTAGAAGGAAAACAAAAGTGTCACAAAGCACTTCCTCATTTATGTATATCATTTTAATTATTAAAAACTAATCAAAACCTGGGGCTCTCATGCCTTCTTTCTAAGTTATATATACACAAATATTTATTTCCCTAACCATGTGTCTTCAATCAGATTGAAAAGCACAAAGTAGACAGTAATATTTCTTTACCCTTACAATCTCTGAATTCTCTTTTGGATCTTTCTAAGAGTTATTTTAACTAACACATATAACATATTTGTAAGACATGATATCATCCTGACATCACATAATTAATTGATCAGTGGAAGGCTGCTTTCTTTCGTAATTTGTGAAGTTCTGGGATCCTGCTTCATAAAAACTGGCAGTCTTGAATCCTTGACGTGCACAAAATCCACTGCATCAAATCATGGACAGGATACCAATATAATTTAGTAAAATCAAGGAGATGAATCTACTAAATATGGGAATATAATAGCATAAATTACAGTCTGTCTTTTCTAATCTCTTCTCATGTTCACTTAAGGGAACATCACTTCTTGTATCTCTTAAGAGAAAATGAAAATGTTCAGCAGGTAGTAACAGAATACAGAACACCATAAGATACAAGAAAAAAAAGTAATCAATACGTGCTTCTTCACATGGCATAAACAGCCACCAAGCATTACACTCAAGCAAAGAAACAATGGACAGAAGGAAGTGTGAGACAATCGTTTGTAGAGGTCATTCGCAGAAATATTAAACCAGTTGCTAGAACAGTTACTCAAGGTCACTGCCAGAATGGTAGAGCCCTGTATCCTTCACGGATTAGCATTAATTTTAGGAGTACTCTGTCATAGAAGCCTTAGTATCTAGAACCATTAAATCACTGTGCAAGCTGGACGAATGGCATTTTACTGAACACCGCTGCCACAGGTAGCGGTACCATATCAAATACAGGCCCTACTTCTCCAACACTCATCTTTCTGATATGTCGTGCTGATGATAGACACGATGCTTGCTAGCGTGATCACCTCTCAGTTCTTTGTTATAGGGAAAGGAGAGAAAAAGGGTGCATTTCAGCCCTCTGGGAACATTGCTATGTGGATTTGTAAAAGACATGCCAAAAGTGAGGGAAAAAGGGGACAACTAGGTAAAACACATGCGTGAACAGCTTCTGCACCTCGTTACTGCTACAGGCACCCTTTCCAGCTTCTGTCTTAAACCTATCCTTGCTCTCTATAACTTATTTTCCAAGCTTAATTTTTATACATCTGAGTACAAATCCCTCATTCTTAAGTACAGAGGCAAAAATTAAGCTGTTGTCACATAGAAAAAAATTTATAATGAAATAAAAAAGCATTCTGAATCTCAATTAATAGAATGACATTACAAAATCCTGCCTAGGCACAAAAGCCTGCAAGTGGAAAAGCATAACGTTATTTGAGACAAAGAAATAGGTCACAGGACTTAAAAAAAAAATATCTATTAAGGACACAAAGTAGGTTTCTTTCCTGAACTTATGTAGCTATCCAGGCCACACCATTTTGATTAGGGCCTCCAAGGCACAGCCCACTTCTCACAGCCAAACTGTTTTGACCCGCAGTCATTTTACCATTACAGCCTCCATATCCCAGGACACCAAAACATCCTGGAAGTTATGAAAAATGATAAAGTCAGCAGAAGAATGAGAGAGGAAGACAAACGCTAGCTGGTTTAGTCTAGCTGACCGATGGGCATTAAAATACATATGCAGCAAATTTGGGAGCAAAATCTTTTACTTCACACTTCTTTTATTCTTCTTACCAGAAGCTGAGACCTAACATGCTGCTTGGTGTGCCTGGGCTGAAACATAACAGGTGCTTTCCAAGGGGCTGATGAGGTGCAGGCGGTGGGACCCTGGGATCTACTGCAGGTATATCAGAATTACAAACTGGTAACGTGATCTCTGATAGCTTGGGGCCAAATAGTTAAACGTGCTGAGCTGCTTTGAAAACCTTGTTGAGTATTTGCATTTCCAGGCATCTAAGCTCTTCCCAAAATTTGGCTGTAAAACTGTTCCTCACAACGTTAAAAACATGAACTATTTCTTGTGGCATGAACTGTTCTTTATGACACAAAAGACTTCTATCTTTATTGTGTTTATTTACAGAGTCATATTAAAATATATATAGTAATGATTGAAAAGCACCTCCCCTCACATTTTCTTTCTATTTCTCATTTTGGGTCTGATAAAAACATTGCTAAGTCAGCGCAAGTCTTCCCATTCATTTTTGTGGGTCCTAGCACAGGACATCTAAATTCTGTATTTTTTCAGACTGCTGCTTACAACCGTACAAGAAACAGTCCTGTCCTCTGACTTGTGATTTAGGACATAGGCTCAGTATTGTTTTACACACTCAGGAGTGTTTCTGTATACAAACACCTACATTATGAACTGCATTTTAATCCTAAACATTTTACAAAGGATCACAGACAAAACATCTTTACATAAGTCATCTATTGCTCACGTTTTTCAAAGTTTGCACAGTATGTAGAATCATAGAATGGTTTAGATTGGAAGGGACCTTGAAGATCATCTTGTTCTAACGCCCCTGCTGTGGGCAGGGACACCTCCCACTAGACCAGATCGCTCAAAGCCCCATCCAACCTGGCCTTGAACACTTCCAGGGATGGGACCTCCACAGCTTCCCTGGGCAACCTGTTCCAGTGCCTCACCACCCTCAGAGTGAAAAATTTATTCCTGAGATGCTCCTCTTTTGCTCATTGAAACACAATGAAAAGTGAAGCTTTTGAATGAAGCACAGGAATAAGCATAAAACCAAACCAAATACAATCCAGGAGAGAGAGAATAAGAAATCTTAACAAGACTTCTTTCTAGAGCATGTATGTTTAAATTAGCAGGAGTCATTTTGTTACACATTTGTGGCTTCCCTGGAACATCACACAGGTATGAAAGAAACAAAGAGATTTCCAGACTTTAATGGTGAAAGCCATATTTATATCACCGAAAGCCAGCTGATTTACTGAAGAATAAAATTATTTGCTGTTTAGTTTCTGATGTGCCTTTTGTCCAAGTAACACTGACATAAAGTGGGACAGGACATTTCCACGTGAATTGGCTTAGCCCTGAGGGCTTTTCGAATAAAAAGGCAAAAAGCTAGTAACATTTAAACATTCAAAGCTGAACTGAAATACTGCTGTAATTCTCAGAGAAGAAGGGAAAGGACATGTTAGGAAGGACGAGGCTGTTTTCTGGGAGGCAGTAGCCTGGCTTCTGCTCCAAGCCTGGCTACCAAACGGTGCCTTGTTTTCAGCAAGTCAGTTTTTCCTTATACGCTCTGTTTGTGACAGATCAAATATAAACCATTTATACCCTAGCATGTAAAAGCGTGCACACTGGCAACAGGAAGAACTGTACGTGTCTTACCATTTTCTTGTCTGAGGAAAATCCCACCGCCACCCAGCCATCAGTATCGGCACTCAACTCAAATTCAACATCAGCTCCTATTCTACGGTAACTTAGAAAGTAATCACAAGTCTCCGCATTGCATCCAGGTTTACCGTACCTAAATGGAGTTGGAAATATATGTAACTTTTCCTTGCAATTTCCTGCTATGGAACTTAATTACGTTTCTGCAAGAAAAAACTAAAAGAATGCATTTTGGTATAATAGCAGTAAAACATATTATACTATGCCATACACAAAGTACAATTAATTAAGGGTTTGCAATTATTACTCTTTTAGTGTAAGAATGTATAGTATTTAAACAGTATGGCAAGCGATTAATTACACACAGTATTACTCTGTTGACCTTCCTAGCCCTGGTTTTCTAGGTGCTTCATGAAAATACAAGAAACATTAAATAACTGTACCTATTTCGTACATCCTTAAATAATCTAGTTTCCTGAAATAATATAGTCTGTACCTACAAAGTATGTTCTTAAGAAATAAACATTTATTAAAATGAATATGGAACATTTACCAAAGTCTCCAATGCAATCAGTCAGCATTTGCAAACATAAAGGTATCTGCACTCTTATCTCAGACTGACCTGAAGCATCCCTTGGTTTTTCCACAGTCATCCACTCGGATTTTTGCAAATGGATCCACAGGAGGAGCAGTAGGGAAAGGGTAACCTGTATAATCAGAATAAATCATTACTGAATAAAACACAAGGAATAAAAAGTAATAATACTAAAGAGCAAGGGTTCCAATAGCATTGACTTTGTCTGCTGATAACTGAGTTGTTCAGATGAGGGACTACTTTGTCACATACGCAGTCCCTTGCTCAGATGGTCCTGGATCCAGGTACCAAAGTAACACTGACAACCGAAACCAAAAATTTTGTCAGAAAACCCAAATATTTAGAAAGAAGGGAGAAGGATGCTGGAGCATGGCTTTGCTACACCGAGGGCAAAAGTTAACTTAAGGCAGCCAGAACACAGAGTAGTGGAGTCAACTAACAATTAGGGATCTCCGCTCAGCTATCTCTTTCTGCGCTCTTGGTGCCCTCAGGAAATCCGTAAGGGAACTAAATCTGACTCCTTAGCCATAAATGACAGTATTAAGTATAAGTGCAGGGCACCAGATTCGGAGCTGTAGGAATGGATACCGAAAGGACCTTGTAATTCATCCTCCATTAAGAAGTAAAACATAATATGAATTGCAATAAAAGGTAAGAGATTATCAAAACGGGCAATTGCGTGCAGTGATGACCTGCAATTACTTGTGAGGTAAGACCCAGAAGAGCCGGACAATGAAAGTTATAACTCCAGGCAATCTCCTTTCTGCTGAACGAGAGTACACCGGAGAGAAAGTGCAAACATTTGCAAACAGACCTTTTCTGTCTTGGCTTGGAGAAGTTTGTGTCTGTTGCATGAACACAGGTATTTTAATAGGCTGTTTGTCTCTTTAGCCAACCCAAAAACAAATTGCTAGTTGTGAAACTAGAAAATCCTCTGAAAGTGCTTCACTGAATGGGAAACAAACACTGCAGTCAGTTAGTTACAGCATCTGCAAACACACAGGAACCTCTGCCCTACGCAACTTTAGCAACACGTAACCTTGGGAGCCCCGATTCGCTTTCCTAGATTTCTGACAATGCCATGGAGAGACAAAGTATGCCGTAAACTGCAAATTACAGCCTCCATTAACTGTATCAGGTGCCTGGGTAAATTTGCCAGCTTAAACGTAATAAGTTAGCATAATTTCATCGCAGCCCGTAGCGGAGCATCTCCAAAAGACTGGCCACAGGGCACCCCATCTTCTCACTTCTCCCTTTTTCCCAAATGCATCAAACAACTGGGATTCAATGCAGCCTCGCCACAAATCTGCAGTTTTAACATTCTGCCATTTGCAACTTAAAAAAAAACAACAAACCCAAAACCATACGAAAACCCGGCGCGACTACGATATTTCTTACCACTTAAGACATCACGGGGCATTTCGAAAACGGCAAAAAAACAGGACTCCGTTTAAGTCAGCAGCCCGCAAAGCTTTTCAGGGGAGGGTCTGCGCCTGGGAAGGCGACCCGCCGCTCAGCGGGACGGCGACGGAGCCCCCCGGACCCCCCGTCCGCCTCCCCGGCTCCTGCCGCGGCCCCCGGCTCTACCACCCGCCGTGGGCTGCCCCGACCCCGCCTGGTGGGGGGACGCCCGTGCCCGGGGGTGCCGCTGCCCCTCAGCCCCGCGGAGGGCCCGGCCGTCGGGCAGGACACCGGGGGGTCCCCTCCGGTGCCGGCCCCGGTCCCCCAGCGGCAGGGCCGGAGGCCGCCGGGGCGCCGGCGGGGGGAAGATGGCGGCGGGCGCTGGCCTTCGTGCTGAACGCCGCCGCCCGCCCGTGCCC
>VFFE01009111.1:315760-327208 GCA_008921705.1 Burhinus oedicnemus
CTCCCACCCCGGACGGGGAGGTGCCCGCAGGGAGCGCCCCCCGCCCGGCCGCCTCCGGGGTGCGGCGGGGGCTTCGGCAATAGCACCCGCCCGCCGCCGAGGGGCACCAAGCCACCGAAGTACAGCCAGGGCCCCGAAAAACTCGCACCCACCGAGGCGGCAAAACGAGAAACGGGGCTTTTCCCGGCCTGCCAGCGGGAGGGGGGGGCCGAGGGGACGCTGCCCGGGGACCCACGGTGAGCCTGGAGCCCGAAAGATGACCCCTCACGGCGACCCTGGGGGAACTGGAGGCAGCCGGTGTCGCCCCTGTGCATCCCTGCCTCTTACAGTGGGTCACTGCATATATATATATATATATAAGCTAATTAGTGAAAGCCATAGGCCATTAGAGGAATGGACTGAGCAAGGCATACACGCAAACAACTGGAAAACATCTGTGGGACTGCAAGAGTCAGACTTCTCCGTGTCTGAGCGGTCGCGAGGTAAAGGCTTCTCAGGCAGTAGGGTGAGTTACCCAGCACGGATGGGAAATTACAGCGCCGATTCTGGCTTTTGCCTCAAGCTTCTCTCTTTGCATGTCATTATCTAAAGGCACGTTCATGTTCGTTATCTGCACTCATTTGGACGGCAGAGGGAGGTGCACAAGTGGCTTTGCTGACTTTAAAATAATCTGTTCTCTCGTTCCCGGTTTAAAACAAGTGAAAGTCAATTATACTGAAGGCTTTGGGTACCAAAGAGGTACCTAATGGAGTTAAGCCTCTCAAAAGCCTCACCGCAGGCTTTATTAACATCCACGAGGTGTGTAAGAGTCTTTGAACCTTGGATGCAGGGGTGAACTAAGCATAAAACAATTTACTGTGATGTAGAAAAGATCCCATAGGGCTGCTAATGGCATCATGGCAGCAAGAGACTTTGGAGAGCTTGGATATATGTTGTTTTGAAATGCTTGTAAACTAAATTAATAAAGAGACATTTTTAATATTTTCATTTAATTAAGTTGTTACTAATATTTAAGTTAGTGAAGCCAGGTTGTACTTCTCACGATGCCAATAAAGTCAGAGTTCAACATGGTTTATTTATCCAGAGATACTAGAATACAGGAATGTTTTATAAACTACGGTGTTATTGAACAGAACGAAACACTGTGTAGTGGCCAAGATTTAGAAATACGCATGCTGGTTAGTGTGTGGGTAAAAACATCGTATCTGAGGGTTGTTAGGAGAGAAGTTGCCTCCTTGAGAGAGGAGCTCTAACCACAGTTACGTCTCTTGTTTCTACTAACCAAAAAGATTGTAGCATTGATAAATGGCTGGTAAGTGGGATTTTCTTGTTAAGATCTTCATGTGACACCAGCAATAAATAATACTAAGCTTATGTTTTCTTGTTTCTACTGTGCAGCTACATAATATATCCTAAGGTTACTTCAATGTTTTTCATACAGATGTTTACGAGGATAAACCTAATTAAAAAACAGGTATTTAACTGGCTTATCTTCATTTGGCAGTCAACGTGTGCACGGAGGAAAGGTTTTCAACAGCCTAAGGTCGATGCTGTGCAATAACCCCTTCCCTTACACTTCAAATAAATGAGAGCATATTATGAATTCTGAAGCCATTTCAGTATGTCGTTAAGTCGATGCTTTTGAATTTTGTTCTGATGCTGTTGCTATGCCAATCTGAGACAGGAAAACAGTCTTTACAGCATTACTGAAAACAGTGCTCATCAATGGGGAAAAAGGAAAACAGAGAGAAAAATCCTGATATCCGTCTGGTACTTGGAGAGAAATCCAGACTCCCCTGTTCTGACGTCCAGTACTTCCGCACGTGTGCAGAGCCCTCTCCTTGGCATTGTAAAATATTCACATATGCCAACACCCCCAAAATGCTGCAGCAGGTAGCAAAAAAGCACGAAGCTGAGGCTTTCTCACCACTCCTCACAGGCAGTTGCAGTGTTCGGGTGCTGGCACCCGGCAGCTTTACCAAGCTCAGGCTGCGCTGGGGCAAGGTCTTTTTTCTACCTACGAGTAGACATGCATAAAACCTGAACCCAAACGCGGGAAAAGCAGTTAAGCTGGTATTTGCTGCATGACGTGGGTACTTTAAATCCGCCATCTGAGTTTTCTTCTGCACATCCCAAGAAGGGTTCGTTTGCCCACTGCCTTAGCCCTTTTGTACCCTGGCCACATGCTGAAGAGAGACATCCCAGGGGAATGGTGCTGTACGACTGGCTGAGGAGGTGCCGTGATTTAATTGTACAGGCTCCGGGCAAAATGGTAACTGTCAGGCAAGGACTGGATGCTGTTTTAGTCCCAGCTCCAGGCAGCCCCTCAAGGATGGAGTTAAAGTTTTCTGGTACTAGTGCTTGCAAAGCAGCACAGCTTTTTCCATCCATAGTAAGCAATGCTTCTTTTCGTGAAATGTTGTAGCACTTAGTTGTATTTTTAGAAGCATTCACATTTGCTAAAACAACACAAAGTGAAAAAACCTCAAACTCATCAAAACTCTCATGTGGAAGGAAGTTATCAATATCGATAATATTTTGAAAGTGAACATCAAGAAAAGGGTTTCAGTTTTCTTATTTTCTTTAGGGAATCAGAGTTCTTGTTTGATTCTAGCATTTTGCCCAAACTCATGACATAATACTGTTCTTATTATATTACTATTTATTTTCGTTGCCATTATCCAAACAGTTTAGCAGCAGCAGAAAACCAAGTTTGGATACTTTGTTTAACGTTACCCATGGGAAATTTTGGCTTTCCATTCCCAGTTTGAAGGAAGTTCTCAAAACACAAGAAACTCCTGCTTCTGACCAGCTCTCCTCTGAAGATCAGCAAACGCTGAAGTTAAGGTTGCTGGCAGTCGCCCCAGCCCCTCTACCCAGCTCCCTGCCCTCGCACGATGACTCAACTTCTAATGACACAATCGCACATGAGTTTTTCCACAGCACCTGTCCCATTTGACAGCCTGTGATGAACAAAAGGGTTGAGCAATATTTATTTTTATCTTCTCCTTTCTATTTGAGCTCTACTTTGGGGGCAACTGTCAAGATCATATTTAACCACTTACTTTTAAGAACTTGCGTGCATCCTTCCAGCCATGGCCCCACGCCTATGAAATTGACCTCCATAACTACAGCTAAGCAAAGTCACAATTTCTTAGTAGAAGACTATTTTGCTTTACTTCTGATTATGTTAAAGAAGGGACCCAGTAGCATTTTGCATTTCTCATAAGGGAACTGGGAGACCTGTGTAAGCTTGAGATGCAGCATTGGTATTTCAATTTTGGGAGGAGAAGGGAGCTCTTCCAGCTCTTCCACAGCACCGTAGCTTTGACAGAGAGAGTCATCCAGCCCCGTTTCATAGAGGAACACTGTTACAGGTATTGGACATAAAACATTTAGTGGGAGAGCTGGCCACGGGCCACAGGGACGCTCACGTGGACAGCCGACAAGTGCTAGCTTAACAAGTGTGCAGGCAGGACCGCAAAAATAAACATTTCTGGTGTTTCCTTGATCCTTGTTTGAAGAACTGACCCACACATCACTTTTCCTTTTCTTCACTGGTTGTCCTCTGTCACCAGAGGTCTCCTCTCCTTGTCCTGCCTTCTTTCTAACTGGTCCCATCCTGGGAGGGTTTGACAGGTACCTGACCCCAAAAGGGGGCTGTCAGAGGGCCTGAACGGATGCTGGGTGCTCTCTGCAAACCTTCAGCATCTTCTCCTCCACCAGAATTTCCTCTTCAATCCTGGCTGTTCCTCCCCTGAAAGCCCACCCCCCCTTCCTGCTGCTGGGTTACTGCAGGCAGGAAACCTTCTTCCTCTGCCTGCGCGCAGCCATGACAGGCACCAGCTCACCCAGCTGCCTGCTCCGGCTCGTCAGGTGTGCTGCTCAGCCAGCGGAAACAGCAAAGCCTCTACCCTTCTAGCATAAGAAACGTGCAGCGAGACCTCTGCTACGCAACGCTTGTGTAGACGAAAGCACACACGTTTCCATCCGTTTGTCAAGTGCTTTTCTTCCGCTTTCTGGGAGGAGAGAATACGATGACCGCTAGGCATGTGCGCAGGGGACCGAACCTTTGGCTTTTTGGGCTCTGGAACAAGAATTCCCATTTGCTCACGTCAACTCCCGTTTACGGACCAGTCCCGCAAACCTCTGTGACTGGGCAGTAGAGGAGCAGTTTAGTCACAGAGGGCCGTATCATTCCTTAGCCCTGACCAGGTCCATTTCTCCTCTGGGGCGATGGGTGACCAGGCTGGCTCGTTTCCTAACAAATGCAAGAACCTGCGGTCCGTGTTTGCACAGCTGTGTATCCTTCAGGTGAGCTGCTCACCTAACCTGACGTTGTCAGATCCCTGAACTGTATGGCAGCTGAGTAAAAAGGAAAGCGCTCCTGGGTGGAATTGTGTACAGGGCCACAGGACATTCACAGTGACTCCCGCTGTGCACTGCTTTGCTTTCAGCGTGTGGTAGGAGAAAGTAGAAAGACAACATTTACGGTAGCCACCGGTGGAAAAAAGTGGGGGGCTTTATAAAATTAAAGCCTTTTCCACTTACTATTCACATTCACATCTGAGAGCGGTTTTTCAGGAACCTGCCCATCCTGCCTCCCTTTCTCCTCCCCTAGATTTCTGCTCAGTAGGTACCACAGGGGTAACACGGTCTTGACCCAAGATCGCTATTTATAAACTATCGGTGGTTACTGTCATACGAGGCCCACAGATGAGATCAAGGCTTCATTGTTCCAGGTGGTGCATCCACACGGATGTCGCGGGTCCCTGCTGTAGGGGCTGGCACTGAAATGAGGCAGCAGATCACAGCGAGCTTTGAAATACCACCCCTGGCTGCTAGCTCCAGGTTCAAATAAGCCAGCGGAGTTCCCCGGAGAGTGACATTACCAAAATCTCTTGGTGAGCTGACTCCACAGGCTAGAAGGGGACAATAATATTTCAAATAAGTGGACTGGCAGAGTTCAAAGGGATAATAAGCATTTAAATTCAGCATGAAAGACATCTTCCTCTGCAGAGCTTTAGGATGGAACGTAGCCAGGCAGATAAACTATTTAAAAGCTCCTTTAATCAAGACTATTAACATGGAGATTTTTGTCTTAATTAAAAACATCCCCCCTATTCAATCACATTAAAGAGAAAGTTATACAAAACATAATTTAATTTTCTATTTGAAATTTTTTAAAAAGAACAGTAAAATCATTTTTCCTTGCAGAGAATCACTTCATCATTAAGTTATCTTTGAGAGAAGATTCATTTAATCTTTTCCATTGCTCACATTTTAATTTGGAGTGAACTGTTGTGCTCATATTTCAATGAAAAAGGTAGAAAGCCTACTTTTTGACTTCCCAAATGTTTGATTTTTCTCACCATAAGCAGTCGTGAGACAACCAGAAAGGCAAATTATTCTTCTCACAAATTTCCTGGTATCTCAAAAGAAGCTATAGAAAACAATGCTAGCTCATGTGTAAAGCACACTTTCTTTTTTTCTTTTTTCTTTTTTTTTTTTTCTTTGTGCTTTTGGAAGCAATCCATGTTAAAAGGAGCCTATCCATTCTGCAGAAAGCAAAGCAGCCAGAGTATTACCATGCACTTGTGTTCAGCAAAGCCTTTAAGGGAGCACCAAAAAGGGAAGACGACACTTCAGGAGCCAGAGAGGACTACTATCACACCTCCCTCCTTTCCTCAATTAGGGCATCAAAGTCCTGCCTGCCACTGTGCTCCCCTCTTCCCTGCATAATAGCTGTCGACTATTTAGCTCACAATGATGAAGAACAAGAGAAGAATGAATAGACCAGAGAAGCCCTTACAGACCGGCCATGGCAGGGATGCTTCACACAGAAACATGGCATCTGAATGGAAATAGGAAGTCCTTAGCAGGACAAGGGTTGCTGTTCACTTTATTTTCAGCCAGAATTGCAGACCTGTGTGTTTACAGAGGAAGAGCAGCATATGGGACTAGCGTGAAACCTCACTGAACCTCCCACATGGTGCTAAGCCTGCCAGCTAAGAAACCTAACCCTGAGCAGGAAAAATATCACCATCTGATGAAGCCTTGCTGGTGTGAAACAGCATTTCTCACAAGCTGAGAAGCAGTTCAGTGGGACAGCTGTGCCAAAGCTGAGGATGTATCCTGTTGGTGTTACTAGACCTGAAGAGGTTGTAGGGTCATTTGCTCATCAAGCTCCTATTGCTTTGCAGTCCTCAGACTTTTAGGTAATGCCTTTGCTGTGAATCCATCTTCCTTTCCAAGTTCATGCTGACTAAACTGGCAGATCCAGAAGAAGGAGCATGTATGGCAATATATCAGATACATCAGTGCTGTGCTACAGCTGGTTTATAGCACAGCCGTGTGCTAACTCAGCTATGTTGCTTTGACCCTGGGACTTGATTGGTCAGCTTCTCCAAAAAACCTTTTGTCAGATTGCAGAAAACCTAAAAATAGCTTTGAAAGTGCCCCATGTTCTCCATGATGTCTTGAGCAGTGCAATGTCAAGGTACATCTTACCCTCTCATAGTGCCCAAAGTGATCAAACATCCCCTTACCTGAACTGAGCAGCGCTGGAGCAGCAGCATAACCAAGCATCTGCTTGAAAAGGTGGAACATTCCCATGCAAACACCTGTCTGCACAGCCTGGTTCTTCCACACCCTCCTCAAGCCTTACCATGCTTTGCAAGGCTAACCTCAAACGGCAAACATTTCAGCTTCGCTGTCTTGCAATAGTCATATTAACTTTGTCCTGGTGTAGCCGCTCTGTTTGGGCAGGAGAAGATATGTTGGATGACAACTGCATTCTGAGGTTGTTGCCTGCCAGGGCTCTTCAAAGAGCAAGGTTGCTCCCGGGAGCTCACTAAGAATATTGTACGTGTATATCATGCCCTACAGATCTGTATGGGTACAGAGCAGTATCTACCTTTGTACACGGAAGGAGCATCCGCATCACTATAGCTATCTACAAACTTAAAGTAATCTTTTCCAAGCAGGTCTAAATCACAGGCATCATCTTCCTTTACTTGGCAGCTTAGTCCTCTACCTCAGCCCTTCAGAAACTTAATGAAATATGCTAATTTCCACCAGGCTCCCATTTCTTAGAAGGTATTTGTGCAAGCCACGAGCTGAATCGGGCCGTGCCAGCTTACGGCACTCTGGCCCGTACCCTCTTGTGAGCTGTAGTAAGACTTGCTTACTAAGCCTGGAGCATTGCCTTGCTCTGCTGTGTGCATTACGGACAATCTTTCCTTGAGCGTACACTTCTGGAGGAACAGAAAAGGCAGGATCCACCTGAGGTGTTTGGTCGGTTCCTAGGCATTAAATCTATTTAGTGGCTACTTGAAACTAAATCCATTTGAGGCTTGTTCGATGGCTTTAGTTAATCAACCAGGCTTTTATTTGATGCTGGTTACTCTTAAATTCAATGAAAAGAAGATTATTTCCAGTATTGTCTCTTCAGATAAGAAGAATTAGCTGCTTTTTTCTGATACAATCACCTCTCAGTAAGTAGCCGAGAAAGATTCATTATTGCCTCTTGAAGCTAAAGAAATGTCAAAGGTATTAAAACATTGACATTTTGTTGCAGTGAGATCCGTGAGATCAGCCAGACAGCTGCCTGAAGGCAAGCTCCAAGATTACTCATCCCATTTTGTTGCTCTGGTGTGGTATTGTGGTATACAATCGCCATGACTCACTGTCAGGCTGCACACAAATGGCTTTGCCCCATTTGTGTTTATAATGGACTCAAAAGGGCCAGCAGTAGAAATCCAGAGATGCTTGTGGTGTTGGTTTTGATAAGGAAATAAGAGCTTGCTAGAATCTGTATTCCTCTTACCAGTGCAGAATGAAATGCTGCACATGACTTGATCAGCAGATGCTGAGAAAAACAGTATTAAGTCCTTTGGGTGCAGACGGTTTGGGTAGCTCAGCAACGTCTAAATGCCCCAAGAACAGATTTTTTCTTCTAAAGGCCTCTGCTTGCTTGCTTGCTTCCTTCCTTCCTTGCTTCCTTCCTTCCACCTTTCCTGGTCCCATTTTCATTTTATTACAGTCCTTTCCAAGAGCATTGAGAAGACAAGATGAAAAAAAAACGTGCTTGGTGAGAAGAGGTTGACTGTTTGTGTGTCCAAGATGCCCATTCTTCATGGTCACTTACCGCAGACTCTGGCTACTGGGCAGCTGTAGCTCCATCCTTCAACCTTGTGCAGGTGCCTTTCAGCTTACCGTTGCCCATATTTTTGGTCTTGCTCGAATTAGGCTGTACAAAGGCAGACAGTGGTCATCCAATATGTAGAAGCAGCCTTGGTTTCTCCATCTGTTGGCCAGGAGAGCCTGCAGGATGCTCTCAGCTTAATTCACCAGTTCTCCAGGCTGCCTGAAACTGTGGCAGGTCACAGTGGGACAACAATTTCACTAGCACATTTCTTCCTTTTCTCTGTGTATATGTTTTAGAGACACTGAATACTTCTGGGCATCACTTTCTTTTTCACAGGAAGCAAACAGGATGAATAGCTTTTTGGCAGTTTGAAAAGAGCAGATGTACTTGTCTCCATTTGTCCAAGGAGGTGGTGAGATGTGCTCTAGCGGTACGGCAATGAGATTCAGCTGACAGTGTCATTCCTTCTTCCCTAACCTACAATCTGTCTGGGCACAAAACACAGTGTGAAAGCAAAGGCCTGAGTAATGTTAGGGAACACCTTTCCTCAAATTCCCACTTTTGAATTAGAATGAGTTTTAAGATCAAAACTACCACCACCACCATCTCTGCAGTCCGCACAGAGTGAGGAAACTCTGCTCAAGCTACAGCAACACTTTACTGCCTCGTCACTGACTCTGTTCTTGGCCTTGGTGTTTCCACTGCATTTTGTGCAATGCTTTAGAGCAGCGCAGTGAAGTCCAGAGAAACGACGTCAGCCTCAGTAGGGCACCCTCCTCATCCATATACCATGCATGTTTACCTTCTTGCAGCTGGAGAGGAGCACTTCAGTTCGAAGCTGGAAGTCCTCCCAAGAGCATTCTTCGATGCTCTGACTGCTGTTTGATAAAAGGGATGAGGGAAACCCACAAAATAATAAAAAAAGATCAGAAGCTACTGATGTACTGCAAGATGTTGATATTTAGTACTTTAATCAACTGAGGTTACACCTGATGACCTCTGGAGATCCCTTCCAACCAATAGCATTATGGCTATATCTTATTAAGGCCACCTGAAATGTTAGAAGGGAAGCACTGGAAAATCAACACAAATGTCTCCATGGTCACAGTACAAGTCAAATGGGAAGATAGTTTCTTCTAAATCCTGTTCCATCTCCAAAGGCCCCCAAAACTCTTCCCCTGAGCCTGACCTCAAGGGAGAAGTTACCACTGGTTGTGCCTGAGGTCTCCTGGCTGCCTTTGCCCTTGCAGACCGTGGTAGCCCTGCAGAAGAGCAAACTGTAAGCCTTCAACAGTGGGACTGGTGAGCAGCCGCACCTTGCTGGCTTTCCTGTGGAGCAGGTAGCTCTGCCCGCAAAAGGGCTGGATTTTCTTGCGTATTTACCCTGCCGCGTTTACCCTGCATGAGACACAGATGTTGTGCAGAAAACTTCAATAAAGTTTAAAAATGCCAGTGAACCACCACGTACGACCTCTGTGAATTACAAAGCAGAGCAGGCTGAGGGTAAACACTTCAGGCAGAAAGGAAAGGAAGTCCAGAGATTAGGCAATATGGGTATGATTATGAATAAAGCCTTTTCCAGTGAGTTTGGAAAGGCACCAAAGCAAATACACCCACTTACTTATTCCTCATTGGTCCTGTATAGGTTTCTTCCCAGGTGTGGGCATGAGTGGAAAGGAGGGATAACTGCATGTGAGGGAAGTTATCCTAATTCTGCCCTTTTATTTCCTAGGGTTTTAGTTTTTCTGCTGGTTTCCCTCTTTAAGCATTTCTGGAACACACTGGTTGTGCTGTGGTATGACCTCCCCTGGCTAGTGCCAACCTTCAAGTCTTCTTTCTTAGGAGAAGCGAGAGCTTTTTCAGTTTTGCATGGCGGGCTTTCTTCAGAGCGGAGGCAAGACGTTATTCCTCTCGGCTCTTGAAAAAGCCTGACAACTGCAGGGTGTATCTTGTGCTCACAGGAAAGGGATTTCTCCATCCCCCTGGACCTGTTCAGCTGAGGAAGATCTGCCAGGACATAACCTCCTTTCGCCCCCCACAGACTGCAGGTACCTCTGTGGTTGCCTCTGCTACCAATGGTTTCTGCCCATTTTAGAGTGTTTTTCAGCAGTGAGCCCTCTCCCTGCCTCTCAAAAGTCCAAAGGCAAGGAAAGCCCATTCAGTAGGGCTGCCCTGACTACGAGTTTCAGCCTGTTTTGTGAGTGATCCTGTGTTAATTGCCAGCCTTTGTCTTTGGAAGGATCCCCAAAAACTCGATGCCAATGCACCCTGCACTTGCTGGGGCTACGTCTGAGCTGTCTGCAGCCGAGCTAGCTCCAGAAAACAAGAGCTGAAGGAGCATGCTCTTCTTTATAACCCGCTGGGATTTTACCCAATAGAAATTCTGTTGACCAACTGCAGTTTTCACATTTTCACAACTTCAAAATGTCTATTTGTGGCGCTGGTAAACCAGAATTTTTCAAGGTTAGGTGTTTAGACATCATCTCCTGTGGTGGCAACCCAATTGCTCCAGACTGGGCCACAACTGGGCTCTTGTGAGACAGATACTGCATTTTCTCAATGTCGTTCCACTGAAGGAATGCCAGCACCAGGATTTTCTTTAGATTTACCTACACCCTTTCATTTTTGAGAGCTCACACTTCTTTGGATTCAATATCCAGCTGACATTTGTGTGTCCATTGCTCGTCTTTCTGAAGTGATCCCATTTCCATGTAGATGCTTTAGATGAAATCCCATTGTTTAAAGTTTTTTTCTGTTACACGCATGTACACACAGGTGAGAGAAACCCAGTAACACAAAAATAAGTATGACAGAGTAACTCTGCAAGCCAAAAGATACATTTCATTTCTTTCAAAGCAGAAAAAGGCCCAGAGAAGTATTTCTCCTGCCTCTCAAGTCCATTTCCATGTGCCGACACTTTAAAAGCCATTGTATTAATAAATAATAAAAAGTTCCCACAGCATGCTGGGCTCATCTATTTGTACCAACACATAAAAATCACCTACGAAGCAAAGTTTTCTGCTGCCCACACAGACTTTGGTGCAACTATCTTTCCGGCTCCCTTCTACCCCAGTTCAGAAGAACAGGAGACTGGTAAGATCTCCGCCTGCGCTGTGCTCCGCAGCACTAGCAGGAGGGATATGGTCTGGGCACTTGTACAATTGCCTACTTCTCTGCTGGCCAAGGAGAACATCGCCTCTTCTCTAACTGGTGGGTCAGCCAAACTGTTTTGAGGAACATCCTCTAAAAAGACAGTTGATGACTTAAAGAAGTGCTTTCTCCCTGCTTGAGTGGTTCAG
>VFFE01009111.1:327228-456081 GCA_008921705.1 Burhinus oedicnemus
AGCGGTACGGCAATGAGATTCAGCTGACAGTGTCATTCCTTCTTCCCTAACCTACAATCTGTCTGGGCACAAAACACAGTGTGAAAGCAAAGGCCTGAGTAATGTTAGGGAACACCTTTCCTCAAACTCCCACTTTTGAATTAGAATGAGTTTTAAGATCAAAACTACCACCACCACCATCTCTGCAGTCCGCACAGAGTGAGGAAACTCTGCTCAAGCTACAGCAACACTTTACTGCCTCGTCACTGACTCTGTTCTTGGCCTTGATGTTTCCACTGCATTTTGTGCAATGCTTTAGAGCAGCGCAGTGAAGTCCAGAGAAACAACATCAGCCTCAGTAGGGCACCCTCCTCATCCATATACCATGCATGTTTACCTTCTTGCAGCTGGAGAGGAGCACTTCAGTTCGAAGCTGGAAGTCCTCCCAAGAGCATTCTTGGATGCTCTGACTGCTGTTTGATAAAAGGGATGAGGGAAACCCACAAAATAATAAAAAAAGATCAGAAGCTACTGATGTACTGCAAGATGTTGATATTTAGTACTTTAATCAACTGAGGTTACACCTGATGACCTCTGGAGATCCCTTCCAACCAATAGCATTATGGCTATATTTTATTAAGGCCACCTGAAATGTTAGAAGGGAAGCACTGGAAAATCAACACAAATTTTTTCTAAGACATCAAACTGTGTTTTCAGCTGTACCACAAGTGTGTCCAAGAGATGTTACCTCCAAGAGCAGATGAACTGGCTCCATGCATCCATGGAGGATGGTTTCATAACTCACTGAAGCCAGTCTAATTCTCATGAGGCACAATCCCACATTGCTGTCTGCCCCTGCAGTCCCACCACCTTCTTTCAGCTAACACTTGCGTTGTGAGGTGGATGAACAAGGTAGTTGCTTTGTTACTGCATTAATTTTTAGGAAGATCAACTCCCCGACCCACTTGATTGTGCAGAGACACAAACCTACTAGCAGTACAAAGCATGCAGCAGGAACACAGTGCCGGATGCAGGCAAGGACCTGTCCTCTCCGTGGCATCACAGTCCTAGATGAGAGCAAGCTCGGCATGACCCCGTCCTCTGCAACTGGACCACTTCCAGCACTCACACCACCAGTTCCCTGAGAGAGCTGCTACCTCTGCCCTACCCAGGACACTGCATGCATCACGGTGCAAGTTTAAAAGCAGTCTAGGAATTTATTTCAGCAGCTCTTGTGTACACTCACGCATGTGCTGCTTCCTTTCAGCCAGTTATGTCTGCTACCTTTTTATTTTATTTTTTTCTTCCTTGACTGCAGCTTAAGTCACGCTGACTCAAAGCCTGGCTTATGGGATTTTTAAAAGAAATCCTAGCTTCTTACTAGCTTTAAACCTTAGGATTGGTAGCAGAAGAGGCCATAGATGTTTCTACCTCAGAGTGAGCTATTTTAATGTGTGTATATATATATATAAAAATGTATTTAGGTGTCAAATATGCAGGTAGGCATTAATGGTATTTCCTGGCACGACAAGATGGGTTTTATTCCCCTGCATATTTTTAAAGTCTTAGCTGCCTTTTGAAAAGTTTGAAGACCAACCCACACAGGAGCATGATACATTTACCGATTATGGTCTTGAGCGCTTTTCTAAGCTAAGCAACAGCAGACATTCTTAGGGTTTCTCTCTCTGTCCCCCCCAGTATGCCAAGTCTTGTCTCCATGGTCACAGTAAAAGTCAAATGGGAAGATAGTTTCTTCTAAATCCTGTTCCATCCCCAAAGGCCCCCAAAACTTTTCCCCTGAGCCTGACCTCAAGGCAGAAGTTACCACTGGTTGTGCCTGAGGTCTCCTGGCTGCCTTTGCCCTTGCAGACCATGGTAACCCTGCAGAAGAGCAAACTGTAAGCCTTCAACAGTGGGACTGGCGAGCAGCCGCACCTTGCCGGCTTTCCTGTGGAGCAGGTAGCTCTGCCCGCAAAAGGGCTGGATTTTCTTGCGCATTTACCCTGCCGCGTTTACCCTGCATGAGACACAGATGTTGTGCAGAAAACTTCAATAAAGTTTAAAAATGCCAGTGAACCACCACGTACGACCTCTGTGAATTACAAAGCAGAGCAGGCTGAGGGTAAACACTTCAGGCAGAAAGGAAAGGAAGTCCAGAGATTAGGCAATATGGGTATGATTATGAATAAAGCCTTTTCCAGTGAGTTTGGAAAGGCACCAAAGCAAATACACCCACTTACTTATTCCTCATTGGTCCTGTATAGGTTTCTTCCCAGGTGTGGGCATGAGTGGAAAGGAGGGATAACTGCATGTGAGGGAAGTTATCCTAATTCTGCCCTTTTATTTCCTAGGGTTTTAGTTTTTCTGCTGGTTTCCCTTTTTAAGCATTTCTGGAACACACTGGTTGTGCTGTGGTATGACCTCCCCTGGCTAGTGCCAACCTTCAAGTCTTCTTTCTTAGGAGAAGCGAGAGCTTTTTCAGTTTTGCATGGCGGGCTTTCTTCAGAGCGGAGGCAAGACGTTATTCCTCTCGGCTCTTGAAAAAGCCTGACAACTGCAGGGTGTATCTTGTGCTCACAGGAAAGGGATTTCTCCATCCCCCTGGACCTGTTCAGCTGAGGAAGATCTGCCAGGACATAACCTCCTTTCGCCCCCCACAGACTGCAGGTACCTCTGTGGTTGCCTCTGCTACCAATGGTTTCTGCCCATTTTAGAGTGTTTTTCAGCAGTGAGCCCTCTCCCTGCCTCTCAAAAGTCCAAAGGCAAGGAAAGCCCATTCAGTAGGGCTGCCCTGACTACGAGTTTCAGCCTGTTTTGTGAGTGATCCTGTGTTAATTGCCAGCCTTTGTCTTTGGAAGGATCCCCAAAAACTCGATGCCAATGCACCCTGCACTTGCTGGGGCTACGTCTGAGCTGTCTGCAGCCGAGCTAGCTCCAGAAAACAAGAGCTGAAGGAGCATGCTCTTCTTTATAACCCGCTGGGATTTTACCCAATAGAAATTCTGTTGACCAACTGCAGTTTTCACATTTTCACAACTTCAAAATGTCTATTTGTGGCGCTGGTAAACCAGAATTTTTCAAGGTTAGGTGTTTAGACATCATCTCCTGTGGTGGCAACCCAATTGCTCCAGACTGGGCCACAACTGGGCTCTTGTGAGACAGATACTGCATTTTCTCAATGTCGTTCCACTGAAGGAATGCCAGCACCAGGATTTTCTTTAGATTTACCTACACCCTTTCATTTTTGAGAGCTCACACTTCTTTGGATTCAATATCCAGCTGACATTTGTGTGTCCATTGCTCGTCTTTCTGAAGTGATCCCATTTCCATGTAGATGCTTTAGATGAAATCCCATTGTTTAAAGTTTTTTTCTGTTACACGCATGTACACACAGGTGAGAGAAACCCAGTAACACAAAAATAAGTATGACAGAGTAACTCTGCAAGCCAAAAGATACATTTCATTTCTTTCAAAGCAGAAAAAGGCCCAGAGAAGTATTTCTCCTGCCTCTCAAGTCCATTTCCATGTGCCGACACTTTAAAAGCCATTGTATTAATAAATAATAAAAAGTTCCCACAGCATGCTGGGCTCATCTATTTGTACCAACACATAAAAATCACCTACGAAGCAAAGTTTTCTGCTGCCCACACAGACTTTGGTGCAACTATCTTTCCGGCTCCCTTCTACCCCAGTTCAGAAGAACAGGAGACTGGTAAGATCTCCGCCTGCGCTGTGCTCCGCAGCACTAGCAGGAGGGATATGGTCTGGGCACTTGTACAATTGCCTACTTCTCTGCTGGCCAAGGAGAACATCGCCTCTTCTCTAACTGGTGGGTCAGCCAAACTGTTTTGAGGAACATCCTCTAAAAAGACAGTTGATGACTTAAAGAAGTGCTTTCTCCCTGCTTGAGTGGTTCAGCCCTTACCATGCTTTTGCTCAGCTATTGCTGATGGTTTCACTTTGTGTTTGGGCTCTCACTGCCTCTCAGAAATGCTCACAAAGAAAGAAGGCCAACCTCCTCTTTCTGCATTTGAATTTTAGGAGCTCAAGTCTCTCAAAGATCACCTAGTTCCAACCCCCTGCCGTAAGCAGGGACATCTCCCACTAGACCTGGTTGCTCAAAGCCCCAAATGCCTTCTGGGCTTTAGCTGCTTTTGGCTTTTCCTTCTCCTGGAACCCTGATCCTTGGAAGACACCCAGCTCCCCCAGCCAACCCTCCATCCACAGGCCTGTCCACAGCATGGAGCTCCTTTTCCTTTCCTTGCCAAGCTGTCCCTCCACATGGTGCCCAACTAACCCTCCTCCCAGCGCTTCCGCCTTGGCCTCCACCCTTGCGCAGCAGCCGAGGTTTGTGCATGTCCTGAGTCCGTGCAAGCCAAACAGGAGAGGCGAGGCTCCAAGGATTTAATCCAAACCTGACGAGGCCGGGTACAGAGAGGAAAATAACTCCCCGTATCTTTCTGGGAGCAGGCTGCAGCTTCTCGCCTTCATTATATATTATTCTTGTCATCAGCAAAAAAGCATGCGGGAAAACAGCCGAGCATAACTTATGAAATGTGCCTGGTAAGAATAACTTGTGATTTAAAGCCTTGGCACAGCACGGAGTGCAGGCGAGCGCTTTCGCTGTGAGTGTTTGAATTACCCCCATCTATTTGGGAGGGAGGCCGAGGGGACCAGTCCCACCCTGAAGCTGGGCATGCGTTTAAGTGCCTCGCTGAACCCAGGCCAAAGTTTTCCGAGAAGAAAAAGGCAGAGTTTGTACAAGCACGGGGGAAAAAAAAAAAGTTTGTCCATTCTCTTTTCCATAAAGCATGGAAATGAGGAAGAAATCAACAGTAAATTAGCTAGGGATGAACACTTGGATTCAGATTTCATAAGCTTGCACATCTGGTCAATAACAAGGTGTGATTTATTGCAAGCTCTAACGAGATGTATGGGCCTCTATTAAGTGCTTAGGGAGAGGAGGCTTTGCCCCCCCATCGCTTTGTTTCCTGTTTTAATTTCATAATGGACAGTTTGAATTTCTACAAACACTAATGGGATCTGTTTTCTCTCGTGAGAGTTTGCTCCACTACGTTTGGTAAACGAAGATAGAAGGAGGCAGCCTTTAGCGGAACACTGATGGGGCAGACCTGGGCACAATCTGCTGGGTTGGGCTCAGCAACGCCCCAAAGAGCAACCTTCTGCCTCGATGGGGAAGATTTTCTGTTTGCCCCAAGGGACAGCAAAGCGTTTATAAAAAGGCACTCTTGCATATTAATGAAATGGCTTGCAGTGAGTTTGCTGAAAGCTGAGCCCCAGGTGCCTGACGGTGACAGTGGGCACCTTGGGGTGGGGGCAGCAGTGCCGGCCCTGGGATGCTCTGGGGAGCTGCAGGTGCTGGGAACCTTCCCACCACCAAGTCCTGCCCCTCTGTCCCCGCCCTGCCGGGCTGCTGCAGTTCTTGGCCAGCCCGTGGGCCCCACATAAGGCTTTACGCCCCGAAACTGTAGGATGCTGCTGCCTGCACGACCCCATGGGGGGCACATATTGGTAGCCCACCCTGCTGCTTTCCTTCCCTGAAAATCTGCGCCCCTCCATAGGGTGATTTTTAAGTCTGATGTTGTACAAGTTGCCTGAGAGGCAGTCCCGGAGGCAGTCTCCACAGGCATTCTTCCTAGGGGTGGAACTGGGGGGATGAGATTCGTGTTCCTTGTCAGGCACCTGAGAGCACGGTAAAGCAAAGGTAACTCCAAGCAACCCCTGTGTATGGTCTTGGTTACTCCTAGTGAAAATTCAGCCAGCGGTGTTAGGTGTGCGAGTGAGAAATTAAGCAGCCATGTGTTTCACAGGGTAACTAAAGCTGAATATACTCAGTTACTGCTCGAGCCCACATAGTTACAGGCTGTGGAAGAGATACATGCATAATTCATATACTTTTAATTAAACGGTAGTATCTTTCAATATATTGGGTTTATTGTAATTATATTTATCTCTTCACACTCTTGGACCTACTGAAGCATCACTTTTTTTTTTTCTTTTGGTTACAATATGAGCATAAACAACACTAATTGGACCTTTGGAGTAGACCTGCCAAAGGAGACTCAGAGGTGTGCCAGGCTCTCCCCACCAGAGAGAGAAGCGCCAGAACGGGATGGCCAAGAGCCACCTGGGGAGACAGGAGCTGCCCTGAGCTGGCCCACAGCTGCAGGAGACAAGTCCTGCACATCCTAAAGCTCACACTGGGCACAGTGTCCTTGGAAGGGCTTGCAAGCAAGCAAAGCTGTCCTGCAAGAGCGGTGTTCAAGCAGAGGCTGCTGTGCAAACAGGGGTGAACAGGCTGGTGGGGATGGTGGCTTGGGGTTGGCAGAGGTGGCCCTCGGAGGTCAACTGAGCCACCTTAGCGTTGCAGAAAAACTTCTCTCAGCAGGAGGATGTCGCTAGAAAGTGGAGCCTGGAGCTTTTGCCACTCGATTCATAGGTAATGCACACAGCTAGGGGATGTGTCACCCTTGAAGACCAGGCTGTAGAAACCTACCAAGGCATGCTCTTCTCTGCCAACTTCATGCTGAGGTCCCCAGGGTCTTACAATGGGACCCATCGGATGCAGCGAAGGCAGCAGCTTACCTGCATCTGCCAGTGTGTGGGTCTGCTGAGCTAGACAGCTGATGGAGCAGCAGCCGTAGGGACGGCTTTTGTGTGGGAAGATGTTTCATGCCACTGTGGGTGGGACACAGGGCTGGCAGTGCAGGGGTTCAAGTCACTGCACTAATGCAGCTTTTCCAGAGAGGGAACCAGGACTGTGTTGCTGGGGGAAGATGAGAGATAGAAATCCCACAAGGGGAGAAAGAGTGCAAATTGCTTGGAAACATCCTTCTGACTATCAGAGGAAGGGTTTTTTCCACTCCAGGAAGGTATTAAATAATTCTGATTTGTTAGATGCTCTGTCAGGCCTGGTTTTTGTTTTGTTTTTCTCAGCACACACACACAAAGGACAAAAAACAATTAAAATGGTTTCACTGGGACTTAATGGTATGTTTCTCCTGTGAGACCAGGTGGGCAGACCCAGAAGTTTGTTATTGATTTCATTGCCAGAGCAGTAGTTTGGGTTTGGCAGGTGAGAAGTTATGCACCTAAAAAAAGAAAAAGGAAAAAAAGAGGGAAAAAAAAAAGAAAGAAGAAAAGCACCCAGCTTGGGCTACCCTCATGATTTATTATGACATAATATATAGCAAGATTAATTCCAGCTGTGTTGCTTTGGGGAGAATGCGCTTACTTCAGAGCACCAGAAGGGGATTAATGAGTTGGCAGTTTGGCTTTGTGAAGAGATGACACCTGTCCCTCTTCCACCCTGTCCCCCATTTCTTTCCAGTGCTTCAAAGTTTAGCACAACAATGTGGAGTAGCATAGCCAAAAACCTCATCTATCTGTAGGGGGGACTAAAGGGCTACCCTGCCATGGAGGGTGCAGGGGGGGGGGTGGTGGGGTGTTGCTGAAACACACTACAGAAGGAAGAAAGAAAAGAAGGAAAGAAGAGAGAGAGGGAGGGAGGGAGGGAGAGGGAATCTTTGGTCATGTTTCTTCAGGGTGCCTCTCTTCACCAATGTCTTGTTGTTAAAATGGAGCCTTACCCTCCAAGACGTGAGAGCAAAATCACTCACTTTAAGGGCAGAGCAAGTGCTAACTCCCTCTTTAAAAATACTCCTCCATGCCTTTCCTGCGTCTGGTGCCATGGAATAGGTAGAAGCATCGCCAAGGCTGGGCACTGCACCTGCAGATATTTAGGCTGGACCAAAGGAGATCCCTGGCAGCTGTGGCTGATGGCAGACCATCTCCAGCCAGCTAGTCCCTAATGAGACGTGATCTCATGCGGGTTTTCTGGCTGACAATAAATCCTGTTGTGCTGTAATGCCTGTCAGATGCTGCTCCTAGGGAAGGCTGGAGGCCTGCTAGTGATGAGCAGGCAGTGAGATGAGCCATCTTGGGGGAGGGAGGCAACCGCGACATGGGCAGAGCTGGCCAGACGTGTCAGAGGTGGGACAGATGGAGAGGAGATGGAGAGATGGGTGAGACACAAGGGAAGGGTAGAAGACAAGTGTAGATGGAGGAGCATCTGTGGATGGCCAGGAAAAGCAAGGGCTGGCAAGGGACTTCAGAAATGCAGAGGATTTTCATGTGGAAAGTGAACAAAGCCAGAGGTGTTTGTGTGGGAGGGGAGGGATGCTCATGGGGGTGAAGGAAGCAGGTGCCAGTGAACCAGTCAGTGGGTGAGTGCTGAGCAGAGGAGGGAGGCAGATTAGCAGGATAACATAGAGAGACATGAAGGGGCTGAGGATCATGTGGTTAGAGGAGATATCTGCTGCTCCTGGTGGCTTGCGATAACCAGGGCAAGTTGTTGAGCTGGCCCGGAACACACACTGAGCCTTGGCTTGCCGGGCTGGAAAAGAAAAAGTGGGAGCGCTCTTGGGCAGTGAAGATAAGTCAGCTCCAGCACTCCCCCTCCCCGTCTTCATACAGTGGCAGCCTTGGCAGAGGTGCTTCTCAGGGACCGTCACCCTTGCGTTGCCACAGAAGAGCCGTGAGCCAGTGCTATGCAGGTGCTGCTGGTCTTGTTCAGCACTGCTGAAGGCACCGACCGCAGCCGTGCCGCAGCCCTCGCTCTGTTCCTTGAGCAAAGGCTGGCTGCATGGGATTTAGCCAGCTTTGGAGGGCACGAGTTTGAGACTCCTTTGCAGGAAGGAGAAGTGACCCAGTCTGACAGTGACGCCCCTGCCAACAGATCCCTAATTTCACATACCCAGGTAGAGGGCAGCTCACGCTGACCTCCCTCACCAGAGCCTCACACAACTCCTCACACCTGCACAACCTGGGAGCAACGAAACCTCCAAAATCTCCAGAGCTCCGGCTCTTACTTGTGCCTCTTACATACACAAGCGTTGCAGCTCTCAGCCCCACCAGCCCCAAACCCTCCCTGGGTGACCCTGGAGCTGCAAACACCTTCTCACCTCCCAGCAGGGCAGCGCATGTCCCACCTTGGAGGACACAGCAGTTGTGTCAGCCACAGCAAGAAGAGTACCACGAAAGGGAAGGAAGTGCGGGGGGGTGTTGGCAGTCCACCCTTCACCCAAAAAAACCAACCCTTGTCCCCTCCCGCCAAGCCACCCTGTGCCCTTGCCAAGCCTGGCACTTGCTGGAGGGGTCCACCAGCCCAAGAAGAACGGGAGTGTGTTAGCACAGAAATCACATTTTTTTGTTCTTGTTTTTGAAAGCAGCAAGGCAAATAATTTAAAAAAAATTATACTTGAGTTCTTCACATCATTGGAGCCCTGTGATGCTAAGCATCACTGACTAAATATCTTTAAAGAAAAGAATTTGTGCTGTGTTTTCCTTGGCTTTCCAAACGAGTTTGCTAATGAAAGGCAGAGGAAGAACGATGCAGGAGGGTAAGTGGCTCTCCGCTTGAAAAGCTGAATAATCAGTGCATGAAACAGTAAATATCCATGTGGCTTTTACACCTCACTGCTGCGCCAGATACTCTGATGGCAGAGCTATGTGGTCACTAGCATTGTAGTCCATATACACTGTAGAAATATTCATTAAAAATGTATAATTAGTATCAATTGCATATTACTTATCTGGCAATGCAATTTCATACAGGTGGTTTTAAAATAAACTAAAAAGGTAAACATTGTTTTAGGCAGTGTTTTTCTGTCGGGCCACCCACCAGGTGACAGTGTGGGTTGTTTTCTGCTCTGTTTCTCCCTGTTGTTTTCCTCCTTTCTCCCTTGACCATCACAGACTCTAAAGCCTGGAGAGAGAAGACACCACAGATACCATACTGGCAGTACATAGGACATAGCTGCAATGGTCAGGGTTGTCGAACGCATCTGATGCCACAGCTAAGCTGATCCCATGCCCAGTTTCTCACAAAAAGGGCAAGCCCGCTCTCCTTATCCCACACCAGGAGCTAGGGATGCTCCTGTGAACCTGCCGTAGGGTGGCTGTGGGAGAGCAATGATTGATCTTTTATTTCCCCTCATTCCCTGGCATCTCCTCCAGCAGGTCTGGTGACAGCCAGCCCTGACACTGGGTTTGGACACTAGGTTTGCTGTAGAGTTGACCTTTAGGGCAAGTTGCACATGGGCATGGGGATCCCAATGCCTGCCAGGCCCAAAGGCTTCACTGTGGTTGGTGAGAGCATGGCCATGGCCTTTCACCAGGGCTGGGGTTTGTTCCACCAGCCTGCATCTGCATCCCTATGCAGCCCCGTTGCTGCAGCAGGATTTGTGCAACACAGCCAGGCTGGTACCTATTGCCTTATCTTCCCTCCCTGCCCTGAGTTAATAGTGCCTGCACGCAAAGTCTGTTTTCTGCTCTAGAAAGCATGTCCCCTGAGAAAGAGAATTTATCTCAATGACCTCTCACCCAGCCCCATAGATCAGTCATCTGATAATAAACCAGAAAATTGTTCAGATTTACATCTCTGAAGTCCTTACGCTTCTCGGTTGCAGCCAAGTTACACGAGAGTATTTGCTGACCTTCTAGCACACAGCTTCTCATTCCCCGACACCCCAGAACATTATTTCTTTAGCAAGGACATGTATTAAGGGGAATTAATTAACTAGGTTTGCTGGCTGGATAATCAATTTTCTTGGTATAAATTGAGTACTGATGGAAGAACGTTGCTTCTGTTGCTCCCCCTGCTTTCCCTGCACAGAGATTAAAAATAGATGAATACCCAGTTGGAGGAATTGGGATGGGATCATGTTCCTTCCAAATATAGAGTCTGGCAACCTCAGAAAATGGGGTGAACATTACTGGGATTTCATTTCATAAATGAACTGGGCAAGTTAATATCAAAAATGTCCTGATTTAGAGATCTTTCAACAAAAAAAAAAAAAAGGAAACATTTCATTCTGAAGCAACTTTTCATTTAGGCATTTAAAGAATGGCAAAATCAAGGGCAAACACCTAAGTGAAATGTTTTAATTGTGTTAAAACAAAAAAATATTCACAATGAACAGGGTTTTTTTGTTGTTTGGGTTTGGTTGTTTGGGGTTCTTTTGTTCTGTGTTGGTTTTTTTTTGTTTGTTTGTTGTTTTTTTTTTTAATTTTCCTTCATGGATCAATTTAATAACTTGGGATCTCTCAGCCCTGTGTGAAATGGAAGAATTCTCCCCACCCCCCTACTCCAGTAGTGCTTTTTGCACCTTTTGAGCCCCAGCTGAAAGACCATGTCATGTTTCGTGTTTCTTTACCTTGATCCTGCCAGTGTTTTGCCAGTGTTTTGCCAGCTCTGGTATTCAGCAAAGCGTGCCCCAGTTAATGACCCAACAGACGACTGGCACCCTACCACGCTGGTCTGTAACTTTAAGCTGGAGAAAACCTTCTGGGCTTTTTGAAGAAATTCTCTGTTTGTTCCTCAGGATGTATTTTTTTTAGGAAGGTGGATCCACTTTATTAGCAACCAAATGTTTCCTTTAATTGGCATACTGCCCCATGCCTCCTAAATGACTGATTTGACTACAAATTGCCCAGACTCTGTGATTTATTTTTCATCTCATTTATTGCAGGCATGAATACAGGAACAGGTAAACAGCTGAGCCGTAAAAGTTTCTCTCTAGGCACGTTTTCAACAAAATGCCATCATACACCGTCTGATGATACACGCTGCTACTCAGATGAAACAAAATGGTGTGAGCAATCTTACTTTAAAGCTGCTACCCACCAGTCAAAGCTGCAGCTGCCAAAGAAGCCTTCTCTTCCACTTACTCTTTCCCTTCCCTCCTTCTCCATGTCATCTGCAGGTTCTTTTACGGCACTTAACTTTACAAAACACAGTTGTGAGGCTGATCTTACATGCAATTACAGATCAGCCTCAGTATATTTATTGCAAACTCCTTGAACATCAGGACATTAAAGAAAAAGAAAAAAAAAAAAAGAAAAGGAAAAGAAAGAAACAGTATTCCATTGCATAATTACGAGTAGGTTTTTGTAGCCAATGAACCAGAAATGTATTCAGAAAAAAAAAAAAAAAAAAAAAGAAAACCAAAGGATATTTGTAAACAGTTCAAACAAAACATGATGCTGCCTCCAATGAAACATTTCACTGCATTGCCAGCTCTGTTTCAAATGGGCACGTAGGCATCCTGTTGCAAGAGAGTTGTGAAGCCACAGACTGAAACTCCGGAGGAGTTAATTTTCAAACATTGCAATTTCAGGGTCTAAGTATATTTGAAATGTGAAAAATCTGCACACACTGTGGGATCTTATAGAGATGTGGGATCTCAAACAACATTTCTAAAGAAAATCCAGTCATTCCTTTTAAAACAAAATAGTGAAAACAGCTGAACCACACAAAAACAAAGCACAATTGTTTGGCTTCCATAAGACTCTGCAATATGAGAAAATATTTAACTCCTTGCATAGCTATTTAAATGGCCAATAAATTTTGCTGGAATCACCCAAACATGACAACATTGCATTCTGCCACTTAGAGACTTCACGCTGGAAAGCTGGGATCTGCTGACCGGGTCAGAGCATCACTTGGGGCACTGTTAGAAGCCAGGGCCACCCTTGGTAGGCTTTGCTATAGCGCAGGAGGTTTCACCAACCAGCTACTCCCAGACTGGGCACAACCGTAACGATGCCTCTGTGCTTATGCCACCGTAAGCTGTCCCAGCTCTCTTCTTCCCATAAGGTATAAAAGCTGTTCTGACAACAGGGTGTTTCTGGTAGTATATTTACACCTAACGCGCGAGGCTTTTGCTGGCAGAGCTACATCAGTCACAAGTCATACCTCAAAGCAGCCCTGGATGATGTAGCCGTGTCGGCAAGGGTTTGCAATGTAGACCTAACCAGAGGGACGGAGAGCAGGATTCACCTCACTTAACTTTAAGCAATATAAAGGTAGACACTTAAGTCAGAGGCACCTCCGGAAGGCAGTTCCTTCGATCTCTCATCAGGTGAGAGTTAGGCATATTAACGTTAAATGAGATGAACCCTTTCCCAGGAGAGCTGAAGAGACAAACTCCTTTCAGCCACCCTTTTCTGTCACCAGCTCTGGAGACCATGCTTCAGAAGGCTGCTGTTCAAATGCGTTATCTTTACACGTGTCAATGTACATGATAATGATAGCCTGTGCTGGGCTTCATGCTGCCACAACTACATATGCAAGCTCATTAAAGCTAGCTCAGATACTTCTGCACTATTATATAGACATACCCTCGGGCAGAGTATCCTTTAACACCTGTAAAGTTAAAGTGTAGGGGCAAATCTAGACTATCTGCCCCTCAGCATATGTTCCTGTTGACATTGTCCTGTTTACAGTAGTTTTGGGTAACAGGTGTCTTAACACTGTAATTCCCAACCAGAGGTGAGGCAGGAGTGTTTATTCAGAGGATGTGAAAACTGAGATGCTTAAGCGTGGCTGAAGAAGGTACACAGTAAGAAAGAACAAGGTGATGACATCCCGCAGTTAAAAGTTTAGTTCAACATCAGTAAAACAGTTTTAAAAAAGCTCCATTAGACTGCAGAATAGAGAACAGTGGCAGCCAGTGGATAAGACACTAAAACAAGACAAGGCAACGTACTTGGGGTTGTTCTGTGGAAAATGTCCCACAGGAACTAAGTGGCCACATGAGCCTTTCCCTCTTCTCCTGGTGGGAACCAAGGAGGGAGGAGTCCCTGCTCTTTCTCAGCTACACCAGAGCACGCCTCAGCTCTAAAGACCTGGCCACTGTAAAGTGACTTTGGTTCACATCTCTTGTTTTCCACTTCTGAATATTGCAGCTGAAAAATTTATATACAACGGGAGCAAAACATTGCATTTAAAATAATAATGCTTGTTTATGAGCCAGAACATCTGATGGGCTGGTCTGAGTCAGCCATTCAGTTTTGCTAAAGCCTTTTTCTTATGTGACCAGACTGCCCTAATGCAGGTAATTGGACCAGTTTGCTCCCAAACCTGAAGGCATCTTGCAGGGTTCCCAAACTGAACTCCATGGCAATCAGTACAACTGAAGTGTGTGTTCAGATCTGTTTTTTCTGGTTTTCCTTGGTAATGACTTTGTGAAACTGCCACCAGTTCACACACAACTGGGGGTTGCCTAACAGCAGGCAGCAGACCAGATACAGCTAGTGCTGTGCTGTGCTGTTCTCAACCTTCCTTTATTTTCCTCTCCTGAAACAGCACCTCTAATTACAATTTTCTCTTATTTTTTTCTTCAGAATGCTCACTTTTACTTGGGTGCAGACAAAATGTGTTGTCACTTTTCCCTCCTCCAGTACCTTCTGGGAATTGGTGAGAAAAGAGTAACAGGACACGGAAGATGCAGCCTTTTGTCTCTGTTGCATTTTCCCTTCCTTTCTGATTTCTTCATAGAGGCTTAATATTCCTAATCTGTTTTTAATAACCTTGGATTGATGGAATGGTACATTAAAATATAAGGTATGGAAGTGTCTTGGCACTGTAACTAGAACGTGGAGAGTGTACAAGTCGTATCTGATTACCCATTAAAGTCACCTGAGAGCTCTGGAATCTGCAGTCAAGGGATGTTTCTAGGGCTTCTTGTGCCCATTACTCATGTTCAGCTACTTCATTACATTTTGTATTGTGAGTTTCTACCTAACACTTGTGCTGTTTATTTTGCCCCATTTTATGGCAACCAGAAAGGTTTGGGTTTGGTGGATTTATCTGGGGAGCTTAACGCTAATTTCTTCTCCCAGTAAATATAAAATAGACAAGTCATTTTATACCTCCACATTGCAATCCACAGTCCTACAGTGCTCTCAAGATTTCTCATTTCAGAAAAAGAGCACAAGCTAACTCCGAAGGAAATCCAGTCTCACAGCAATCACTTCCCAGCCTCCATACAAACAAACTGCTTAAGCTGAGATAAAGCCATCGTATTCAGTATCAAATGAAGGGCAATCTTTTATCTTAATACAAACAAGAGAACGCAGTGTACAAAGTAACAGAAAAATATACATCTTCAGCCATACAAAATGCACAAAAGCTTTCCTGTTGGAAGAGTACCTTGTAGCTGACAGTCAGTTGTTGGTAGCTTTCTAGATGACCCTGCACTACTGAACAGGGGGAAATGGAGAAATTTCTCCTTTTATTTTTCATAGGAAACAGTTGGTAGTGTTACCTGTATACCATAAATACCCTCCCTGGGGCTGCGGTTCTGCTAGCGCTGGACCACCCACCCCACCTGATGCCTGAGATAGCTCCACTGAACGTAGAGGCTGCTTGCGTGCCGGAGGTGAATGGGACGTATAGCCAGGCGTGCCCTCCACAGGTTTGCCAGTACACACATGCTGATTAGTAGAGTGAAGAAATGGGTATAGACACAGCTATGCCATAAATTATCATTGTTATTATTCTTTAAAGTGATCAATCAATTCATGTCAGTCAGGAAGGTGGTTTATCTACCCAGGAAGGAAAGAATCCTCCCTGCAGGAGCTACGTCCACACCGCTGAGCCTCTGCAACCTTCAACGCTGGGGCAGAAGCTGTCCGAGTGTGGGTAAGCCCTAATGCCTAGGCAACCTGGAGAAGGTAAAACCTCTCAGTTAAAAAAAGTCAGTATCAAGCTAGAAAGTCAGTAGCAAATTACTTTAAACAACTGATTTTTTCATTAATGGAAATACAGTAAGATTTAGTTGAAGATTTAGGTCAAGATGACAAACTATAGGGAGTGTTGGGTGCCTATACCTGTATGGTGGGGTGCCTTTCCCCCTTGCAGCTATTTATATCTCTGAGTAAAGGTTAAGGTTAGGAATTTAATAAGACAGCTGTTTATTTTTATGTGGAGACTAACAGTCCTGGGGTTAGGATGTAATAATCATTCTTCTGCTTTAAAAATGGTTCTTTAACAAATAGCAGTAGCTCATTGCAATTTTCAGTTGTACAAAATGACATATTTTCTATGTTACTATCAAAATATTCTGCATAACATTAATTTCTGTGCACTTATTAACATATGTACAGAACAGTGTTTCCCAATAGAAATCAGTATGCTCCTTGCTGATCCTTTTTGCCCTAGATTTACCAAAACCAAACCTGAAATTAATTGTGTTAATAGTATAAAATCTCAGGAGAGATAAAGGATTGAAGGTTTATTTCCCAGCAGCAAATGAATAAAGGAACTCCTTCAAGTTAAAGTCTAGCCGAGACTTAATTTTAACCAACCGTGGTGAATCCAGGCGAGCCAGGAATATCACACATTTTCCCGATGCCTTATGTTGAGTACACAGAAGCAGAGGAATGTAAACAGACAGAAGGCACATGAAAGGCCCCAATCCATTCTCCATCTGACGGATGTGCGAATTTCATAATTCTGTCATCAAGAGTCTTTTCATCATTTTCTCTCTCTCAAGTTCACGCCTCAGAGTCTCAGCACTGTGTAATTAATGCACAAACAGCCAATTATGGGAACAACAATAAATCTCAGATTTCAATTTAAAATAATTAACATTTTCAAAATACCAAAGGAGGGGAAAAAAGGTCAGACTTGATTCAGTGAAAAGGCTGATAACTGATGGCTGATTCAAAAACAAGTACTGCTTGATATTTCTGAAGAGCAAACAAGAAAAAGGACAAAAAAGACCCACATGGCAAAACAGCTTATGATTTAATCTCGCCCCCATTAAAGGCTACTGATTTCAAAGGAAGCTGGACTAGGACTCTAAAAATGGAAGAGCTACAGTAAATGCCATCACAAAAGACTGGTGTCACAGCCTTCTGCTCCTCAGCATGGTTTCATATTGGGGGCCATCTATATACGCTGAATTTACTACAGTCCTACTTCACGTACGCACATCAGGAGATGGGAAGCAGAGCCTGAAGTCCTTGCTCTCACACACCAAACACTCCAGAGCCCGCAGGCTCTGCAGCACTGGGAATACCCTGGGTTAGTGATCCCATTTCTTAATAAATAGCATGGGGAAAAAAACCCCAGTTTACTGTGTTGTTCTGAGAGTTAAGTATCTAATGCTTGTAAAGCATTTTGGAGATTGAAACTGCAGTGCAGAAACCTTGCAGCCCATTCATGGACAAGCAGGGGTGGAATCGCCAATTTGCACTCAAGACATCCTACAGAAGCTGAGTTCAGCACTACAGCTTCAGAATTACATTTTCACTGGAATGATAAATTTTTAGATGAGTTAGCATTGTTGAACAAGTGTGCAGGTGCAATTAAACCAACATCTGCAAAAAATAATTAACAAATGAAATTGGGAATTGACTGTGAATCCAAAAGTAAAAAAGGCTAATTTATCATGATGTCAAAGAAATCCTTTTCTCTTCAGGATAAGCCTAGGACATTTTGTGCTCTAGAAGCATTGAGTACATCCACTCCTACATTTGTATTCAGTAAATTATCAGCTTGGGAAATTCAGCTTTGATTAAATTCTGGAATAAGAAGCCAGCATGCAAACCCAGTAGAATGAAAGAATAGAAAACTGAATGCAGGCTGCCTGTGGAAAGATGGGATGGCTTGTTGTTTCTCTGAGAAACTACAAGAAAGACCACTGTCGCTTGACATTACTAAAAAACAAAAAAAGAGGAAAAAGAAAGAAAACCAGTGCCTGTTTTTCATTTAGAAGAGCAGACATACCTCAACCTCAACTTCCCCTCATGCACATTTAATTTAAAAAAAACCAAACAAACAAATTGCAACGGCAATCATTAAAAGAAAACCTTTGTGGTTCAGACAAAATTACTTCCCTGAGGATAATCTGCACAACCCTTTCTCTCCAGGCCATTGGCCATAGAAACGGTACGCTGTTGGCTGCAGCAGTTAATTAAGGTAGTTATTTTCCTCAGAGCAGATATGAGTTATAGATATTTCTTTACAGAACCCACCTATTTTGAAGTAGGTGTCAAGCAGCAATTGAAAATTTTTTGGTATCAGGGGAAACGGCACTTTATAGTAATTATGATAGAAAATGAGAAATCAAGCTGATTGCTTTAATGCAGAGAGCATCATAGTATTTCTGTGAAAGAACTGCACAGTACCTGTCTGCCAGCGAAATCGGTTTATGCGATGTATATATTGTCTGGACCGTTGGAGTTGGTATAGTCTCTGCCAAAGATCTCAGTACGGGCGATGGAGTTAGTGGTGTTATCTTAGGAGATGACTGCACCGCACAGCATTGTAATTTGCTGTCTGTAAATTCTGCCTACAAAAAAATGTATACAGATACAGAAAGAAAAAGAGTGTAGATTAGCTTCTACTGTTCTTGCTACCTTTCTCCACTGAATTCATTGCCAAACACACTCAGTAACAACAACAAATAACGAGAACTAATGGGAGGCTGTAGCTATAGCTGTTCAGCGCAACCTCTATTGATGCTGAACAGTCACTTCTTTTGATGGCTATTTCAGAGCTGTGCCCAAGGGACAAGCCTGATGGCAACATGCGCTACATGAGATGAAACTCCATGTACAGGACTGGCAGCATTCACAGGAAAGACATAATCAGTTTGGAGAATGCTGCTTATCATTATTGTGTTTTACCTAAAAATAATGCAGAATGCTGACCGCATGAGATTTCTGGTCTATTCTTCAGAAACCCTATAGAATTTGCTGATGGGTCCTCTGACTACTCTGTGTTTTGTAATGGCAGCAGCCTGGGCTTGTAGGAGTCCGGGTTTCAAAGTCTCCATCCCTTTTTCCTGCGTCTGCTAACTGGAACGTGCCTCAAGAGAAATATTCTGCAGTATCTAGTGACAGGCAATGTTGAAGCAATATTGGAAGTGCTGGTTTAAGACAAACAGCAACCAACCACCTCCTGTCTTGGAGTGAGGCATATCAGCACTGCACTATTACAGCAAAGACTGGGGCAGCCTATACAACTGGAGGGGGAGGATCCCCAAAAATAAAACAGCCCTGTCTTGCTTTTTGGCATGGACTATTTCTCATGCCAAACCACAGTGGCTAGTGCCTGTGGTGCACATGACGACCCTGAGCTGGGAAGAGCACAGAGCAACGGCAGTTTGTCAGTACGTCAGGACCATTAGGATATGCTCCCACTGCTATCAGCTGCATTTCTTTCCTGACAACTTTTTCTTCTGAACTTGCTTCAGAACTTGCTTCAGACTTTAAGGCAGGAAGGATGAAAAGTTACCATCATAAGGGAGCAGCTATTTGAATAGCAACCTTTTTTTTCTTTGTCTTAATTATTTCTCAAATTCTGCAAGCCACACAGGATCGATGCTAAACACAAACAAATCAGTTTAATCAGTGGGACAATTATTTGAGCCCAGGAAAGAATGACTGTGTTAGGTTTGCTTGCTTATTGTCATTTTTTAACATGTCTCGGCTCACATTTCAGCTAAACATATCTGATATGCTCCAAAACAACCTCTGAAGCAAAAGGAATTCCATTTATTCCACAAAATTAGTAAAATGGAAAATGTAAAACCAACTAAAGAAACTTTCCCTCCAGCCCTGGCCAATTATGTGTGTAAATACTAGCTAATACAACCTGTTGAAACTTCTCTGTTGGTCAACTATTAAAACTCAACCTTAAAAGCTGCAGGGATATCAAATTTGGTGTTCCTCATACAGGATCCCTGTCCTCCAAGGACTGCCAGATCTTACTTTACACCATGAGAAGGGGGTATCATGCTGTGAGGCTGAGGTAAATTCTCCCAGCCTTACTGAAATCAGCAGAGCAATGACAAATTACACTTGCTGAAGATTTGCCCTGAGTCCTTAAGTGTGTTTGCTCTGGATAATTGTTTTACGGTATATATATCCAAAGCATCTTGTTATATATGCCTGTTGGCACAGTATGTTTGAGCCAAATATTTAACTGGTCTAAACAGATATAATTTCATTAATTTAAATCTATGTGACTCATACCAGCCTGAGAATATGGTTATCAAGCCTGCAATTTCTCTACAGAAATTTCTAAATTCAGAGGGGTTCCTGGCATGAAGCTTATTTTTAAACATTCCGGGCAACCAAGTTCTCTAATTTTTCCTCTGACAAAATCAACACAACTGCATATACACCACCAAATTAGAAGCCCTACGCAAAAGGTAAAGCCTTCCAAATGTCACCATTCACAACTGTTTTCTCCTCAAAAACATTTTAATGTTTTGTTCCAAGCCAAAAAGAAAAAAAAAAAAAAGTGAAGGGGAAGCAAAGAAAAAGAAAGAAAACAAACAAACAAGCAAAAGAGTAACCAATGTTACCGTCTGGGACTGTGTGTGACCAGAGAACGTTCAGGGTTAGCTCTGCCTGCAAGCCCTAACACTGATCTAGACCTTTCCCTTGCAGCTCCCACTGTGCTGTAGCCGCCCTCAAGCCCTCGGCAGAGCCCGTGCATCAGGATGAACTCAAATGCTGCTGGGGAGAAGCACGTCTCTTTGAGCTGGGATGGAAGACCGTGAAACACAGGGCCAAAGTGTAATTAACCTTCCTAATTTTTTTCTCATCTTTATGCAGTCCTCTAGGTAACTGCTAGTTTACCAGAGATATGTATACATAACTTGATAAAAGGAATGTATGGAATCATATGATGGGTCACACACCATTAGATTTTTATTGTAATGGCGTTTTAAACATTTGTGATCTGGATTCTGCCCTCCACCCTGTCCAGAGAAACAAGACTCTATAGGGACAAGAGGGAATTTCAGAAAGATTAGTTTGAACTTTACTTTGCTGCTTCTCTCCCGACAGAGCATAACAATAATCTCAACATTTGAAGATGCCACAAAACAGCCATTTTCTGCCAGATGGAAATTTCTGTGGGTAAGTATATCAGGGTAGCTTCTGTTTATATTTTAAAGTTCTATTCCCCCCAACGATGAAAAAATATTTTATATAGCCCTCCTAAATTTTGCTTTCTTCATAACTGTCACAGGCAGAAAAATAATTTCCTGACAATCACAACTAATTAGTGGGAAAGCTATTCTAGGCTTATGTTTTTGCTTATATAAAGTACTACTATGAAAGACACAAACACTATAACTTCACTTGAGCTTTTACCACAATTGTACTATCCGGACTTGGCTGACCTAGTGAAAAGCTGCTGTGACATATTCCAGTGTATTTTCGGATACCTTTAATTAGAGCTCAACTGTGGCACTGACACAGCTTGGGCAGCCTAACAAACTGTAGCTTTAAAATACCTGTTTGGAGAAAAACAACATTTAGATCAAATCCCATGATCTGGTTTATTGTGAAAGAAAAGCCTCTTTCTTTAAATCATTAAATGCAGACAGTTGCTGCACATGGCCCAACAGTGATTGAAGTTACTTATCTCTGATTATATGCCAGACATAGATTGCTGCTACCAGTACAAGTTAAGGTTAAAGTCTGAAATGTTTCATTTTACGAATGTAATTTAAAAACTGTAAGTCAGTTACTGTGGTTTATAATTATAATCAGAGCATGTTTCTTATAGAGTAGATCGTTTTGTCATACTTATTACATAATGCTTCTACCCTTAAAGTAGGACTTAGATTGGATCTATTTTTTAAATTGTCAAATAATTGTTTCCTGCTTGTATGTAGTTTACCTTACCAAAAACCTTAAATCCTGACTTCTGTGAAAGTTTAACAAGAACTAAGTTCAATACTTGATTCAAGTTATTACATAAACATGGGAGTTTATACAAGGATACCATTGTAGTCATCAACACACTAACTATAATTCTTCCTTAAAATTCAGATGTAAATTCAATGAAAATCAGGCCCCTCTTTGTGACAGCACAGCAGGCGGTTTCAGGCAGGAGGCCATGCAACTGATAGACAGAGGACTAAGTCTTCCCACTCCCTTATTGCTCCTTGTAAAGATGCTATGGAGCTTCACAAGGGTCCTCTACAGTCCTGAACTGAACAACGTTTTGGAACTGACTGCATTAGTGGTGAGCCTTGACCTTTAACTCTTAGTCCTCTGTCTAGTAAGCAGCAATGTCTGAATGCAGGCAAGTTAATTATTCATATAATGGGAATATTTAACTGATTTGCATTCTGATTTCTACTTGTAATTTATCTTTTTTTTTTTGAGGACTGCTTAGCGCAAAAGTTTCTGACACTGTTAAACAAATCGGTTGGAATTGTGTTAAATACACAGTTTTTTAGTTGCACGTTCTACTTACAGAAAACTGTGGTACTGTTGTAAAAGGATCGAAAAAAGGATTAGATGTATCAGCAGGGAATGTCTTTATCTTTAAGAAAGATAAAGAAAAAGATGTTACTTTCAGAGCATAAAAATGCAAAAGAAAAAAAAAGCAGCAAAGCATTGCAACTACAGTGACATATCCAACAAATTAGAGCAGTTCAGCAGAGCTTGGACCAGACCAAAAAAGACCCCTCCAAAAATGCATACAGAAACCTGATGGCGAATAGTCAAAGCATAAATATGAAAACTTGATAAATTAATTTTACCATGTAATTAAATTTGTTGTGCAAATACAGAGGAGTTTGCATACCAAGTGTCTTCCAATTCTGTCAACAGCCACTGGATCATTACCTGCTTCCTTCAGCCAGCACTACATTTTAGAATATGTAATAGAAAATGCAGGAGCAAATTCTGCAGTGCAGGAACTTTGGCTAAAGAACTTGTGCTTTACCTATTTTAGACTTCCACATTTTTGGTTACACAGTCGCTGCCAAAGACAAACAATCACGTAATGTGGGATTGAAAGAAAATCATATATATAAAAAGCACTGAGGACAACTGTTTGTTTCAGGCAGCTATAAGGCCCTGTGTCGAGAGGAGGGTTGTGGATAAAGGATGATCTTAGGAGGATTTTTTGAAAGAAGCCTGGAGATCGAGAGGTGAGAGACCAACATGTCCATGTGCTGAGAAGCCTGAGAGCTCCCAGTACTCAGTCCATGAGTGTATGGTCACAGGCGCGACCAGGCCCTGCTGGAAATCACTTCTGCCCTTAATATAACTTCAAACACTAATTGATACCAAAGATCTATTAAAAGCAACAACAATCTCTGTCCCGCTTCATTGTGAATGCTGTTTCTCAGGATTTTCCTCTTTAGAATGCAGACATTATTCATTCATTCAAAGAGAGGACAAAATATCGAATAAAGGTATTAATTTTGAACTGCACTTCATTCTTTCCATTTGTAAAAACACATTTTTCACTGTAACCATGTATTTTTCACTTCATTATAGAAACTGCTGTGCATTTGTTTCTTATGTACGTCTTCAAGCATAATTCACTAACTACAGCTATGTTACTGTTGTTTAATAATGAGGAGAGTTACCCCGAGGGCCTTGAGCCCCCGTAGGCCAAAGCAAACCTGAAATTATGACGTCAAATATGATTAAGTAGATTTATAGTGTTTATTTTGTAAATAAAATAACAGAAACATATTGGCTTATAAGGATGCCAAGGGAAATTAACAGCCATCTGTGGGCCCACTTCTGCAAACATGTGGAATTAATCTTGGCATTAATTGTCAGGCTTCTTACACATGAGAAATATGGATGGCAAAGATACAGTTAAGCATGTAAATACCTTTTTAACAGAATAAAGGTGCTTATAAGTGAATTACACAGGTGCAAGTGAACAAACAACTGTGCAATGGAGAAATTCTTTTAAATCATAATTTTCTATGCAAATATATTAAAGAAAATTTCACACTCCTTGTATAGTCCTGTATTCATGTCTGTTAGCAAAGTGTATGTATACTACATTGCTGATTGAACCTACTCAATGGATCAAAGCAATAGCTCCTTGCAAATTTGTTGTTACATCATACCCAGAGCCAAGTCTATCAAAGCAAAACGTGCACAGCTGTAACAACTCTCACTCTTCTGAGAGACAGCAAATACCCATGAGCCCAAGTTGTCATTCTGAGGTTACGAAGGGTTTACAGTGTGACGCTACAGTACAAAATGCAAGTGTACTCCATTACAAACACAATCTTTGAGCCAACGGCAAACAGGGATGGGAAGTTCGTTGCTCATATGCAGTATAAGTTTGATATTCTACAGCCAAAATGTCTCTAATTTTGCAGGTTGGTCTCATTAAGGAAATGAAGTGCAGTTACTGAATACAGGAAAGAAAAATGACATAGAACAATATTCAAGAGCCCGCTGGGATTTGGAACCAGAGGCACATAAGAGGAGTCAGCCCTGATTGCACGCTGCAGCACAGAGCCATGCAGAATACTCTCTTGCAAAATCAGTACTGCAATCTGTGGATGTGCCTGAGGCCAGCCTACATATCAAAACGTGGCAAAAAGTGGTTAATCTGGCTTAGTTATCAGTGTGAAGTCCTCCCTCAGGGAGTTGTGCTTATTTAATCTCAGGAGTAAGACAATCTTGACAAATGAAAGGCTCTCCAAGTTCTAAACGCACCAATTGCTGGCATTTTAAAGAAACTGAAAACAGAAATTAAGGAACAGAGGGAGAAACCATACTTGTGTTCAATTTAAGAGTGACAAACAAAGATCATCCTGCTCAGCCCTTAGGATTTATTCCTTCTTTCTCTTGTCCCTTTTCCTTCTGAGAAGAGACCACTGTTACTCAAATGGCACAACAGAGTTTATTGGTTTGGCCTGGGCCTTGATATCAGCAGTGCTGCCAGCTCCCACATGCAAAGCAGAAACAACGCTGTTGTCTCCTCAGCACTGGTGAGAGGTTCTTATCTGTTCATGGCTTGGCTCTTTTGAGGAAGTAGGTACAATGATGTCCTCCATCCATGCAGTAGCAGAAAAATTCCGTATGTTCAAGAACACTTTTCAGACTGAAAATACGTAGGGTGGAGAGACAGTAGTGTGGAAAGCAGCAGTTGAGCAACTGGCTTACGTGAAATTGCATTTGGAAATTTTAAAGGCCTTTTCACCCAGGAATTTACTTTGACCTGCCTGTCCTGCATGTCCACCATGGCCAGCAGTGTGCTGATGATAGCAGCAGTTGCTAGCACCTGGGAGGAGGAAGAAAACCCGGTGATTCCCACCACACAAGTAAAGCAGCATCATGTGTGAGTCTATTCCTGATCCTTGTCTTGTGCTTGAGTTTATTGCATGGAGTCAAAACTCTCAGAGTAGCTCAGAAAGCAAAACAACTCCTAAGTGTTATGCAATCCCCACACAGCGTATAGCCTCTCTCCCTGTCCTAGGAGGCAGGCATACCATACCTTTAAAGTCTCCTGACTCATGTGGCAGAAGCAGTCCCTAAACTTTTCCTGGGTGATTTCTTCTCCCTGCTGCAGCAGCATCTGTTGAAAGATGCCACCTGGGGACCGAGAAAGGAAGAATAGTGGAGCCATCTCCACCACCAACCACAAACCTGCAGTTCCTCCACCCTCTGGAGACCTTCAGCAGCTTCCAGGCTTCACCTGGGATTGCAGACGCAAGGGCAAAAGGGAGAGGGAAGAGGAGGTGGGCAGTTCTGTGTGCAGGACAGTCTCATGAAGCTGAATTGTAGCTGCTCAGACTAGCAAAACACTACTAGCTTCTAGTGCACGGATTGCCTGTAGACAAGCTGCTGAGGTATTCTGTCTACTTTAGTATAAGACCAAACAAGAGAAATAACAGCTTTGAAGTTTACAACTGAGCACAAAAATTCCTGTGGCAGCAGGTGGAGCAGCAATCATGTCCATGTTGGAGAGCTGCTCAGATGAGCACATTCCAGCACAATCAGGCTCTTCCACAGGAGCAAAAGGGACTAACTGGTGTCATAGGGGCTACAGAAATATCACGAGCAACAAGAGGTCAGAGCTGTGCTATTGATAACAGCATAGACAGACTTTTAAGTAAAAAAAAACTGATTTCAAGCACACCTGCTCTTACTGCAGGAGTGAGAAAAGTCTTGCAGCCAAAGTCACAACCATAAAACAACCTTCAAAGCAGGTCCCATAAGTAACTGTCACATCACAAGGGCATGGCATGCAAGAAGAGCGAAGGCATTCTGCGTTCCAGCGGCATCTCGCATGCTGAGGGCTTGTTTCACAACCTCAAATGCCCCTTGCTTGAAAGGTCAGGGTGCATTACCATAGCAGAACTACTTTGGACAAGTATCTCCTTGTCTAGAATATTTAGCTTGGCAAGTTGAGAATTTACTAAGCTTAAAAGAACAGTTGACTTAACAAAATGAAAGAAAAAAAGAAAAGAATAATACAAAAAGGATCAGCACAGTCTCAGGAAAAGTCCTGTGGTTGAGTACTCTTTAAGGAGAAAAATCTGAAAACTAGTCAATATAACAGTCACATTGATTTTGTGGGGAAATGAGTGAAATTTTATTCCTCTGTGGATGATTTTCTGCCAGTACTCAAAGATTCTTGTTGCATTATTAGCTGTCCATTGGGATGGTATATTTCGGAGGTATCTTTGTCACAACCAGAAAGAATGAAGAGCACTAAGTTTCCTTGATATTTATACTGCAAGGAAGAATGAAGCAGGGTGAAGGAAGAAAAGGGACAACAGGACAAGAACCTTCCCCTTTTCTTTGCATTTCTGCAAAGAGTTATTCTGGACAGAATTTAAAATCTCAGTAAAAACAATTGTGCTTTCCTGAAACACCTTTTACATGGCTTAGGAGAAAAAACCTGTAATGTTCTCAGAAAAGCAAATGGAATTGGAGGGAGATAAAGAAAGAGTATTCCCACCTGAAATGAAAACAGCAGGAGACTTGTGGAAAATGAGTTAGCAGTTGGAATGTGTTAACTGATATAAAATTAGCTATTTTTGGTATTTCTATCAGAGGGGAATACTACAAACATCCTTGCTGTGACAAAAAAACACCACTTTTGGGGAAAGTGGACTTAATTTGGATACGTTTTCTTACATTTAGGGCAGTCAGTATATTCACTGCCCTGCCACAACTTACTTTCCTTCTACAAAAGTCCGGTAACATTTTCTGCTGTTGACATTTTGCTTCACTCCCATCCCCTGCACCTTGACTGGAGGCCTTTATAATATGCTTGAGAAAATGTGCAATCTCAGTGGGTTTGCACCGTCACTTTGTGTACTGGCCAGATGGAAGACAAACTTTAGGCCAAACACTTCACTAGATTCCTGTGCATTGCAACAGAAGCAGAGCTGCTAACACCTGAAACGGTGTCATAAACACAGGTCTCAGTATACGCATGTAGCCAGAGGAATATTCTGTGGTGCTTTATTTCAAAATACATGCTACAAGTTGAATACCATCACATTCATACAGCACAGAGACTTGTTTCTGCTCATCAAATTAGAAAAGATCATCAGCTGAAACTACTGGAGTACATTGTGTTAGTATTTCCCAGTCCTGATGTGTGCAGTGACTTTAAAAACACCAGTTAACCATTAGACCTGGTTTCCAAAACCAGTGATATGATTCTGGACTCCTCAATTGTTCAGTAAAACTCCTTGTCTGCTGTCATACCATTTCAGTGGCTGAAGTGAATAATGAGGTGGAAAATATAAAATCATGGAGTTTTAGGCATTTTTCACCATGCAATACCCCCATGGCCAAACAAATTCTTTTCAGTGGGAGTAGTTCCTGGCTCCAGTGATCAATCACTCAGGTAATGTCAAACCCATTTCACTCCTTTTGCATGTGGCAACAAAACCAGCATGATAGGTAAGGCAGGGGTAATCACTGCCTGGATGCACAGGGCAAAAATCAGACCAAACCAGTGCAGTCCAATAAACTTGTAAGAAGGCAGAGATGTAAATCAGCTAATCAGTCTTGGAAAAGGCTGTGTGAACTAAATGTCTTGATGAACCACACGGTGCAAATCCCACATGTGTTGCATCACAGGCCACCTTCTTTTCATGGCATGCAGGGTTTTTCCACTTGTTGAAACGATATCTAGATGTCAGTGTCAGCAGATTTCATTCACACACATTAAAGAGAGGCAGTTTTGCAGAAATGTACCACTGAAAATACCCTAAGGCACCAAATGTGAAGTTTCTGAAGAGGATGGGTTTCTGCGCAAGCCACCAAGCCAGGGAAACACTACAAGTTCAGAACCTCACTGCCTACTGTTTCTACTTCTGGGGAGATAACACTGTGAAATCTCCCTCCCAGCTCCATCTGGTCTTCAGGTCTCCCTTGCTCATCCTGCAAGTAACTGGCAGAAACTGGAGTTCAAGGAAATGCTTTGAACAACATTCATTGACACCTAGGAACCAACGTAAGTGAATCCAACTGTTTGACTCACCTGACTTATCTGCTTGGTGCAAGTTCCCACCTGACTTATCTGCTTGGTGTAAGTTTCCACAGGACTGCAGGATAGCAGTACAGAGTCCCCCTCCTCACAGGTACCACTTAACTCCTTTTGGTAAACTGAGAAAGCTCCACCTTGAAAGTTACATTCATTCCACAGTATCTTTCCTGAGCCAAGTTCTCTTGGGGTCCCTCAGATGGTGAACTTGCCATTCCTCGGCTCACTGATGTATGCCAGCCCTTCTCTGGACCTTGTTGCAGGCTGAGTTCACCTGTCCTGGAACATGCCCTGGCAGCACACACCACATTCTTGATGTCTCACTGGGTGCTTGTACAACTGGACTGATATTTTCCTCTCTATCAAATACTTTCCTCCCTCTTAGTCACTTTGCACAACCCTTCCTAACATAGAGGCGTTGTCAGGAGGTGGCTGTGTGGCTCCTTGGCTGTGCTCCAGTGAATTCTGGCTCCTAAAGAGATGCCCAAGGGAGTGATGTACAAGGTTCAGCCTTTGCTGAAGGTTGGCTTTGCTGCAGCTATACCATTTCACAGATACTTAATGCATAGTAGTTTGAGGCTACAGTACAAGCTATACACTATTTACAAGTAGGTCTACCTAAAACACAGTAGTTAAAATGCACCGGATAAAATCCTGAATCTTCGTGCTACCTTTTGTACTAATTTGCAAGGGCAGCCCTGCAAATCATGTTGGTGCTAGCATCCCTCTTATGCTGCCTTTAAATATGGAATACTCTGTTGATCTTCACTCTAAGGACTGTAATTATGGGTTGCTAGCAAAGTGTTTTCAGAAGTATTGGGAAGGGATGGGGGACGACGGTAGTAATATCATTAAGTCAGCCCAGCATCTCTACAGCACATCGGAAGGGAATGCATGTCCTGGATCATTTTAACAACGTAGCTTTGCCTTGAGACTATTTTTGAGAAGGCATTCTTCAAAAGAATACAGCATAATGACAATTCAGATGTGACAAAAGCAAGACAGTGTCCATGCTCTCACAGTCTTCAGGATTTTCAGTACTCTCTTGACGATGCTGTGAAGGTGAGCAAGCTTAAGCAGAACATAACCTCAGCAGGGGCTGTCAGCCCAGTCACCATCCCCTGAGGAAAACGTGGCAAGGCAAAAGGATGTCACAGTCTTGATGCGTCGGCTAAAATGTAGACTAAAGATTGCAGCATTTGCTTGGTCTTCATTTAAAACACAGAAATGAAGCAAACAAAGAGCAGTAGGTATACTTGCTGGATATGGTTGCTCTCCAACACTGCTGCAGAATAAGTTAGTTGCGTTGCTAGGACAGCTAATGCAAAGTTACCTTTTTGCCCCTTGGTCTTTACCAATGAAATCAACGATGATCCAGTGCCAGGTGCATAGGTCACGTGCACAGCCAACAAAATTATGTGGCATCTTCTGCAGATGGAGGCTGTTGTCATAGAAGAAAGTCACTAAAGATGGATAACATGAAGAGGAGGAAATGAGTACTGTGATTCCTGCCGGTTGAGAGTGCCCCAGGTAAGCCATATATTTCCCAATTTGACTGCCAGCAAGCAGACTGTACATGCATTTTGTACCAGATGGAAACTCACCACTTGCCACACCTTTCTAAGCATAGACACTGGCAGCTCATCATCCGATAACTGTTGGTTCACCATGCCTCATTAACATGGAGACTTCAAACCCAGGGACATTTCAACAAAGGTTGACTTATAACAACATAACATACCTGCACTTTTTCAAAAGCATTAGTATCACATGCCTCTATTGAAAAGTTATGATAGATTGATGCAAACAGTGCACTGCCTGACCCTTGTCCAACACAAACAAATAGTTTGACTTTCTACAGTAATCAGTCTCTACTTGTGTAAGAACAAAAGCTGTCTGGAAGTCCTTAAGTGTCCAGAAACTCAACCGATCATGGTCTCCTTGAATGTCAGGATAGTAAGAAATACTTTGCATTAATTTTCTGTCCTATTTTTCTGGGCTATTGAGCTCTGCCAAAATCCCCAGGCGTTTATACAGTTCATTATTCTAAAGGAAAAGAATAACACAGGTAGATTAAAGTCAGTGGAGCTACAGAAATAGTGTTAAAATGACAAACTGGTGCACTACTTCAATATATCTATCCTTCCGGACACTTGAGCATATTTTCAACTTCAGCACATGACTAGTGCCAGTGACTACTGCAGCCTTAATCTGTGCATGTGCCTACAAGTTTTGGTGACCTCTCATGGATTCGGATCTCCTCAAATACACATAGGAGTGCTAACTGCTGTTGTGTGTTGCTGTTTGCCAGTCTCACTATTCCAAACGTCTGGTCTGAATTAAGCTTCTATATGACAATAATCCATTTCTATCATAATATGCCACCCTTTCCAACATGCATCAAGGAAACAGAGCCCTGCTACTTTAAATGTAGTGGATGCAAAATTATTTGATCCTATCAGTAAGACCAATTCGAGTAGAAGCTAAAAGCCTATAAGGAACAATGTTTTGTTTGGTTTAAGATTTGTGCATGAACAAATCCAGTCCCATATCTAGTAGATCTCTTGTGATAAATGCTAGGTATAAAAACCTGTTTATTCACAACCTCATGCCCTTGGCTATGGAATCATTCATATTGCCAGCCACCAAGCATTAAAAACCACAAAGGTTCTGTCTTGACTGCAAGTAAAATCTTGTTGTGTTCAAACACAACAGCTCATTAGGCATATACATTTATAGATTCAAACACTTGCATTGTAATACTTTGCCAGTTCAGTGCCATGATACACATCAGATGCCTCTGTGTCTGTCGAGACTCTCATTAAAGCAATTCAGCTTTAAAGTAAACGTATCGTTCCCTTTCCAGCTTATTTTCATCTTTTCAAAAACAAATTGGGATGCTACCTTAAAAGCCAGTCTCCCAGTCTGAGACACTGTACTCAGGCATGTTCCATAGCTAAAGAGATTAGTCCCAGCCAAGGGATAATCCCAATTGATTAGGGCTATTACCACATAGCTCACTCTCGCCCATCCTTAATTACAGCAGAAATTTCTCCTTTGGACCAAGAGGAAAAGTACAGAACTCTTCTGCTTGGCCCAGGAATGACAGCAGTTTGAATAGCAGAAGGCTGCTCTATCATTTGAGCAGAGCTCCACTTCCCCATAATTTGTTTATTGGGCAAGGAATCCAGGGGATCCATTATTAAAGACATCTCTGTGAAAGCAACTGAAGAAGATTATAATGCTGCAGTGAAGGGGAAAAGAAAAGGGAAATGGGAGAGAGGCCAAACAATGACAGTCCTCTCCCTGGTGGTCTCCTTGTGGCTCTTCTTCAGGGGAAGAAATACACCATGAATAAAACGTCACAGGCAGATCCTGGTCCCCAGTCAGTGACTTCCTGCCCATCCCAGCAGGAGCTCGCAGGGGAGCCAAACTTGGAGCTGGAGATTTCCTGTGAGGCACATTTCCAGCACCACTGCCTCCAAGGCCCCTTCCCAGCACCATGTGGTGGTGGAGAAGGCCAAAACACACTGCTGTCTGGCAATCTCTGCTGATATTATGGTCCCTGGGAAGATTATAATTAACTAATTCAGTTCAGAAAAACCTTTAAGACTTTCTGAATCATAAGAGGAGCAAAAGCTGGTCTTGTCAACCTCGTAACTGGGGAACAATGAGGGGGCTTACAGCAACGACATTAACTTTTTCCCCAAGAGCCTTGGGACATCTGACGGCTAAGACCTGTCATACTCTGTTTTCTTGGGGGTGTTGTTTTGATTTGTTGTCTGTGGGTTTTTTTGTAATCCTGTGCCTGCTGCATTTAGAGTGTGCTCTCTGTGAGCCTGGGAACTAACTGTTCTTGGTGCAGTAATATGCCCACTTCAACCACACTGCAGACGTGAAGAAAAGCCTTTATGCACACTGCCTCAGTGCCACTGTTCTTAGTTAAGGAGAAAGCAGTCTCTTCAATTCTTTTTTCCAAACCTTTAGCAGCAAGACAGGAGAGATGTGAAGCACAAAATTGCTTTAGAGGCACACACAAACATGGGCTCTTGGCTGACCACAGACATTTTGAAGAGAGCAAGCTTTGTCTACAATCTGGGCAGCTCAGCCATTAATGCAAGTACATGGGCTCTGTCTGGATGGGAGCACTTGAGCTTCATGGTTATTGATTTTGACAGTTTGCTCGACTTGGATGCAGCATGAGATTAGTGCCAAATTGTGCACAAATTCATGTAGTCAGAAGCCCACTGTACTTGGCACATGATTTCCCATCTCTCGCACTGCCAACAGGGCTCTCAGAAAACCAGAGAACATGAGAGCTTGGTGTGCGTGCCAGATGGCACGGGCAGCTCCTTCATCAAAATCCGTCTTGGTAATATGTGGCACTTTGCCTAAAGCGGCCAGGTGACGTTCCACAGCATTGGAGCACTTGCAAGACTCTAGCCAAATTTTTGGCAGCGGAACAATAAATGACATTAACTTGCTAAACGAGTTTTGTAGAGGTTCACTTTCCTGACCTCAGTGGCTGTTCCTCCAAGAGGTGGGGTTCGGTCTTGGGTTGCTGAACATGAGATGAATGTCATGCCATAAAGCAAGACGTAAATCTGCAGTTCTTCCACAGCGATGGCTTTGTGGCTAAGTTCCAAGGAATAACTAAGGAGTATGCAAGAACTGTTTTCTAGTCAGCAGGCTTAAATTGGATGTACAGGACATCTACCTCTGTAGAAATTTTCTTCCTCAGCCCAAAATAGTTTATTATTTTGTTTTTCAGAGGATGATACAAGGGGTAATGAACAGAACAGAACCCTTTCTACTGAGTTCAGTGGTTTTTAATCCAGTTACCATGATAGCTGATTAGCTGGAATTAAGCAACTCCTGTTTTCTTCCTTCCACAATTAAATTACAATTTTCCTCTATGACCTACAATATTTGGGACAAGTCTCAGAGACTCTGAAATTACTACAGACATGCTGAGATTTATGCAAGCTTCAGTGTATCAGTTCAACATATTGGTTATTTCTACTATTGCCATTCAAAAGAGTTATAAGGCTTGTCCTAGGCTTTGTACAAAGTCAAAGCAAAAGATCTGTCCTGATGTAAATTTCACAAGCCAATGACTGGGTCTCTTTTTTGGTTTTGCTTGCTAGTAGACAGACTACAACAAATTAAATAGATAATATGCTTCAGTAGGGGATTTTCCCACTGTTGGGAATAACAGTAAAAAGCAGCAGACAAATCAGTAGACAGGCCACAAGAGAAAATCGATGGTCACTTAGGTACTGCTGATGGTTCATCAGAAGAGATGCTATTGGAACTGCTTAGGAATTTTCACCAGAAAATGCCTATTTATGCAAACTGTGTGTGTTACAAAAGAATTGGTGTGGTACAAAAGAGTAGTTTTACCTCAGCATTTTGTCAGAGGAGGTTTTAGTGCCTAATTTAGAAATGACATTTTGATTGGAAGCATGAGTTCATTGAAATTAATTAACAAACATTACTTGAAACTGAAACACTTCACAACTGCTACAATGAAAACATTTCAAATTGGCCTGATACCTCTTTCTACCCTTCTTACCACTCTCTGACATTTGATTCAGGATGTTTTCCAAAATACAAGCCGTTGAATGAAAATGTAGACAACTAGAATTTGTTTTAATCAAAGAACAAAAAAAACAGATTTCCTATCAGTTCCAATTATTCAACTGAGTGGCAAATGAAAAGAAAGTTTACTTGCTCTTTTTGCTGGTTTTACAAGTTGAGTCACCCAGCCAGTCAAAAAACAGCTTGGAAAGCAGATGTTTCCATTTTCTGTTGGAGCTTGGAGGGATTCAATTGAAATTCCACAGAACAGTCAAGCAGTTAGCATCACACTTGCTATCACACTGGAAAAATGTGAATTAGAATTACACACATATCAATTCATTAGTGGGTTGGAAAGAAAACAACTACACAATAGTTACTCACTGGAGTCTAAATGCAATTGTCACTAATCACAGTGAGGAAGAAAGATTATGAACTTCACAGCTGCTGAGACAAAAGGAATTATGTACGTCTTAGGCCAAAGGAAAGGTGATTAATATGTCTTTATCAAAAGACTTTGAGACATAATAGCTTCATCACTGTAACTTGTCTCATTGAGAGCAAACATAAAAAGATATACCTAGTTTCAAGTAGGCTTTTGCACAGAAGCTGAAACTTTTTCTATTACATCGGTTACTGTAGAGTGGAAAAGGAGACTCAGTCAGTATATCCAAAAGCTGATGCTCTATGTCTGAAAAGCCCTGTCTATCTGTTGTTCACTTTTATTCTTCTTAGGCAGATGTTACACCTGCTTACTGCTTCTAAGGACATGAAACACATTTACTTGAAATTAAAGCAATAATCCGAAATAAAAAAAAGATATTGAGCAAAAGTATGATTGAACATATCAGACCTGATTTACAAGAATATGCAGATTCTAAAAGATTTGCTAAAGATTTGCCTTCTCAGCTTGCAGCAGGAGGTAGATGTCAGCCAATTTAAGATCTGTTTGCTCGCACTTACTTGATCCCCTTCACTTATTCTGATGTTGATTTCAAGCAAAAGAGAATGCTGTTACTGTCATGGAATGATCATGTTTTTGATGGGGAGGCAGGAGGAAGGGATTGCAGGTAGTGTTTTCTTCTTCCCCCCCCCCCCCAAAGCTACAATAACGTTTATGATCCTCAAGTTTTCTGACTTTACTAACCGCTGCTGAAGTGGTGGCAATCTATATCACTTCAGAGGCACTTAGAAAAGCTTTGGACTAAAAATGTTTATTGCACTAATTACACAAAAAGAGAATCACACAGTCTTGCACAGCCCTGTCTATGGTGTTTGGCAGTTTCAGATGCTCTGCATTGTTAGGGAGCAGTCTGCCTAGGCTTTTGCCTGTCAATTGGCCTCAAGTCACTGTTATTGCAGTCAAGCACATCCTAGAGTCCCTCTCATAAATTGATCAAACTTCATTTTAAAGTTAGTTCAACAGCCACAGTAGTCTCATTTGGAGTACTACTCCAGAAACTACACTGCTTGCAAATGTACGTTATCACAGCAAACATCCTGCCACAGGGCAACAATCTCGCAGACTTTAGTTACAGAGCACTAGCAGTTCTCTAAGCTATTTTCCTGACTGTATCTCCCTGCAGGCACACAGGTGGTAGAAGACCCATCAGTCTTCTGGTGTAAATGTCTTCTAAAATGAGCTCCCAGCATGTGGCAGGCCCGCTATGGAGTCCACCCAGTTTTAAGCTCCACGACCAGCTCTGCTTGCATGATCTGGCAGAAAACAGATATATGGATAGGCCTTTGCTTCTTTTATAATTTCTACAGGCATGGGCAGGCACATGGAATGCCAGAGGACAGTTAGGACAGCATCTTAAAATGTACAGAGATGACTAATAGTAATTGTATGTAGCAGATTTTTTCACTTTTCCAGGTAAAAGCTTATACCCTCTTGACCTTAACGAGCTTCTCACATTCCACCCTTACCTTTATCGCAAGTTTTATAAAAGTGAGTCATTCAGTATTTTAAGGCAGTGCATTAGAAGACACAAAGTAGGCACAGTGCAGCATCATGCCTGCGCTTTTTTCCACTTAACATCTTCCCCTCGTTTTGTACCTTTTCTTGCTCATGTACACATCATATCCAATTTATCACAGTGTCCACTGGTGCAAAGTCACCAATGGTTTTCACCTTGTGGATCTTTTTATTTCTTGCAGAATTCACTTTCAATTAGTTAAAGAAATAGGGAAGTGTTGAATCATCTGTCATACATTTACAGAGCGCACTGAGTTGTTCTCCTCAGCATACAGATAATGGGGAAAGAAACATTAATTGAGCCAATGAACTTAAAGCACATAAATGGAGGAAAAATAAAAAAGTAAATCTAGATGTTTAGAGTTCACCTTCTAGCATTCTCTCATTTTGCTTCTTCACTGACTCTGTGTGCCCTTCTGTAATGGATGAATGGGAGCAAATCCCCAAATAGTTGGGTAGCAGTCAAAGCATTTCACATTTTTTAGTGAATGTTAAACTAAGATCCAACAGGCAGTCTCTGAGCCTGACTGCATTCCCAGACACTCAGTTATCTTGCATATTAGTAATTCAATAGACTGCTTATGAGACTGGCATCCACCAGTAAAGCTCCATGCACGAACATGCAGACATATTAGTTGCAAGTCCTATTTATAGTGCTTTACATGTGCAGAGTATAAGAATCAGCTATCAGGGAGTGTGAAAGTACAATCCAAAATGTATGTACCCATTATTCTGGCTGGCAAGTGGCATGATTGTTTTTAAAAATGTGCTAAGTCCCCTCTCTAGTCATTAGCATGCTTTATATAACCTAAATGATGCTCGGGTATTTTGCATTTGCTTGGTTCAGACTGTGTGCTCCCAGGAGCCTTGCACTGCATGCAGCACTGAGCACTTTCTGCAAATCCCCAGTCAAATGTCTCATACTCAGTTTGACTGAGCTCTACAGTGCACGCCTTCGAATTGTGTTCCCATCTGGTTGATGCCCTTTTCTTGCAGCAGAAAAAAAGGTCCTTTGCAATATCAGTAAATTTAAAGTATTTCTTGAGTTCCTATGGAACTAGATTTATTGCCTGTTGTTCAAGCTTTTTGTATTAAAGTTGTTTGCTTTAGCAATTGCTGCTCTTTGCTTTTTCTTAGTTTAATATGGAGTTAAAGGGCATGAACTTGAAACTGGGAATAAGGGTACATTTAACATGTTGCTTACCACTTTGAGTTCTTTTCTGTATGTATAACTGTATATATAACAGACAAACTGCTTCTTTTTGCAAATTCTTTTGCTCATAATTGGCCATTGCATGTAAGCCTGATTGTGCAAATACTGTTAATTGAGAGGCCGTCTTAGAAAATAGCCTTTTTGAATGTTCTTCTTTGAATCCAGGTCATCTATTTTGCTTCCAAATCTTCTTGTACTAAGAAATCTTTTTTTTTTTTGTTATGAAGATGTAAAAGTAGAAAGCTTCTAATTCTGAAATACATCACACAGCCTTCCTAAGTATTTTTGAGAAGACCTAGTTTATCTTCAGTATGTAGTTCACCACAAATAAAGCGTTTACAAATTTGTCTCTGACTGAGACGTTTTAAAGACCTCTGGGGCATGTAGAGATACTTGATCTATACTTTCAGCCAGTTAGATGGTAGATACATGCTATCTAATGCTCTTATCAAATATTAGTGTTGAATTACATTATAGCTGCTTTTGTTTAGAATTCAAAGCCAAAAGGACTGGTTATCGAGCTATTAGAGTTTGATATATTTGCCTGTCTTCCACTGAAAAATTGCTTTGCACAGTAAGTGAAAAGATCTTCAAAATGAAGGCAAGAAATATGGAACCCATTTCCCACTCTGTTATTTGGCTTATTGCAACCTTGCAAAATTGTCATAAAAAGTTAGCAAGTAAAAATCCAAACAACTCTTCTTTATCAATATAACAAATATTAAATGGGAATGGAATGAGAAGATTCTTTACTTATTCTCCACTATTTGCTACCACTCAGTGAGACTTAATGAGATCACTTTCAGTGAATAGGATTGCTTACACTAGTAATGCTATTACTGAAATAAAAATATTTGTTTCCAACTCACCCTCAATAACAATATAATAATATCTAGTTTTACACTGAAGGCCATTTATTTTTCTTTTTTAAACTACCATACCAATAGTTTATACCTTTTAAATGTTGTATCTCAAGTTTTGAAAAGGCAAATAGTTTTCTACTTACTGTTTTCCACCAATAGATGGCAGGTGAAACCCTAGAAATTTATTCACTTGCTACAGCATGAAAGAAGAATCCATAGTTTGCACTTGCCAGCTGTAAATCGGTGCTCTCCGATATCTCTTCAGATATGAACATAACGTAGTCCTAGCCCATCCACCTGGCATCCACCAACCCATCCACCAACCTTAGTCCAAGTTTAGGAGTAGCTGCATTTTGTGTGTAAGACTGTGAATTCTTATTTATTTTGTCTTACTCCATCAGGTCAAAATGAAGTTTGTGTGCATCGCCTTTCCCTCTTGTTTGGGAAGGTATTTGTCAGCATGGCGTAGCAGCTGTTACATTCATTCAGGGTCTTAGGACTGAGATTTCTATAATGAAACAAGAAAGCTCTGCATTCATACCCATGTCAAAAATCATACTGATTGTAAGCTGGAAGAGAATAGCTTGGAGCTTAAGCTTTGATTTCCAGTTCTATAAAAGCTAGACACAAGAGAGAGAAAGAGAGGCTGGTGGCAAAGAGCCTACTACAATGATAAAACTAATTTTAATAAACCATAATAAGGATGCTCATAATATGAAACTATAATTCTTCATATATAATGCTGTATTTTTTTAAAAAAAATCCAGCTCTTCTCTGGAACATGGAAGTAGGAGGGATTGAATCTTGTTTACGTACAAGCCAGGTATAGTGCTTAAAGTCACAATGAAGTGGTACAAAAAGATAGGGATTTTCTTCTGCACATGATATAATGATTTTAAGGATAGGATGTAATTAGTTGTAATCAATTATTTGCAGGATTTACTTGAAAAATGAATAGAGGCATGCATAAATCACACGGTTTGAGGAGTGCAGAACACAAAAGGATACCTTTCCTTCTAAGCAATCTGCATTAGTAAATGTGTATTATTTCTCCTGCAAAATGATTTCCTGAAATCTGTCTGCCTCGCAATTGCCCTGCTGTTACTGGCAGTCTAAGTATTGATGACTAAGTGACCATTAGAGCTCAGCTGGCTCTTGTATATATCACAGTAGCTCCTCCAGGCTGACTGAGTAGACAAATTTGACTGCTCTGATCCCTGCATGGCAGCCTGGATGAATTCTATTAATCCAATCCATTCACTAATCCTTCCATTTTTATAAGTTAATTTGGTTTTATGAGCTCCACTTCTAACTTTAACTCTCAGCATGTATTAAAGGTTCCGCTGTATGGGCAACAGCAGCAAAACATGGATAAAACCCAAGGCCATCAAGAAGCATCAATGATTAGACACTGAACAACGAAGATCATGCAGCTGAGTCAGTGACTATTAATCACTCTCTGCCAGTAATGTTATAGAAGAGAAGGGAGGATGTCTGAAACGGCTTCGAATTAATAGCTCTCCAGTGAACTGGGGAAGTTTGGCAGCATACATCATGACCAAAATTAAAAAAAAAGTTGATTTCAGGTGTCCAATTTAGGTGCCTCAGTCTCTAGTCCAGGCGATAAAGAGAAGACAGCTGTTTGAATGCCCCTCTGCAGGAAACGCCCTGACTATGTAGGAACTTGAACTTCCAACCCTATCACCTCAGGCAAATACCCCAAATCAGGCAGCATGAATGACCCCTTTAAATATTGTACCTGTCACTGAATGTGAAACAAATGGGGCAATTAACAAGCAACTTCCCAAGGGCCACATCATAGCATGCAAAACCAGAACACTACCACTGACTTGACAGTAACAGGACGCTAAATTGTACATGATCTTAACCCTCAAATGACAGCACATGTTATCACAACAAAATTATTAAATAATCAGACTGGCATTCCCCTTAGCTTGCTTTTTTTTGGAGCCTCTCCCCCTGAAGAGTAAACTTTTCATTCAAACCTCAATTGAGAGCAGCCCGTAGCCAGTGAAACTGTAGAGAAAGGTCTGTAAACAATAACGGCTCTGTAGAGAACAACCTGACCTTTACAGATGTTAAACAAAACAAAAAGGGTTGATTGATGCCATGCAGTACATGCTCTCCGAAATATTAAACCCAAGAAAGTCATAGAAGGTTACTTTATGAACACACAGCATGATAAATTATGTCAGGAGATGGTGGGGTAGGAAAGGGGAAAGCATGATTGGGTAAAATATTTAGGGAGAAAAGCCTGTATCCTCAGCTGGAAAAGGAAAAGTGTGTAATGCTGACTTCTGTTAAATGGAAACAAAACCCAAACCTATGTTATCTAGAGCAGGTCAGTTGCTAAAGTGTCTATGACTCATTTTTTAAAATTCTGACTAATACAGTAAGATATGGTAAAATGTTTTTTAGAATAAGAAATCTATTGGTAAACTCCAAAGGATAATTACTTACAGTGTAGCCACCAACATATTATTAATACAGAGAAGGACAATCTAACCTATATAGAATCATAGAATCATTTAGGTTGGAAAAGACTCTTTAGATCATCAAGTCCAACCATTAACTAGCACTGCCAAGTCCACCACTAAACCATGTCCCTAAGCACCAAATACCTCCAGGGATGGTGACTCAACCACTTCCCTGGGCAGCCTGTTCTAGTGCTAGATAACCCTTTTGGTGAAGAATTTTTTCCTAACGTCCAATCTAAACCTCCCCTGATGCAACTTGAGGCCATTTCCTCTAGTCCTATCACTTGTTACTTGGCAGAGACAAACACCCACCTTGCTACAACCCCCTTTCAGGTAGTTTCAGTTTCAGTCTGCGTGGGTCTTGTCAACCCAAACTACAGACAAAGGCTGTAGAATGTTACACCTCTTTCTCTCTTTCCATTGCTCCCTTTTAATTTTCCCTTCCCCCAGAAATGTACAGGGTAGGGATGGGGGGGTGTTATTTAGCTTAAATACAACTCTTCCTGTCACTTTTTGGAATGGGATAGTTTCATCATCCAGCACTTCAAGGAGGTTCCACGTAAATCTCATTCCACTCCTCAGTCTGCAATGGTATTTTCATGTGCAAAAGCAGGTCCCTCCTATATGGTGGAGGTAGGAGCAGTAAGCACTGTACTCTCATTGTAGATGCTAGTGCTGGAACAGTTGTCCTACCAAGGAGATCTAGGGGCTCAAGGAGGTAGCAGGTCCCTTAAATTTCAAATTGTTGCAGTTCAGAGATTCATCATCTGCACTATAAAAGTCTTGGGGCACAAGGACTGTTCAGCCGAGCCAGGTTGAAGGGCAAAGTTAAGAAGAGGGTCAGCAGGAACAGGGTGGGTGCCAATAGCACTTTGATGGCAGGTGAAGAACAATCTTATTGAATCTCCTGAAGTTATAGAGAGACCACCAAGTGCCCTCAAGGACTTTGTGAAGAAACAATCCCATAGGCTCGAAACTGCATGAGAGAGAACAGCTATGCAGATCTCTTGATCCTTCTAGGGCTGCTGTCTGTTCTCAAACTGAAGTATATCAGTGACAGTCTCAGCTGCTTCCTAGCTCCTGCCCAGTCCTCTGCAACAAACCTGTCTTCCTATCCACAGCAGCAATTCTCCAGGCATAGTACACTCCGTGCCCACCTCAATGTGCCTCTGAAGCCACGGCTGAATATTCACATCCCTTCTGCAAGCAGGGAAGGGCCTAGGAGGGATAAGCCTTCACTTCACTGGACTTGCAGGGGAAGCCACATCTCTCATCCAGTGGTAACAGAACACAAGCAGTTATTTACAGATTGGTACCATACTGTCTCTGAAGCAAAACGCACATTTCCACAGCAGCTATCCAATACTGTAAACAGTGACCATTGTGAAAGCAATGCCCAAAACAGAAGTACTTTAATACAAAAATGTTTATGCCAAAAATGTAGTGCCATCCCTGTCATGCTTTTTATATGCTTTAAACATGGTTTAGAGAAGACAGCAAAAATAGCTTTGGACAGCAGAAGAGCTCTCTGGATTTAGCGCTATTTGCAATGCAAAAGAAAGTTGGAGAAAGTTAAGGATCATACTGTGATCCTTCAACTAATATGCTGGGAATCCGAGGTGAAAGCCTGAGATCACTGAAGTCAAGAGGCATTTTGACTTCAGTGGGAATAGTATCTCTCCTCTGCTTTTAAGCAAAAATACAAATCATGAACCTCTAAAAAGAGAGGTTAATAATCAACACATTATAGACTATTTTGCTTTAAACTGAAGAAAACCACTCTGCTAATGAAACATGAAAGTTCAGGTTCACATCTTTGGATTGGCTATTGGGTAAGGTCTGAGCAAAGCCTGTGGGGAGAAGGGACTTTCCAGACAACTCCCCAGAACAAATCTATGATCACATGAGGAATCTATGTTAAAAGGACAAAAGAGGCTGGTGAAACCAGTGCAGCAAGGTGTAAAGGCATTCAGGTAGGCGAGAGAAACAAGAAGTCCTCCCACAATAAGGAATCTCATTTGAAAGCTCAGCCATAATATTTGTTGATTGATTTTCAGAGATGCTGAGCTGAGTTTGAAGGATGCTCAGGATCACTGAATATCAAGGAAACTTGCTCTATTCCTGTACACTATCCAACACATTGCATGGTATCCCATTCATTTCGGCTGCAAACAAATTGTTGAAAACTTTTATACTTTCCTGGTTGCAAACTGAAATTATTTACCATAGGTGTGGCCTCTGTGAAATCCATCAGGAGGTCACCTGGCTCCAAAGCAAACGTACTTCCAGCATCTGTGGAACTCTAAAGGCAAAGAAGAAACCCAGCTTTGAAAAAACATTTTGTTTCTGTAATTCTGTTGTTTCTGGGGTTCTTTTTAATTCCTTAAAGCATAGATTGCCAAATGGATTTCAAATTTCACACCATGTTTTCTAAGTATGGCTACTCGGGAGAGACAGACAACAAAATTATGCACCTTTGAAACCAGAGTAAATATTAATCCTGATCCACTGCCCCCTAACATTGATGCAAAACTATTATTGATTTTAGTTGGGTCCTGGAGAAGGCTCTAAACATTTCCTTACACAATAGGTTAAACCTATTACTATGATTCTGCATTAAACACTACTCCTAAATGTAGAATTACTCCATCTAAGGAAAACATGTTATCTGCAACTTCCTCCCACCCTTCCTGAATTCTCTCCCAACTGACATCTCATCTCTTTGCATATTACCTTGCCACCAGGTGAAACCTGTGTTTGTCCTTCTGATGTCTGTGGTGTACATGTTTTCTGCGACCCGGGAGATGCTGAAGACACAGGAGTTGAAGCTGCTGCTGCTGCCGCCAGTGCTGGAGGAAGGTCATCTTCATCACTGCAGTTGATAAAAGCAGACAGATCTTCTCATTAGAAAATGTCACTGGACTTTGACAGTACTTGTGCTGGAGGAGGCACTGGAGACTTGTATATCAGCTATAGTGCTTTGGAGTTAAGTTGTGTTTACTCTTCCATCTGCAATGCAGATAACTTTTCAAGTAAATTAGTTTTTTTTAAGCTTTAAAGATTGCTCAAAAGTCAACTAGCTAGGTAACTCTCACCTGCAAATGGAAATCTTATGGATATGATGTGCAAGTAGGGTTTCTATGGAGTATGTATATGTGAATAAATGAACTGATTTGATATTACTCTCCTTTAATGTTTATTTTCTACGGAGGCTTGCTGTATTAATAAGAACAGATCTGGTTAGATCCATCCATGGGACTGACTGCCTCATTGGCTTTAGACCAATGGAGGATTTGGCACCCGTTATGCAGCTAGTCTGTTCTATTGTTTTCAAAATGTTTTTAAAGGACTTTGATTGACTCCAAAACGGAGCTCTTTAGAAGCATTCTTGTGAGGGCATCCTTTTCCTGTCCCATTTATTCTGTTTACAGAGAAAACATTTTATTTAAAACCAGGTTGCACGCTTCCCTTGGTCTCTAGGCTGTCAAGCTGAGCTCTTTCCATCTCACCTACTGTCACCACTAAATGAAAGCCAGTAGAGAATATTATACCTTCATTTCCTTTTGCAGAACCCGATTGACTACAAATCATTGGGATCAGTCAGCCCTGAGTCAGGATGTTTCCGATTGCTAATTGCAACTGAACAGAGGTAGAGTCACAATCTGGCCTACAGAGCCTTTATTACTGGGAATGATGCGTGAAAAGGAAAGACTACAGCTTGACAGTTTAAAGTGTGGGGGAAAATGATGAGAAAAATTATTTCTGCTCACAAAACGGCACCAATTTTAACTACCAAGTAGGTAGTCACAGTGTACAGAAGCCTGCCATACCAGTTTGACAGACACTTCCAGAGCAGAACGGTACTTGGTTAGGTGCTACTTGAAGGCAGCATGCCCGGGCAACACAGTACTTCAAAACTACATACAGGGTTCACAGCCTTTTGGTTGGTTGTTTGGGTGATAACAATGTTTCTTCTATTATGGTATAAAGCTATGGCGATTAATGTTCTCTTTTCCATGCTTCATTTTTTATTCCTTCTGCGTAAGGATAGAATTCAGCACCAGAGCATATACAATACACTGTTTTAATGCTGTAAAGAAAATGCAGAATCTTTTGGACCTATTCAATAGATATTTTATTAATGCAACAAGCCAGAATTGGGCTGTTGACCTAGTTAATCTCTCTTTCAGAAACATGTAGCTGACATTTTCTCAGTCCTTGCTCCCCAGTCTCAGCAGGAATACACTGGCACCCTCCCCATCCTTGCTGGGTAAAGCTGCTCTGTTGCATACAAGGAAGTGGAAAATTGTCGAGAACTTGCCAGGTCAGAAAGGCTTCTCAGTGTCTGGGAACTAAAGCTAAGGGGTATGGTCCAGTCTTATCAGTCATCGAGCTATTAGCGTGCAAGCTGTAAGTCTGAGAACTGGCATTCTTCGCTGTATTCCTTTCACAATACTTCACTATTTCTTTGCATTTCCCATACTTTTAGTCCAGACAGAAGATAATTTAAATTGAATAGAATTTGGGTCTTAAAAAAAAAAAAAAAGTCATGGCCCATATTTTTAACTGTAGAGTCTTCAGCCCTACACAGTCATAGCATAGGTGACACCTGTGGTTAGATGTGTTTATGTGCACTTGAGGTGCTGTTCCTCATGTGTAACACTGGACAACTGAAAATCCACGAGGGCAAGACATGCTCAAAACTGGTTCCTCAAAAACTCACCAACAAAAAATTGAGAATTCACTCCTGAATACTAAATATATTTATTTAAAAATATACTGTTTAAATGTTGCTTCTCTCTCTGTGTAATAACACCATTGCCTTTTCCACCGCATGTCTCTGCCTCTATTCTCCTTTCCGTTTCACTTGCCTCTCACCACACTCTTCATCACTGCAGCTCTTGCCTTCCCAAGTTCTGCTCTTCCCAGGCACTACTGAATTCTCTGTGGTACTGTTACTCCCAGTAACTCTCTAGCATCCTTTACCTTCTCTCTAGGAGAACCTCTCACTCATTTTCATTTACCTTCTCCTCCCTTCCTCAGTGCTGTTCCCAGGTGTGGGGCCATGCACTCTGCAGGTGCTCAGCAGCTCTGGGGGACCAGCTGACTGTTCCCATACAGAAAAGGGAGGTGCTCGGTCTCTGACCCAAAGATTTTCTCTTTGCCCTTTAAGAACAGGTTGGATAAACACTTTGTCACACAAGAATAACCTAGGAATAGCTGATTCTGCTTCAGCCCTAACCTACCCTAGAGCAATTTTTTTCACCCAGATTCTTAAAAATTGATTTCTCACTAGCCTTGCTATCTTCGACACCAACTTATCCTACCCCCTTACTTTAATGGTCCCATGGGAAATTTTCTGCTTCTGCATACATAACATCACCAAGGTACCCTTTACATCAAAATTGTCTACACAGCATAACCCTGTTCTCTTTGTTTGCCATGTAGTAGTATTTGAGGACAAAGTTTAACAACCTGTTTAGGTTAAAACTTAAACAAAATCTTTTCCAAGTGTACATAAAATGCCTGTGACTATACCTGCAACAGGACATGAATTTCTTGCCTGTCCTTACATATCAGTGTGCTTAAAGAATAGGATCAGCCACTGTGTCCTGTTCATTACCTGCCCTATGAAGAGCATCAGATAATTGCTCCTCTCAGTGTTACAGCCTTTTCCTTTGCTGACTGCCATCTACAAGTCCCTGCACTATACAAAATCTGAAAAATCAGATGCATCTTGAAATGTGTAGGAGATTTCCTTCCCCTGGCTTATAAAAAAAAGGAGGTAGTAGAACTGGTGTCTTGTTCAAGAAAAGCATACTGCTGTCTGAGCTATGCTGGGCAGAGTGAGTGAGCAGACTTCATTCAGGCCTTGGGAAACTGCTCCTACCAAACACTGCCAAGTTCCCTGTCACACCTTACCTTCAGGATTAGCAGGCGGTAAGGGAACCTAGGTTCTCTTCCCAGCTTGAGTTGTCACTTCCCGTTTCCTGTCGCATTTTCAAACCATATTGGTTGATGTATCATGGTAAAAGAGAGCATGTTATGTGGCCTGCTGACCAAGCTGTGGCTGTGTGTTCCCATATGCCAGTCTTGGTCTCTTGGACAGCAACCAGTTTGGCTTACTGCTCATTTTCCTCCTAACTTCAATTTGATTCATTCTTTTGTTTCTTCTGCTAAATAATTTTTCAGTTTTAGTGATGTAGATTATGACTTCTTTTTTTTTTTTCATCTCAAAAGCTAATGTTCTTAATAGTGAGACAGAAAATAACTACATATTGATACTCACTAGAATCCTTTTGGAGAGAAGGAAAACTTGTCCTAATGTTGCTGTATATTTAGTGACACTAGAATGTTAATTGCTGGAGGGACTACCAGTTGTCATTCCACGTAGAAAACATACATATTTCTGTCTTCATTCTGGCATTGGCGTTCTTGTACTAATAAGTTTATGCTGACATTGTCCCTTTTTCCCTTTTCTACTCAGTTTAATCCCCTAGTTTCTAGTGGCCTTGTCTGTCCTTTCATATGAAGGACAAATCAACAAACTGATTTCCACATCTATTCAGTACCTCACATCTCCAGAGACTCTCAGATTGGATGAGTTAGGTGTAAATGGCATGCCAAAGCCCTATAGGCACAGATCACTCTTGCCAGGACTAAAAGAACTAACTTTGCTGGCTGTAGTTACACTGGGCTGAGCAATTTCTGCATGTGACAAAATCACGGAGAGAGGGTGCACTTCCTGAGAGGGAATGGCTGACAGCACAGCTTGACCACCCAACAGCTAAGGACTGTTCTCCTCATTTTGCAAATGAGGTTGTAATGAAGCAGACAGAGTAGCTTGCTCCAGCTCACGCCAGGTCTTTGACATTGCGTGTGGAAAATAGGTTTCTGATTCCTAACCTGTAAGCTTGGAAAAAGGCAGAGGGTCTGCTATTCTGAGGGTTAGCAACTGCATAGGGACAGCAAATTCACTTCGTATTAAAAGATTAAAGATTTTCAGAGATGAAAGGAACAGTATCAATGTAAGATCATTATCATGTAATTGCACTCGCGCCTTTCAGAAGGCATAGCTAGAGCAATAATTAGCATCCCCCTTCATTTTCAGCTGTAGTAGGCAAAAACATAAAGATAGTGCTATATGTTACTCACAAACTGTACTGCCTCGTTAACTTCCTCACACGAGAAACTTTAATTTCCTGCTTTTCTGTAGGGCCAGTTGATGGCGTAGTTTCAGGTCGCACTGGAGCTGGACTTCTAAAAATAACAAGAAAAATATATGCAGCACAGTCTTTATTTAAACTACTTCAGGCATATCAACAAAGTTCTAACTCATCAACACATATTTATCTTGCAAAGTGGTAAGTGCCCATTGAAGTCCATCCTTTTGTTCCATTTATAGTCCACAGGCCAGTGTGCATGAACAGAAAAGGATGTGCAAACTCACTCTCCTGTGCATTGCATACCATTTATAAAAGCAGCAACTGATTACAAATACAGAACCTATGTAAAAGACCATGTGGAAATGTTACTGTTTCCAAAATACAGCATTTAGTAACAGCCCAGCAATTCAGTCATGTCAGAAATATTTTTACAAAACATACCTTTAACAAAAACTATTTTATTAATTGTGAAACCTGATCTCCTTAAAATAGTTTTTACCTGAAATTAAACATTATCCTTTTGCATTTGAAAGAGTGGCTCAAGGGAAATGAACTAAAGGATTTAGTCCAAGAAAAGGATACTTGCTAGAAAAAAAGCAAAACTCAGACGTGTTTCAGACTCATTCATTTCATGAATGTGAAATACATCTGCAGAGCTACAGCAAAGCCTAGAAATGGGAATGAGGAGACCCACATAAAAAGATCTTCTCTTTAACCATTTATCAGTAGTTAACTAAGGCTTGAATACAAATAACAAAAATACTAAATACAAGATCTTCATGACCTTGGAAGGAAACTATTTCAACCGTGAGCCTCAGTGACATGAATTATCCTAAATACTACTTTTACTTGAAGCAACACATTATGATTAAGTAGACCATATGTGTATTAGAAATGCTATAAACATAATAAATATGCCAAAAAAATGGAGTAATTTGAAAGTCTTGATTAATAATTTGTTAAATGGTTTTCTGCCATCTAATCTGAAGTCAGATACTAAATCCGTACTTAAGCAGCCCTACTGACTGCTGGTGAGACTCCTCATGCACTGAGGTACATTCTACAACTGGCAGAATTGGTGCAATCTTGTCTCTAATATTATAAATTTGGGTTGAATTTTTTGAGTCTACTTGCATCGTATTAGCCTTCTAAAGCCATAATAAGATAAGCATATTTAATTTTCACAACTGCAGTTCCTTCTGATGCCCCTGCAGGTTTTAAGCTTCATTAACCCTCTCTGCTAACTTCTGAACCTGCTGTCCAGCTATAACAGAACCTACTGGGATGGCACAGTCTTCCGATTACATCTTCAGTTTTCCAATGTGTTTTTTTGTCTTTGGGGAGGCCACAGAACATAAGATGGAGGAATGGGAAGCAGGAGAGTACAAAGGACGTAAATAAATCATAAACCCAACTCTACTAGTTCTACTTCTCATGGAACAACTTTTGATGATTTTTGTTCTGCTTTTTGATCCCATTAATTTCAAGAAGTCAGCACAGATAGCAGCAAGATTCATATCTTGTCCCTTCCCAAATTCCAATTTCAGAGTCAGTCATTTATATCTCAGATTTGCAATGAGATTAATGCAGAAAAATCCAGCCAGATTTACAGACATTTTGCTGAGTTTCTTAGGCTGGCAAATACGGGCAGGATAAGGGAAGAAAAAAGCCCAAACTATCTTGTTTTAATCTCAAAGTCAGTTTGTCTGATCTGGGCATCTGTAAGTCAACACCGTGATGGAAGCCCCCAACGTCATTTTCATCAAGTCAGTCTTCAGAGTGGATGACTGCTCTAGCTATTCTTTTTTTAGACACCTTGTGCTAAACCCAAGGTAGCTTTTGACAACTGAAAAAAACTACTAGTTCAATTTACCCAAAGCAATTTTCAATTCAAGTTCTCACACAAGCAGGATATTTATGTTAAGACCTGTTCAATAACTGGATCTGATGGTCAAATCCTCAAGAAGTGTGAATGTGTGTAATGCCATTCTTTCCAGCTCACGGCTTCTGAAATACATCACCTGAAATTCTTGCTCTGAATGAGCAGTCCCCACAATTCTCCAATACCTTTCTAAGACAGTAGTTATAAGTTTTAAACCTTTTCACCAACCCAGGGAAAGCAGGAAGAAAAATGGTGGTATCAACTACATGTGAGTTGAAAAATGTTTGCTCAAAAGGACAAGCAATGCGCTAATACTATCAAGGGACCCAGGAAACAGCACACTGAGGAACAGCAAAGCTGGTAACAAATCTATTTCCAGTTCATGGCTACTTCAAATTTCTCAAGACAACATTATAACCTGTAATGAAAGTAGATCAGATATTTTCACACAAAGGAAAATTTGAAATTATAATTTCAGTTCCTTTAAAAAGTTTCATTTTACAAAGCCTGTATATCTCCTTTTGATTCTTATGGTTTGCAATTTTAAAAAAAGGGGAGGAGGTGGGACTTTCAAAGCAGTTCTTTCAATTGCCAAAATCAAAATTTTGTTTGAAAAGATACTGTGCAATTTTTTAACTAAAGCAGTTTATAATGATTTCAAAGCAAGTTATGAAACTGATTTGTAAATATGAAACGGTTTAAAGTTCAAAGTGTGAATTCATCTTGAAAACAGTTTCACATGAAAAATTTCACTTAAATGTTATTAAAAGTGTTGAGAACTGAACAGGACCTACTCTCTAACCCAACAAATAGATTAAAAACTTATTATCTTCCTTTGCTGCAAATTTTCAAGTGAACAATATAAAAAAAGCACCAAGATACAGTACCACTAGACACACCCACTCCTGTTTCAGTGATTGTAACTGCTCAGGTAAACTTTACCTCTATTTTGCATCATGCCAGTAAAGTATCCCACTCACTCATTTTGCAAAAGCAATACAATTTTAAGAGAAAAAACTTCTTTCTCTTTATTATAAAATTTTGCCATCATTTTTGTTAGAGGCTGGATGCAGTGACTATCTTTCTCCTGATATTTATCAGGCTTCTGGGAGAGACACAAGCACCATTTAATTGCACATTTTGAGAAGCTGTGTGTTATCTAGGGTGTAAATTGAAGCTAACTCTGAATGAAAAGGAGCACTGGCAATGCCTCCACTCGAAGAGGTTGACTGAATCCAGTCTACCACAAGCATGAGACGAAATCTTAGACTAGTCCTACCAACTGCAGAGCTGGGGTTTTGCCCCCGTTAAAACCTTGCTAGGTTAGCTCTTTCCACACCAGCCTAAAAAATCTGTGACAGCTCCTGTTTCATCTCCAAACACTCTTCCTCAGTTTGAACATGCTCAAAAGTGTTGCTACTCTCACTTCAGCAACCAGATGCAAGAAGTGCTCAGCTTGATCAACTCAGAGCCTGATCTGTGTTTTTAAAATGGCAGGCTTTTAATATCACACAAACTCTTAAGAATGATCTCATTGATATTCTGAAAAAGAAGCAACTATAAAGTAGAATAACTTCTATTGTTATCTTTTGAATTCTACAGCCAGAGTATATTCTCTTATACGGAAAGATAATGATTCTTGAATAAAACCCTTGTAATTATTTTGGCTATTTAAACAGAGTTATTATGTGCAGATATCACCAGTTGTAGTTTATAGTCCTACACGTAGCAACTTATGTGAGCTTGAAGTGTTGAAGGATTGGCTGGACTCAGACTTAAAAAAAAAAAAAAGAAAAAGAAAACGTGCAGTCATGCAGTGTATTACAGTTCCTTTACAAGGTTCTGTTTCAATGTCATTTATTCATAAGAAATCTTTTTCCTGTAACAGTATCCAACCACTACAGCATAAAAATGAAGGTACTGAACCAAGACAGAGTTACTTAATGACCTGGCACCTTACACAAAAATCTGTCACTTCCTGGTGAGAATGACAATAACAACCACCAATGTCAGCATGCAGTGGCAGGTCATCAGAAACTGCCCGTGTGCCGAGAGCCCCAGCACACTCCTCAGCAGCAGCCAGCATGCTCGACTGAACCAGCTTCAGCCTGTTTCACAAGCCTGCACAGAAACATAAACAAGCCTTAGAGAGAGATCCCACCAAAACCGTTTTGTTTGCAGAGTAGCAGCCAACAGGGCTACTGAAACCAAAACTGCTCACAAAAAATATGCACACTGGAACATTTCAAGTGACCACAGTTGTCCACTTACTTAGCTTGAAACTTCCTTGGGGACATAAAGTAGGTGCTCGTGCTGAGGGACTTGGGGGGTCCCACCCTGGCTCAGCCGTAATGGGGAGACTAGTTTGCAGGGCTGGGGCTATGCTGCTGCCTGTATCACCCCTTTGCCTACCACGGCTGCCATAGACTGATGTACCTTCCTCGTCCCCTGCTAAGCTGGCCCCCGGCAGACCGCCATGCTTGTTTGAAACGTGGTTAGTTGGCTGTGTGGGAGCAAACCACTGTGCACCTATGTCCTGGTTTGAGGTAAAACAGGACCCATTTTCTGTTTTGTAATTTTACTTTGCAGCTAAGCCTCTTCTGACTAACTGAACTTTCTGAAATTAACAGCATATTGAGCAGAAACTGTTCACTCTCAGAGTGATAAGACCTCGTCAGTTGTAATTTATGCCACGGAATGGGATGCAGGGAAGCTCTTGCTTATACTTATTGCTATAACAACCAAGGGCAGCCAACTTTGTTAGTTGCCCCATTGGAGGGTCAGAAGCGGAAAAGCGTAGAGGGGTCACACCTGCGGGGAGGAGCAGACAGGACAGGTGACCCACAACTGACCAACAGGGTATTCCATCCCATCTGCCTCATGCTCAGTATAAAAGCTGAGGGATCAAAGGGTCAGCCTCTTTCTTCAATGGCCGCATCTGAGGAGGACTCTGTCTGTTTGCCTGCCTTTGATCCTGATCCCTACATTCCTGAATCCAGATCCAGAATCCAGCTCCTGTCTGTGGCTGAGTCCAGTCTGGGACTTTCCCTGTGCCTGTCGGTGATGCAATCATCATCCTGGGAGCTCGATACTGGTTTTATATCTATTGTATAAATTACATTATTTTCTTTTAAATTATTTTATTAATTTATTAATATTTTCTTTAGAGTAAAACTCATAAGTCTCTTTCTCTCTCTCCCTCCTCCCCTTGGAGAGAGAGGTGAGGGACAGCATCTGTCATTCGTTTTCATTGGCCGGTCCGGCCCAAACCACGACAAGCTAGTAAGTTGAAAGGGATACAACAAGTTCTCATTCCCTGGAAGATCCAGTTCAGAATTTTAAAACCACAAAAGACTGCTGGGGAAACCTGCTTTCTGCATTTGTCTTTAACAGGTTTTATCCTCTTTGCTTCTGTCTGTGCCTTTTTTGCCATCTGGAACAATCTCTTTCCCTCCATGCTCCCAGTCTAAGGCCAAGAGGTAAAGGCTAAAATCTCCACAATTAACAAGGATACAGCCATCTGCATGAAGGTTGACCTGCCTTCAGGTGCTGACTCATGGAAAAAAAAAAAACCACTGGCTGATTTTTGGCTTCAGAACTCTCTTTAAGTGGGAATATGGTAGTGAAATCTTGGGGGAAAAAAAGCAAGGAAGAAAGGAAAAATATTTGGTAGATGTGTTCTCTTGTGTATCAATGACATAGCCTAACAAGCTAAGCAAACACAAGCAAACATGCATATCTTTTCTCAGTCTGTGCTCTAAGGGTTCCGCACTTCTCTTTCTTTTCCAAAGTTATGGCCATCTGAAGCTAAGAAACAATAATATGTGCTTTTTCACTCTGATACAGTAGCTTTTTTCAGAATACAGGTTAGCTGTTCAAAAGGTTATTTGGACTTTTGAAAGCTATTGCCAGTATCAAACTTTCTGAATAAAGGCTTTTCCTTTTTTTTTTTTTTTTTCAACTGGGATTGTATATGGATTGCAGATGTACCACAAAGCTCCCTGCTACACAGCAGCAGCCTGATCCAAAACCAGCTTGTTGGCTTTCCTTACCCTCCTCGCTTGAGTTCTGTTTCTTTTAAAGGAAAAAATTCCCTCCCCTTCCTTGTTCTTGCAATGAAAATGTATTTGTAGTCTAGATGAAAAAGTGATGCTCTTGTGTTCCAACAGATAGATAATGATGATACAGAAAACTGTTCTTTTTGCCCAGCTCAGAGTAATGTTGCAGGTCAACGCACTATCTAACATCAAACTGCGCTACAAATCCTACCTTTCCATACAGCAACCAGGACAGCCACTACAAATGCTGTGGTTTCCAAAGAACCTAGGTGCAGTTTAAGGGACATGGTCAAAGAAATGTACCTCGGGTGGGGTATTTCATCAACTTAACCTCATCTGAAAGGTCTGAGTACTGCTCCCTTCTCTGTAGTTCAGAGATTAAGAATACAATTACAGACAATTCATCAGCATCTGACTTCAGGCAACAGGTCAAAGAGGTCTTTAATACTTGGAATGAAGTCAAAGAACATACCTAGGTGTCTTATCTTCAGTCTTTAATGCAGACTGGCATGCAAAGGGTATGCAAGAGTTCAGCTTGAAGTTATGGCTTTGATGCAGAAATTGCTGGGTGAGGTTCCTGTAAAAAGCCTATCTATTAACCTGTCCACTGGATTGAGGCCAGTTGAAATTTTTCAGTTGGAGAATGAATAGTTTTTATTTTTGAGGATGAAGATTGAATGAAAAAGCAGCTTTTTAAAAGCAATTAATATTTGTTAGGAAGAAGTCAACATAGCTAATGTTCTTAGTTTTCCTATAATATTTCCCAATACATGAGAAGGAGATATTTAAAAGTTATGTTTCAGAGTCCGCCTCATAGAGTTAAGTTCATTCTGATTCTAAGAAAACACAACCTGCTTGGATTGACTGAAGTTCATGTCAGGTAAAACCAAGCACATAATTTTTGATCAGCTTCAATTCTGACCTGCCTAAAAGTTCTTTTGTATGTGTCTATTCTTCTGGGGAACTGAAGTCTTTGACTTGAGGAAACAAGCTGTCCGCAATCATCCAGGTGACATGACTATTCTTAGCCTCCAAATATCAGTGTGGAAATCTCCTATCACAGCTCTCTCTGGATGGCTGGTCCAAAACTTCAGCTCTGTGATGTTTAGAAACTACCTGCCTAGAAACTGTCCACGGATAAGGCCCCACACTTGAAGACCTGGTGTCAATTTGCAATCTTTGTAAGAACTGCTGTTAGATACCGTGTCTGAGAGAACTTTGCGGGCCACAGCTGTCTCTATTGATTGAAATTTCTAAATAAAAATCAGTTCATGTGCCTTGAAGACTTGAGCAGCTGATAACCAGGTGTACAATAAATTCCACTTTCCTGAGAATGCGACTACCACTCCAGAACCCCAGCTTTCCTTACAAAAAAGGAAAGTTGGGTTTTTTTCTTAAAAAAAATGTTGTCTTGAGTTATGATTCCAAAGAGTCCTAAGTCAGTGTCACCGACAGAAAAAGTCAGTGCGTAGAGTACATGTTGTTCGATAAGCAAGAACAAACTCCTTGTGCACGTGCCTGTATGCTGTTGGAAAGCTACCCTGACATTCACTGAAAGTGTATGTATAAAGACAGATACTGAGGTGTTACTTTCAGATCCAAAATGTGTACAGATTACTCAAACATCAGTACGCTTCGCACCTTGCTCATATGGTCATATCACCTGCAGAGAGCCAAAGTTCTCTGAAAAAACTGGTTGAGATTCACACTGCACCAGGTACTTCAGCAGGATGTTAGCTCAGATACCAAGAGATGATAACTCAAATATCAATACAGTCTGTGCAGGTGAGAAAGCAAAGGGAAAAGCACAAGAATGCAGACATTAATTTGAGTGACACTCCTCCCTTGATACACGAAAGTTATATGTAAGAAGTATCGTCACTTCAGTCAGAAAAATTGTAGGACATATTCACGTAAATTGAAAGGCAGCCAAACTCAAAGCCTAGTGTACATCAGAAGCACAAGCCACAGCAGGGGAATCTCATTCTGCCAATCTGTATAAGCAAAGCTTACTCTGCATTGGGCATTCAGAAGAGTGCCTGCGATTACTTCTCCTGATTCATCTGTACCCTATGTAACTTGATATAATTTAATATTTTCCACCCTTCTTTTCTGGTGTGCAGCATCATCAAGCTCAGTGAGATAACATTTAATTTTATGTTACATGTTGAGCAGCTCCTAATGTAATTAGTCTTAATGTAATAGCGTAATTTGGTTTTGGATGGGAAGATTTACAAAGAAAATTAGAATAAATGAATGCACAAAGCACCAGCTGGTGCTTATACCTACTCCCACATAAGAAGAATATTTCTATTTGCAATCCTATGAAAGATGAGATAATTTGGATAACAAGGATCAACAAAGGGTGATGCAGCAGTTGGTCTAAACAGAAAGAAATCCACAGACAAATCCTGAACCATGGGGGATGCAAAGCACGCCAAAGCTGGTGGCAATCCAAAAGCATGTTATAAGGGAAAATAGATATTGCAGTCCATAAATGTACCACATGGTGCATAACAGTAAGTGGCAACAGTGACAAGAACAGTAATAACTGACCAGCCAACTTGAGGGCTTCAGTTGAAGAGGGCTTTTCACTGACAGCACTGGGGCACCTGCCTCAGAAGTGCAGGAACTTGCTTTTACACATTTGATCATTGTTTTGCATAAGAGGCTTTATAATCTCCATCCTTGGAGACTTTCAAAATTCAGATAGACATAGCCATGGCTGACCTGATCTAGGGTTGGTCACAGTCTTGCTTTGAGCAGAAGACTGGACTAGATGACCTCCAGACGTCCCTTACAATCAACAGTTCTATAATTCTATGATAAACAACTAAAATTTCTCAGAAACAATGCCAATTACTATTTCAATTTTTCAAAACATAATCTCCAAAGAGTGTATCTAGTGATTTTAAGATCTGGATAGTCTTATGTGTATAACAGCGAACAGCTACTCACAAAATGACTAACATTTAGCTGATGATGAAGAAAGTATTCATGTTTACGCATACCAGCTCTTGAAAACCTTCAGCCAGATCACCAGAATCAGACATGTATCATGTCTAAACTTTCCTAAGCTCCAAGTGACCATGAACAAAAAAGTACATTAGCAGCAAATCCAATAAATGCCAGACAATTCCTGTCTTACAATTTTTATTTCAGTTGCTTATCAAACTTTAGGCATTTTTGCCAACATTTCCACTGCCTGACTTGTCCCAAGATGAAAGTTTGGCTTGGCAAATGGGCCACGCCTGAGAACAACCAGTATTTTGTCTGGTCCCAAATTATTAGCAATTCCTGACATCTGTACTAATATGGTGTAATTCTTCACAAATTGGAATTCCTGAAGCTGGTGCAGCACAGCTATACCAGGGATTACATTCAGCCATATTTGAACAAGAGAACAAAATAAGAAATGTGTAGACCTTCATGTTAAAGATAGCCAAACTCCGTGCGTGAGAATCTGTGTGCACATGCAATCTCTGTGCATATACACACTATAGGCTTACCCAGGTGGTCATAGCCAGAGAGAAAACAGATACTTCAAAGTGTTTACAGGAGAGGTTCATGTATAGGCATTGTGGAAGTTGTACAGATGGTGCTTCTGCCTGGCAAAGCTTTCAATAAGGAGAGGAATAATGGAAGGAATTATCTTGATGGGGTTCTGTGGTTAGCCATACATTTATTAAATTTAACAAATGAAGCAGGCTGGCAATTAGGTGGGAAAGTTCTGGAAAGAAAGTTCAAGAGGTTATCTTTCTAGCAGCTCATCCTTTTACTAAGAAATGGATGAGGTTTATAAAAAGGTGAAGAGGTAACTATGTGATTCACATTCACTTGATATGCCGCAGGAGAGAAACCACTGCACCCCTGATAACTAGACAGGCCAGGCCTCTGATCAAAAGGAGGGGTGATAACAAAATAGGTGACTACAGTTTTTATTTTTATACTTCCTTCATTATATAAATGTTCTGGCAAACAGCCTGAACCCTGATCTCTCAAGGCTAAAAGAATGAAATAAAAAATCCCTGTTGGAGGCAGGTGATGAGAGCCTTACCAAAGCTATACATAAGAATATGCAGTAATCTCAAGCCTGAATTAAATTAGATATCTAATCAATGAATTCTCCCTGAACTCTTCTCCCTTGACACTTCCATCTGGACACCCAGTGAGATACCTAGGTGTAAGGAAGTTTCCAACAGACAGGGAAATACCTCTGTTACTTCCTCATAATCCCTTCTGGCCCATTCAGCACCATAACAGGTCCTCCTCTTACAACACTGAAGAAAAAAACGTTATGTTAGAAAGCCTTTTCTAGCTCTAGTGGAAGATTAATTCCTCTTGTTGGTCATAAAAGGGACTGACATGATCACTGCCTCCCTTGCAGACTTGGGCCCTACATCCCAAAAGAAGTACCATTAACAATCATTGCAAAATGACTGGCATTGCAAATTCCAAACTACACCAATATTCACACAAACACGTTTTTACCACATGCCTTAACAAAGCATGCCTCACTATATAAGGTGGCAACTGCAAACTAACTGTATCTCTTCTTGAGTCGATACAGGCAGTATAAAAAGCCAAACAATGCAAATACATAAATAACAATTTTCCAGGTATTTCTTCTTCCATAAGCCAACATTATGCTCCGCCTTGTGCAAAACGCTTAAGCTCCAGCTATATAGCTAGTCTGTCCTTCTCTGTATGTATTACTTGGGTATTGATGAAAATGTGTGTGCTTTCAAGTCTGTTACAACAGAACTGTAATGAAGGCATACCTAACTCTTCTTGGTAGGAATCCGTGTCTTATCAAGATAACTCGTGGCTCTCCTGTTTAACCTGCTTTTGAAATTCCCCTCCCACTAGTTGCTCTCATTTGACTTTGTTCAGCTGAGAGCTCTGTCATGTGCAGCCTGGATGAATCAAGCTGAGGTAACCATACAACTTCCCCTACTACCACTGTCCAGATCTGCTGCTCTGCTAGAGGTTATCAGCAAAGCAGCAGGGTCAGCAAGGGAAATGTATGACTGTGTTCCAATTCATAGCGCACTATATCAGTCTTAGCTGTGGAATAACGAGAGGGTAAGCTAAGACACTGCAGCATGGATTGAGTTACTGAGTCACCAGCTTTTTCCTCACTGAATGTGGGAATGAGCACTTGAAACAGTCTGGGAGAAAAAAAATCCTGTCCAGAGGATGGAAAGCTGTAGAGACACAGCACTATTCTCCAAAGGCAGGAAGGAGAAAAGAGTCATGTACAGGTTAGCTCCTAACAGGAAGATCAGGAGACAAACCTTGCACTTCCAGCCTGTGCACCAAACGACACAGCAAATTTCACAAGCTTTCCCCTCCTGAAAGCTGACAAAATAGTGCAATTTCAGCTTCATCTGTGGGCTTTTCCCCCATATTTAAAATGACTTAGATACAGAAGGATCTGCAGTTCGGCAACAGACACAGAACACAGGTAAATAAATTGATACATGATGATTTTGCATAAGCACAACATTATGCACCATTCTGAGGCCATGCCCGACAAAATGACTGGAGACCTGCTTGTAGCGAAAGTCTCTATACCACACATACATATGAGTAATTACTAGTTGAACCAGAACTAATTCTACAAAGAGCTATAGCAATTGTTAGCCAAATTGAGTCTGCCGTGGCAGATGCTAAAATAATTGCTCAGGGGGATTACAGGCCACATCCAAGCGGTTAATTCATTAGAAGTGTAATCTTCAGAGTGGCAATGGACGAGTAGACAAAATGGTAGCAAAGAGAGCCCAGTTCTTTAATCAAACAAGCACTACTGCCCTTCTTCCTCACTTTCTATTTCCCTGTTTATATGAACAATTCATGCTTCCCTTAATGATCAAAACTGCATATGTCTGCTTGCTAGCTAGCCTGAACAAATGTCCCGATGTCTTGGGTTTGGAAATAACAGAGCATTTTGCTAGTGCATTGTACAGTCATCTAATCAAATACATGAAGTCATTGTCCCTGCTATAAATCCCTTGCATGAAAAGAGTGGAGTATTGTTAAATAGCTGTGACAGATACTGGTTTCAACTGGCAAGATATTTCAGCAAACAAACAATCGTCAAACATTCACACAGGTGTACAGGAATGTCTGCATGAGTACTTTCAGGAATAAAAATTACATTCCATGGGGAGGGCTTTTTCACAAAGGATACTTGTGTATTTCTCAACTAAAGAGAAAAACTCCCAGTGACTTGTCTGACAAGTATGAACTAACTCTTGACTCTGCTCAGATGCAACTCCTAGCAGAGCAAAGGCTCATTTATGTCCATCCAAGTCCACAAAATAGAGGTTATAGAGGATGTTATTGGCAAATAGGTCACATGTTGGCTAGCTGCAAGGGTGCTTATGTCCCTGCAGAAGGGGAAGCCACTTAAAAGAGGAAAGAGAATTGGTTAGACACTGAATGTATTTTGCATTATTCTCTGAGTTTTGAATGCAGGCTGTTAAAATTGGTCTATCCCCGAGCGTCGATTACTTGTATATTTGCACCTTCAGGACACAGACACAGAGCAATAAAACAATACTATTTCATTTGGCACAACTGACTGTAGAGGAAACAATGCTTGACATAAACTATATAAAAATAAATATTAGACAAATATACACCAGACTGCTGCATACTGAGAACTCCAAAGTGGCTTTTATGAGTTTATAAGCTTAGACGTGTGCAAAAGAAAATAGTAAAATTAGCTTTGCAGCCAGGTTGCCATCCTTATTCATGCTTGAATAGTACTTCACCTCACAAAGCACACAACTCATTTACAGCTCAACGTGATGAAGAAGGAATGTATTACAAAATGTGAAATAGAAAGACTTTTCTACAGACATTATGCAGAAGTTCAGCAAAGGTGAGTAAGGAAAAGAAGACTTTAGCCACGCTCCAGATCACACAGGGCTTTACAAACCAGGTCCTCCTGAACTGCTTCTGGAAGTGACAGGAACCCAACAAAAGGTGTTGTGGCAAAGACAATACATGAAACCTGTAACTATTAAATGAAGAAATAGGTCACTGTGTAACATATGTGATAAATTTTCTCAGTGGTCCTACGAAAGTTATGTAGAGGTCTAAAAAGGGCAATGGCACAGGAGAAAAGCGGGTGATTCTAAATATCAAGTAGACTTTGCAGCCCCTTGGACAAACAAATAGGAAAATCATGGCCTGCCAGGCTAGAAGTTACAGCTTTGCAGGTTGTCCCAAGATGACAGACGTGGGGAACCAGGAATCACAGCTGTATTGCAGGCAAGCCAGGGACTGCTACGGAAAGCAAAAGCATCAGCCCTCATGTCTCCTCCTGCCTCAGCACGACCAACTGTCTTCACTGTTCTTCTCTAGGTAGCTGCTTTTGCTAAGTAAACGTAGCAGCTCTGCTAGTCCAATCTGATCAGAAAGTAATTTTTGAATGAAATGTTTCTTGAAGACTATTGCTGATTTATCACCTTATAGGAAAGATACACATTTGAAAAAAGGGTTGACAAATTTTCACAACTATAACTGTTTCTTTTTGACTTCAAAATTATTTACGTTGTCAACCATGTTTCATTACCCCCCTCATCCAGACTTTTCTACAAGATGCTCAAACATTTGCTTTCAGTTGCGAGAGTCACCACTAGAAAGGTATAAAATAAAATCATGAGATGACTAGTGCTCTAGTACATATGTATACTACATAAACATATATATAGCATATACGCTAGCATAATTAGCTGATTAACAGCCAGTGAAATTGCCATACTTTAAATCCATAATTCTTTTTTTCATCAAACTTTCCTCTCCGATTGGGACAGCAAAGATTTCCAAAGTGATGGCACTACCATATGTATAGAGGCAGACAATTTCCAAAAACCCATGCTGTAACCTCCTCTCTAATCACCTGCTGAAAGACACCATACAGTGCCATTCAAATGTTTACAATTAATGTAATTCTTCAAAATGGCTACCCAAAAAAAGGAAGACTAATATCAACTATCAACAGAACAACAGTACAATCCAAAGTAGTCACTACTGCCTGCAAGTGAGCCATTTTTCTGAAGGCTGTATACCGAATGTCTTTTCTTCTGCAAAAAAACACTTGCACAAAACAGAAAAACACAAACACAAGGATATTGTAGTTTGGACACCTAGCATGTTTCTGATACAAAAGTTATGAAAACAGACTTATTTTTGTATAAGCTTTTCTAAGTTTGTCACTAGACCTGATTTTTTGCCTTGAGCTTTTATCAAGTGTTTAGGTATATACACTCGGTCTGATTTTTAAAGTTGAACTTCTATTAATTCCTCAACTATATCTGATATATGTATATAAAATAAGCACCCTTGTGACAGACACCTTCTCCTCAGGTCATTGCTTTGTGAACTTTGCACAGCAGCTTGGGGATGAGCAAATTGACCTGTAACACCTCTTTGAGATAATGTTTGGAAAAAGCCTCACTATATCATGCATTTATTTGATGTTTTCCCTACGGACAAGAAGCAACAGACCTTACATTAGGGTCCTGCAGGCTGGAGGTCTTACTGGGATTTACAAAGGAGGTCTCTTCTTTCACAGCCTGTTAAAAGAAGAAGCCAAAGTTTAGTACAACATCCATACACTTAGGATAATACATCTGTTTATTAAAGTAATATTCCTGTAAGTACCCCAGAAAACTGCAATACCCAAAATACCTACTCTGCCCAGATCCAAAAGGCACAATAATTTTTTTTTTCATCTCCTACAGTTGAGATTCACTGTGATGAGCTATAATGTACATGTGCAAAGCAATAGTGTTAGGAAGAGTTTGGATAAAGATAAACGAGGAGAAAGAAAGGAACACTGGTATTTATGATTCCTCCAGAAAGCATTTGAGGTGAAATAACAAAAATCAACCCAGACAAAGATACTGTAGTTGAGTTGTTCTTTTAACTAGAGTAGAATAAATATTTATGTAGTCTAACCAAAATAGTGATGCCAACTTTTCATTCAGTCTTTGAAAAATTAACTGAAAAATGGGATCTCCTGCATATAATCACACTGTACATGCAGTTCACAGAAAATGTCACTCACTACTGCTCTCTGCTAAATTACAGTGTTCTGTCTCTCACATAGCATGTGTCCATAGAGTTGAAAACACTGGTATTGCAAAATGACTTACATGAAAATTGCTTGATAACCCAGGAAACGCCCAATTTGGGCAGGTGTTGATAGATTATACTCTTCAACTGAGATGCAGGGTTCCACAATCCATGTGTAAATGCCAGTGTCAACGCAACACTGCACCCCTCTACAGAAAATACTGGCTGAAGACACAAGTGTATCTCCAAATCAGTAATGGGCTTGGCAGGCTCTGACACTTCTATTCCACTAAATGCACAGATATGGAACTGATATGGGCCTATGACAGAGTGATTTTTCAGTGTTCAGTATCTGAACCATAATAATTTGAGGCCATTGGTCCAGATCAAATTGAATTAAATGTGTCAGTCTCATCCTCTTCAAAAAGAATGAGACAGGTTCCTTTGAATTCATCAAATCCAAACCAAAGGATTTCACAGGCATGTAAAAATATTGTAAATTTGATGTGAGACCTTCCATTCAACACAAATTGATATATTCCATTTGAGGGTACTCATAAGAAAAAGAAACAAAACGAAAGCTGAGTTTCTTCTATACCTTCGCAATGAACTAAAAAATATCAGTAGGGATGCTCAGTGCTTGGGGAAATCACCCAAGTTGTGACAGTTTTAGGTTTGTCTTCCCCTTGTGCCAGAGAGAACAAAACCCCCATTGCCACTTCCCTAGGTCATTACTTACCAGAGCATCAGCTGTGGTGGGAACAGATTGTTCCAGCTTGTACACACAATTAACTATACGGGCAATTAAACTGAGACCACTGGGAGCCTGGTAGAAACCTAACTCACTCCTGGGCCTACTCCAGCCCAGACAAGTACCTGAGATGATGGATTAGGGAGCATTTGAAGTCCCTCTGTAACCCTTCCTGATAGAGTTGTTGCACCTTGTATATGAATATGGAAAACATCAGCAGCAGAGAAGGGACCCTCTGAACCTCATCAGCAGGTTTGTCCCTCTCCTAGGGGACTCATTTACACAGAGAAAGCCAGTTTACAACTAGTTTACTCAGAGGAGAACAGGGTTAGTGTAGGTACTGGAGAAGCTCCACCCCAGCATAGGGGTCTTACATATTCGAGTTTAATCTCCCTCAGCTGGAGGTTTCCTCAGTCCTGGGCAAATGCTTTAAACATTAAGGAATCAGATAAAAGGGGACACAATCACACTATCACCATGATTGTAACTCAGCCACCAAATGTTTTGCAGCTAAGTTTTTCAGTGAATTAGTGTCACACCGTGAATAATATCAGGACCAGGAGTGCAATTTTAAAATTTTAATAAATTTATAACTTTAAGAAATTTAGCTCAGCTCTAGAAAACTTTTTGTTTACTGGTCTTATCATAGCTCTGTATAGCATAATGTTTATTCAAAATCTAGTGCTTTCTTGAAAGGAAAGAAAATGTTTTTTAAGGAATTGAGAGAAAGCATTGAAAATCATTCTTTGTTAGCATAGATGAGCACTGAAGTAATATTTCTTTGTTCTACAGAAATTATAATGCTTTTTATAAAGCTGTTGGGTTTCTGAAAGCTGTAAACATGAATCCAGCTGTCAGAAACTTAACACACACTCTCTTCTTCCACACTGATGTCTTAACAACATTTTATTGTTATGCCTGACAAGCTAGCTGCTTATGCGTCAAATTGGCTACTTTTTAAAACCATAAATTTTACTTTATCCCAATTTTCTCCAAATTAATTGAGCTGCATTTTAAGATGCACTTGAACACAACAAGAGAAAAGAGAATACAGAGATCAAGGATGCAATGCAGGGGCTGTGACCAGGAATGAAATGATTAAAATTCCACCTACTTAAACACTATAAGCCATGGACCTCGCCATGGACCTCATTAGTCAGTTGAGAGGGTTTCACTGTATTAGTCCCTAATAGCTGACCCTTGGTTTCTTTTCAGCTCTGTGACTACATTACCACTCTCCTTTTCCTTCTCTACATTGGAAGGCTAAACCTGCATCTCAAGAAATGATGTATACCTAAATGGCATGATCAGCATCCTGAGGAACTTCTCTTGGTATTAATTTTCTCCATTATTACTCATGCTTTAGAGAACAGAAAATACTTCTGTACTCACAAGCAAGTATTGGAGACCAGTGAGTAAGTAATCCCACTCTAAACTGGAGGGAGAGAGGGAGCATGTAAAGAAATGGAGAGGCCTGAACAGCCTCAGGTGATGCAGGCATGCACACTGGGTGCCACAGGTGTGCATTGGCAGGTAGACATTAATAAGGATGGGCTAATTCTCCTCGCCCTACGCCTCTCCTCCATGCCCATGGATGAACAGACATAGGAAAATGGTACGCCTGTAAACATCTCTGCAAAAGGCTTCAGTCATCAGGAACTGTCACAGAACCACAGAATCACACGAGTTGGAAGGGACCTCTGGAGATCATCTAGTCCAACCCCCTGCCAGAGCAGGGTCAACTAGAGCAGGTTGCACAGGATGTCCCGCCCTTGCTTTTTACGTGTTAGCTTGTTGGGTTTTCGTTTATTTGTTTGCTTGTTTGTTTTCAGAAGGAGGCCAGTAAGTCATCAGACAGTACGTTTCTTTTGGTTTTCCTCCTAACTCAGCAAATCACACTCACTAACCACATGAAGACTTCCTCAGCCTTACTGAAAAGATGTGAATGTAAAACAAAGGTTATACTTGTACACAACTCTCACAATATAACGCTCAGATGGTTTGCCTTCATTTGAAAACAAGTGCATGTGCTAGGGCCAGGATTTGGGTTTCCACTGCAGGATGCCATCCATCAGTGGAAAAAGGGAGTTTAGCCAAGGCTAGTGGTAGGTAACTCGTGGAGAACATATATGGAGAGCCGAGCAGAGGCTCTGTCACCCACAGAAAGCCCAGTACTGAGCTGTGCAAGAAGAACAGAGGCAGCAGCATGGAGCTGCTCAGATCTCCTTAACCCAGGCAGATTCCCCCCTCACCCAGAGGCTGCTGTTCTGAGAGGGAGAGGTTTCAGGGCATAGCAGACCTGGAAACTTCATTTATACAGAAGCAGATTCATTTAATAATTACCCAAAGAGAAACAAGCTGGCTCTTCTGGCTACCAGGCTGCAAAACAAACAAAATTAAAGGTTGTTCCATATAATCCATCCACATAATGCCAGTCTCTTTTCTTATCTGGGCCCAGAGCAAAAGAAAAACTATTAATGTTCCAATTTCATATACCATTAACTTTCTGGATCGTGTTAGAAACAAAGGTAAAGCATTACTTTATCATGCTAGAGACAAAAAACATGCCTGGAGAGAAATGCCATTGTACAGGCTTTCTTCATAGACGATTGCTAAGAAAGACTAATTTCACCAAAAGATGAAAAGAGGAGAAAAGCAAGCATCTAAGTAATATCAAGTTTTGCCCACAGCTGCCTAAGTGATCTACCTATGGTCTGCCAGGCTGATCCTGACAGTTTTCAGACTGCTTTTCAGTTAACTCCTGAGCACTCATAACCCCTGCTGCTGTCTCGGCAGCCAGGTCCTTTGGAGCCTTAGAGAGGGGGCGAATGCTCTAAGGACTCTACATCAGACCCTGCTGAGCTTTCCGTCAGGGGTGGGAACAACTCCATGTATGAATTCATAAGCCCCAGTAGCTAGATTTGCTCCTTCTGTTTTCTTCTGAAGGAAGAGTTAGCCCCAGGATGATGGGAACAGGACTTCAAAATGAGAATTAGTTGCATTGGGCATGTACCAAGTGGGAGAACACAGGAAAGACACAACTTTGGCTGCAGCCTTCTGTGCTTCTGCACAGACAACTAGTTCTAGCTGGGACTGTGGGCTGGTGATCCTCCAGCAGGGCACTGGGCAAGGCAGGCTGTGTTCTTCAAACCTCAAGCAAGCACCCTGGGGAGCTAGTGCCCTCTGTGCCTCTCCATCACAAGGGGCATTGCTGCAGCTCTCTCCCCATCTGATCCACAACAGGGATATCTTGAATCAGCAAAAAAGACTGCACGAAGAATCTGATCACTGCAGCCAAGAGGGGGTGTCAGGTTCTCATCTGAGAAAGACAAGTCTGGAAGGCTCATATGAAACACATGATGTCTCTTACTTAGCAATTTCACAAAGTTCTCAGTTACAGAAAGGAAGAAGGAGCAATACAGCTTTCACATGTTTGGAGATCGTCAAAGGTAAGGAAGCAATGGCTCTCATTGCAGCGGCCTGGAAATACTTCACTATCTTGGCTCTTTCCGGCTCTGTAACGATGCTAAGGAGGCCTGAAGCATACCAGATTTTTCAGCTCTCCATCAACAATTTTGTTATTTGTCAGCCACGCCAATTGTTGGCTGATCTGATTAGATAATACAGGCTAAGCAACACATCATCAGGAAGAACATCCTGCCAAGGTAAACCTACCTTGGTGATTTAATATGTCAAATGCATCCTTTCAGGCAGAAAAGCATTATGGTTAGGTCTCTTGGGAACAGACTACTCTGTTTTTCTTCCTCTGAACAGGGCCTGGCACCATGTGTCTCCTGGGCTATGGCAGGGCTCCTACACTTCACTGCAATTAACAGTACTTGTCTCATCATATACTAGCACTTACAGACATGCCAGCTAGAAGACATAGCTGACATATCCACAATGCGTTGTCACAGTCTTGTGACACCACTGCCACATTTGCCTTCAGTATCCCAGGGAATAAATTAAAGATTTCCCTTTTCCCACATTCTGTTTATCTAAATCCTCCCTCCTCTTCTGTACCTCAGCAAGGCTGCCACATCATTTCCTCAGCTCCTTCCCTGACTTTAAGATACCATTGCTGACACACTTCTAATGAGCTGCCATGTATCATATATTGATCATCCTGGCCCACACACATTCAAAATCTTGTATTTTTATACCTCTGTCACCCTTCAATTTCTGTAGCCTTGCTTTTAAAGTTGAGCAAACCTGTTTCCCTGTAGCGACTGAACACAGAGAATTTGAAGATGAGCCATTTTTAAATTCCATTGTTATGAGCAATTATAACCGATGCGATGTTGCGCTCGCTGCAGTTCCAGTCAGGAGTCCCAGTGCAGTTGCTTCTTTTTACCTAGTCTGAAATTTGCCCGTGAGTTTATTGCTCATCCAAGTGGGTGACTAACAGCAACAGCTTTAGCAAGGAAGGCATGGTGTACATAAGGAGCTGTGCAAGCTTCCCCCACAGCCTGAACACCTCAGCTATGACCTGTTAGACTCACGTAATTCCAGTTCTGATCTCTGTGCAAAGACTGTCAAATTGCGCAGTAGCTCTGTGCTGTGAATAAGGAGGGGTAGAGGGAGGGAGGAAAGGAGGAGAAGGAAGAATACAGCATCTAATTCATGATGGAAAGAGGTTAAAATGTTGGAAAAGCTGATCCTTTCAAGGTACTTAAGTCAACATCTAGTGAAAGCTAAGAACTCCTCTGGGGATCCAGAAGGATTTGTTTAAGTCCTATTATAAGAAAGATCGCATAAGATTATAAATCCTCAAGTGTCTTCCCCTCACCTACTCTATTTTCATTCATGACCTGATTAGGGTTTGAATCCAGATCCCCTTAAGTGAATAAAGCTCCAAAGACCCAGTTCACATAAAGACAGCGTTTTTTTTCTAGAAATACATGGCAAAAGCACCTGGACTTTGAAGTTGACAAGTCCTTACACCTGAATCTTTCCTTAAAGGAGACAGCACAATGAAAAAGGCAAAGAATCATCACAAATGTAGCTAAGGCAGACTAGCACTGTGAGTCACCTCACTTACGCACCCTTTCTGCCATAAATAATGCATAGATCCCAGTCTCATTTACATTTGCAGCCATGGCTTACTTCTATGTAGGGAGCACAGGCTGCAGGATGACACTTGTACCCATGCATGTCCTGAGACATTTTCTGTACCACAGTCCAGTCCTTTCCTTGAGGCAACTCTAGACAGCACAAGCAACCTGCACTTACTCACATATTGGTAATACTTACAGAAGAATGACATGATTATCGGTCTGTACTTGTTTCTAGGACAGGGAGGAAAAAAGGAGAGATGGCTATCGACCTGGCCTAAAAATTTACATGTGTCTAAGCTTGTGAAGAAAGTTAGTGTGTGAAAGGGGCTAGAGGATTGAATGTCCCTTTGTTCAGCATAAATGTCCCTTTGTTTACTGAGAATCAAGGCAGGGGAATCAATTGCTCAAGAACCCAAACCTGGCTGATGGAAGATATCTCTTCAGCCAAGAGTTCCCCTTGGGGTTGAGAAAGTAGAAGCGAATGACATTTTGTATGCTTTTTGTAATAACTCTGCACCTCCAAACTACCTTTTCCCACCACTTTTTTCTCAACAAACAACCCGTTATGTTCAGTGAGGAACTGATACCTCTCTTTGTCTTCCCTAAACTGCACTGCAAAAATGTATCGTAAAAATGAGCTTGGTCTTCTCTTGTCCACAGAGAAAGATGTGAGTAACATAAATTAGCTGCAGTAGAAATCTATGAGAAACAGGAACTCAGCTTCTTCCCTGTGCTAACCTGCTAGACTTATATCAACCCAAGGATTTAGGAAAGCTTGGGTAACAGGTGGAAAATACAAACACCACTTGTAGGAGACAAACTACTAGAACACAACACACAGTGCCCACCAAAAGAAAAAGCCCTGCTGAGATAGCTGTACATTTGCTCAGGAGCCTGTGCTTAATTCTAAGGATAATTAGGATTGCCTGGAGCCAAGGTGGATATAAATAGCAACCGAAACCTGCTAGTATCTTTCCTCCATCAGTTGGGCTATGAACTGTTTGGCAAAAGGACTCTTTGTGATACTAACAAGTCATCTGCTCAATCACAGCATATCAGCACTGACTCATGCAAGCTGCAAAGGGGTTTTAAATGCCAGGGAGAGCTGGTCTTTTGTATTCTGGCAGCTCCTTACTGCTTCTTTATACCACTCCCTCTCAAATGAAGAGTCTGGAATAAATGCAAAAAAAGGAAGGAAAAAAAAAAAGAAGAAAAGATGTCAGTTGCTTCACAGTGTTTAGTGCTCTCCTGGAGCTTAATTATGTGGGAACTGTGATAACGCAGTCTGTCAGCTAGAAGGTGGCAGATCCCTGTGGCACAATTTGAAAGGTGTGTTGTGAAACACTACTCGTTTGCTTTAGACCTACAGATACTGTATGGCACACTCTATGCAAACCACAGGTTCCCACAGTCGTGTGTGGGTTCCTCACATTTCTCACCTGCGGTGTCTGCAGCAGTGTGTTCCTGAATTCAGCTTCCAGCACCCCCATGCACACTGTAGTTTGATTCTCCAGTAGGCAGAATGGCACATAAATATTTCCATCTTCACCAAATAAACAAACTCACTTGTGTTAGTTTCCTGCTGCTGTATAACTCCAAACCACATGCAGGGCTCAGTGATCAGCACCATAAACTTACAAATTTTCGGTCTCTAAGTCAGGACTATAACCACGTGAGATGGTGTATTGCCCCCTAGGAATGCGATAAACAGTTCTTCAGCATAATTCCGAAATGAAGCAGTGCAGAGACCATCTTCCAGAATATATTTTCAAATGTACTGCATAATTTCCCCTGTTTTTATTTTGGAAATCATAAGCACTGGAATCATTCATTTCTAAGGCTCTCTCTTGTGTTGGTGTCTAGCTGCCATAAAAAAAGAAAACTACAGAAAATTTCTGTCCCAGTTTATATTTTCCACTTGCAAACATTCATTCCATTCTCAGAATTAACAAGGAACAGCTTCTTCTTCTTCTACTACATGCAGGAGGTGCCTTCATAAACTTGTCACATCCTGATGTTAGTAGCATATGGTACTGCAAATATTCTGACTGCTTAGAGAGAGAGCTGTTACAAATATTTCAAGCAACAGTTTGTTAATTTTGGATCCGATTGTACAGTGCACCAATATTTTTCTCATGCTTTTACATCTAACTGTACAATGAAGATGCCCCATGAAGTTTCATAAAGGATGTGTTAGACCATAGATTTTTGGGGCCGTTAAAAGAACATTTCATTTCAAATAGCGTGTGCATAAGACAGAGTCTGGTTCTTTCTTCTTCCTTTTACAAAGTAGAGAGGAGCAAATCCTCATCTTTTTTTGTGATATCATGAAATAAAGGAAGATCTATGCTGTACATGAGGAAAATCAGCCTGTCTTGCTTTACAGCTTGAGGAATATAGGCTGTGCCTTACAGAACCTAGATATACTTCTTGCCCTGGCTGCCTTGTAAGTTGAAATATGACAGTACAGAAAACAGATGAGAAATTGGGAGTCTTAAGAATAAGGCCAGAAGGCAGGACTTCTCAGGGATTTAATATGGAACTGACATCAAAAGATGGAATTGGGCACAGGATAACACAGTTAGTCCTCCAGATATACTGGGCAGCAGTGTATGTCAGATAGAGTCAAAGAGGGGCAGGATCACAGCCCTGGAGGAATACATGGAGTTAAATGGTTGTCTTCCGTGAAGAAAATATCTCTTATCCGCTCCCTCAAAGGGATGCTGTAAGTGTCTCTGAGCAGTAATGCCATTCCAGCTTGCTTTTCCCAGATGACTGAACTGATATTGGGAAATGGCTTAGCTATTGGTATTCAGCTAGTTGTTTGGGGTGGGGGTGGGGTAGAGAAGATAACTGGGTGGTTTTTTGGTATGCTGGTATGGTGGTTTATCGGGGTCTCCTGTAGCCCCCTACCCTCCTTCCATTTTCTATGTGATAGATGGTGTGTTTCTACTCATTCCTTCACCATAAACCTTTTGCCTACCCTTCCCAGCGCTTGTGTAGCCACAGCTTCTTACTGTAATGGCTAACCATTGCCTGGTCTCTGCCTGCAATGTATCTGAGAAGGGTAATCTTTCATACTTGACAGGAGGGGAGCTCAAGTGCAGAACTCGTCTCTAGTTGCACAGGCAATTTTTTGGCTAAGCAGGGAGTTGAATGAGGATTTCCAAGACTAAGGTGACATCCTAATTCACTGGCTGTAACTCTTAAGTCATACTTCATTAGCACTGAAAGCTTCAGGGATTTCATTCTGAACTGTATGCCATTATTTTTCTACAACATGTAGTATCCTCCAACAGCCTTCTTTCCCCTCCTTCCCCCTGAAATCATAAGACTTTTCTCATTGAGGACAAGCCTCCAGACACCTACTTAATCCAATCTGACTGCTAAAGCCTTGTGCAAAACAACACAGGTAGGAAGGAAAAATGGAATGCTCAGCTTGCTCTGAAACTTATTTACAACATAGCAGCAGCTAAAGGTTATGGCATACATGAAAAAGCAACCCAAGATGTTCTCCCTTGGAAAGCCTCAGAATGAAAAATTAAGGCAGGGCAGGTGAATTGAGAGATGCATATGTTAAGCACATTTCCTATCCTGCCTTAATAATGTTGTATTTTCAATGCAGCAGCACACACTGCTTCCAGTCTTTAACTATCCAGTCAAACATGACCATTAAGCATATTCAGGAGAAAATAGAAATGTGAGAAATATACCATGACATCCTGTAGAAAAGACATACAGGAAAAACAGAGGGCAAGCCCAAGGGCAATCAAACAGGAAACACTGCATAAAACACAGTTGATACAACACAGAATTCAGAGAGGTGAGAGAACTGCTTTCAGCAAAAACTAAGAGAAAAAACCCCAATCTCCTTCCCCGACAAGTTGTCAGATTTATGGTTTCTGTTCTTGAAATCTAGGGCAATCAGCATAACCAAATTTTGATACTTCCTTAGGTCTAGCTAGACCAGATGTAATCTAGCTCTCAGATGAAAGATCTGCCAGGGAACAACAAATACACAAAGATGACTGTTAACAAAATCATTTGCAGGGCAAGCTGACCTGATATGTTATTGTGAAAAGAAACAAAGCGATGGAAACACCAACATCATTTGTATTCAAAGAGAATAATATGCACAAGGATACCACAGAAACTTGGGATAAAAGTTATACCAATCCTTCTGCCTCTACTTTTGTTCCTAAAGCATTCTATTTGGCTTTATTTGCCACCAATGGCATTATCTTTTGTCCAAAAATTACACTTTAAAAGAATCACATATTTTAGGTTTCACTTGGGTTTACCTCTGACTGGGAAATTAACTTTTTACAGTCATGCCATCTAGTAGCAGTTTTCAGTTGCATGACATCATAACAAAACTTGTGGTGTGTTTGAAACAGTCTGTATCCGATATAAACACTGACCAAGCAGTGAAAACAGCAGCTTAAAATTTAGTTTAAAGCACACGAACAAGTAAGAAAACAATAGACAGGCTAACATGTCACATTCAGACATCAACGGTTAAACCCCTAAAATAAAGGTTGCATGTGGATGCACAGAGATTATCTTTAGAATACTCTTAACCACAGTTTCCGTGAGTGGTGGATAGCCTCAGAAAACTCCAGGGGTTATTGTTTCTCAGCTACAAAGTAAGTAAAAGCTACAGTGACAAAATCAAAACATGGAGATTTCCTGGGGCCTTCTCTCCTATTTTCTCAGCCTCTCTCGGCTGTATTAATCATGTCATTTTGGACAAATTTCCTACTTCCATCATATCAATCATTTTGAGTTACCTAAGTAACTGCAGAACAGCTAGAGAAAGCTAGGTCAATGTGGATAATTGAGATAAAATTCAGTGCTTTCTCAGGAATGACATGGTTTTGGAAAATTGGTGTAAGCTATGCCAAAACTAGAAAGGCAAAATATTAAATACAGATTACCTGAGTGCCTACTCTAAAAGCAGCTTCCACCTGAGCTTTAAGGATGTTGCACTTCATATGGTCAGGTACAGATGAAGGTGACACAGGGGCATGAAGAGTTTTTTCAGCTACTTTCTTGTCTTCACCCTATATTTAATATAAAAGACAAGCACAGTGACATATATTAGAAAGATAAGTTAACAAAATGGTCAAAGGTCAAACTTTTACTTGTAACAACTTGATTCAGCAATACTGGATAAAACTTCCATGTTCATACTCTGATAGATACATCTTAGAATAAAAAGTTTTCAGAATATTTAGTGACTTGATACTATTTTAAAGACAAGAAAAGCCTCAGGGAAGCCTGAGCAATAGAAACAAGAAACTGATGTGGAGTGAAGATACATGGAAAAAGCCCAGCCGGGCCCTGGAGTGGTTGCTCAAACCTGTGATCACACTGAGGAAGCAAAACATTGTCTCAAAATATCCCACAGCAGGCAGAAGAGGGAAAGGGTCACAACATTCAACTGTAGTGAATATTGGTTTCTTACACCACCCTAAGAATGTAAAGGGGCTCTGCAAATTTATCCAGAGGGATCTGAAAGGATCTCCATGTAACTGCAATCCAAGCAAAATCTCCTTCATCAGAAAGAAGAGGAAAATCCAGGGAGTTTAAACATTGCTGCTGCTGTTTCCACTTGATGTCAACCCTTTACCTATGCAGTGATCCAGATCTGAAATCTAAAGCCTCAGGACAGCTAGTTTAGCGACCTGTTCAAACATGTACTAAAGGGTTTTTGCCTTGAACAAACTACATCCAGCAGAAATGCCAGCATGAATAAACTTCCCATGCAGGAAAAAAAAAAAAAGATAGAAAAAAAAAAAGGACAATGTAATACTAATGTATAAACAAACAGGGTATGAATGAGACCAGAATTGTAAACGCGAACTCTTAAACAATCAAACTGTAATATCTTACATATTTTTAAAGAAGAATTAGGCAATGGCATAACAGCCATCGCAAACTTTCTTATTCTTTCTGGAAATAAGACCTGAATTACAACTGAGTAACAGCCTAGATTATGCATTCATTTTCCACACTCATTGCTGTGAAGAGTGAGTGGTCGTATACACCCGGACAGAACAGACACGTAATGCTGTCATTCAGATGTCAGCCAAAACAGGTACAAGGCACCAGTAAACCAGCGCATCTTTGAGGTTCACCTCTGGCAAAGTATTTCAAGACAGAACCGGTCATTTTTTAGCCACTGAAATGACCATATGATTAGCCCTTTATCTTCAAAACCTGACTCCTTTATCTTTCCTTCTGCCTTCCCCCACTGGCTGATGGTAACTGCAATCTTACTGACTCTTCTCTCAGGTCCGCAAAAAATCACAGACAAAAGGGAACATTAAAATTCGGGGGACATTTTCTGCAAGTGGAGCAAATCACAAATGCAATTATGTTGCCTGAGGAAACTGTTCTGCAAACACTGTGGAGGGAAAGAGCCAGACCTCTGCAGAACTCTCAAGACTGCAAAATATTTCTCATGTGTAAGCAAAATTGGTCCAGCTGAATTCTGTATCCAAAATGCCATAGCTGCCAGGTATGATTTTGAACAACTGTTTGTTAAAGTATTGCTCATCATGAGATTTTTTTCTCTGGCAAATTTCTATTAATTCTTACATGTTTATTTGCCGAGCCACATTTACTGTTTTCAGTGGAAGATATTTTTGGACTTTTCATTCTCCCCACTTTCCTCCTAATGGAAAGAGAAAAATCTTAAAATGAAAAGTGACAGCATCTAGCTGGAGCAACGTACGGAACTGTATTCATCCATTCAGTCTTGAATATAATGGTAGTTCTGGCAAGCATGTGAAAAAACCCATGAAATATTTGTTTGCCATAGGTGTCTTTTCTGGGGTACTCACGAAGCTGAGAAGTAGAGATACTCAAAAGGACAAAATTAACTGTAAAGAAAGCACAACTTTTCCTTCACCCATAGTCTTGGTAGCCACAGTGTACTATTACACACTTTAAAAGGGCTGCTATTATTGTCAACTTTTAAGTGTATTGATTTCTAACAGCAGAAAGAACAACGCACTAAGCAGTGGCATTTCTAAAGGCCATAAAAAATCCCACCTTTGCTTTAACACTCAATACTAATTAAATATCATTTCAGTCAAGCAAGATTAAGCAACCATATTTTACTAGCTAAATCAAGACAACCGATGCTTGTTCAGGACACAAGCTTGTTTCATAACTCAAAAAGTTCCAAAGTCTCATCCACCTGTTATTCAGATGGATATGGATATGTTTCAGTCCTTATATTCTTCCTCCCCTGCCCAATTTCTCCACATTGATCAAGAGCAAAATAAAAGCATTCAGGGCTGCCCTGTTGCTAGGACCCCTCAAAAGGTGTAAATCTCCTGCTGTACTCAGGACTATACCTGATGACTCCATGTAATGGAGACTGTCCCCAGTGCGAGATCTGATGTGCAAGTCTCACACTGAGATTCTCCTAACTTGGGAGGTCCAAAAGCTAATACTCGCTGACCTGGCTGAAAAACGAAAGCTGCTGCTGGGGGTTGCAGACTTCTTGGAGGTCAGTCCTGAGCATTCCATTCTGCTTTAGCCCTTGTTTGGGTCGCACTTGAAGGGTTTCACCTTCAAGCAAGCAAAATTTGTTTTGCTTGCACCTTACCAGGAGCAGCAGCACCTTTAGCGACTGATCACACATGAAGAGCAGACATTGCTGCAATCGCTGCTTGGCCTTGTCCTGCTCACCAGATGCTGAGCCAGCAGCTGAAGGCCACAACCTCCCCCTGCCCTAGTGGAAATGCTGACTGCAGACAAACCCCATACGTGGCTTGAGACTGCTTGACCTCACTCAAACCTCCTCTAGCTTCTGAACATATGTGAAAGGCTTCTTTGCCAAACTGCGTTGGCAATGATGGACTTTTCTGCCACAGTGCAGCACATCCTGAATCATTACTGAATTCTGCTCTTACATAGCTGATTAGCTGAGACTATTACACATACAGTCAGTGGCACTGAAGATCCAGACTAAAAGTGAACACAAATCACAGAACAAAGCAGCACCTCCTTACTGCAGACTATTAGCACTTCTAAGCATCTATATAAGTTCCTGTTGTTCCTGTTGCCACTAATCTTTACGTATAAGCCTGTTCATCCCCCAATTTAACTCCTAAAGTCATAAAAAGAAAAAAATATTTCAGGGCTATACAAAACCATACAGTACCTTCTACGGTTCATTTCACTCGTTTATATGAAAATCAAAGATCCAAAACCTGCCTACATTAGGAATCTCTATATACTATTGTTGCAAGAATGAAAGCTGTAATCTACTTTATTTTGCTGTATAATAAAGAAATCTTACATTTCCAGAATCCTTATCACTTGCAATGATGAGTGAAGCATAAAGATAGCAGCTGGGTATTCAAATGTTATACCAAGCTGGCATTCTATGTGGAAGTCATTAGAAAACTAAACATGGTATAACGTTAATGAAACTTCCAAAGAATCTGAGATGCCCCTTTCAAGTGAACGTCTGAGAGTCAAACTTGCATTTGAAAGAAAGAATCTTCTTGCTTAAAATTGCAATCTAAACTTATTCTAACAGTTTTAGAAATGAGTGCTAATAATAGCAAGGTGTTCACATCACTTTCACCATTGATGTAGAACACTGGAAAACTGCATTTCAATGGGTTTGATAGAAGTGGGTTGAACAAGCTTAGATGAGCTCCTAGGTTTACTTTTCTCCTCCCAAACATTTACTTTAAATTCAATTACATTTGCTGATACTAGAACTGAAGTCAGATTTGTACAGTGTTAGGTAATGATGACACTGGCTTTGGTTTGCAAAGCTAACTGAATATTAAGTACGTGTACAGAATATAAAATTAGTTGCATGAAACACAGCAATACCACTTCTGTACTTAACATTTCTATTCTCTCTGCTTTAAAAGGTTCATGCTTTGTTCCACATCAAACTTTGTACCAAGAGCAAGATCTTTTGCCTCTGTGAATTTAACAATAGTCTCCTCTTAGCCAAACAGTATGTTTAAAACACATATTTAGCTGGAGACGTCTGAAAAACATAATTAATATTTTGTTTAGGAACACAGGTCTATTCTTTGTTACTAGTCATCACTACTAGCGGGAGGTAAAATTTTCATGAAGACAGTACAGACATATAGGTTCTGAATGCACGTTAGCTACGTAAGGTCAAACCCTTTGGTTTTCTGGGACTTGACTACATCTGCAAATGCACATGAAAATCTACAGATTCTTTCGCCTCCTTTCCATCAGGAGACTTACTGCATTTTTTCCATGTGATAGCTAACACAAATTTCAAACAGACACCATAATGTTAAGACCTGTATGATTACGTGTTATTCTTATTTGAGGCAAAGTTTGCACGCAGAAGCTGCATCTTTTATTAGAAAAATACATTCAGAAATACAAAAAACCAAACACACACTCATTAAGCTGTCAGTTGCACAAGACCATCCTCAGGTCAACTATCAGTTAGTCTAATGAAAGATAGAACTCCCATTAAATCTTGTTATGTTTACGTCCTTGGAACAAACCTCTTTAGTTCCTGGTATCAAATTTATTTTATAAAATGCTACTGCTCGATATTATTAGATCCTGCCTCTGTCAGTGCCAATCTTTGTGACAGCCTTCCTAGGTCATAGTAGCCATGTTTCCTGGGGTATACCCTCTGATCAGTGTATCACACAGAAGAGTCTCAACAAAGTGAGTTGGCTTTGTGGGCTTTTTTAAAACCACAAATCATTTTTGGAACTAGAGTAGCTTTAGGCTTTGCAGTAGTGCACATGGCAAGTAGTTCCACAGCTTTTTTGCAAGTGGTATCCTTTGCAAGCAGTCAGCAGTGTAACTGGTTAGCCCTGTAATATGGTATTGCCATGCTAGCAAAAGGCCATAAGCTTTGGACAGAGTTTGCCGAGCCATTGAGGCTTATCAGGCTTGCTCTGTCTGAACCTTTCTTGATCTGTCTACAGCTTTGTTTTACTAGGTTTAGCTGCAACAGCAATAATTTTATATAGAAAACAGTAACACGAGCAGTTATCCTTTGTAGAATGAGATATTTATGACTCTAACACATTGATGTAGTATAAAGGAACACAGGGCTGGTATGATAACAGAAGCCTGGAGAAGTGGAGACACAGGAGGTGGTGTAGAGAAGTGCTGGCGTGGGATGATAACACAAGGGGCACAGGCTGGCCCTGGAGACCCCACAGTTATAAACAACTCACCAATGGCCAGTTAAAGAAGTGCAGACCCGGAGCTCAACAAAACTGGTTTTAGGGCCAATGAAGAGAGAGATGACATAGTATCTAGCACATATATAAGTAAAAGCCACCATGTGTAGTAAATTCAGGTTTAACATGAGGATGCAGATCAATGAAGAAAGAGCAAGGTGTAAAAGCATGTTTGTAAACATACACAAGGACCCGAAGTGGATCCTAGCATGAGGAAGAAGAAACCATGAACATGACTATTATAACACCCCCTCTGACCCCACCAGAATGAAGTCCCAACATTAGGACCCAGGGGTGGAGGGGAAGGGTGAGCATAACACCAGGAAAAGGGGTAGAAACAATCTGAACTGTATTAGTATTCTTTCTTTTTATGTAATAATTACATCTGGACTAATAATTACTAGAGTCCCAGGATTTCAGAAATGCTAACAATACATTCTTTGCTGTATATTTTTTATATATATATAAACATACACACACACACATACACACATGGAGCAAGGGGGGATGGGAGAATATATTTTTCTAAGGAAAGGCTTGCAAGAAAGAGAATCAGAAACACATTCACAGCTACAACTCTGAGGCTTGTCTCTCCTGGAGATTAAGGAGTCTGCTAGCACCAAAGGGCATGAAACGCATGTTGAAACTGACTTTTATCATTCAGTAGGTGGACACACACGTCCACTGTACCCAACAGCTCTAGAAAAGAGATTGGACACATCCATTCATCATTCCCATGAGACGAAGTTTGCTGTAGCAGACAATCAAATTAATTAACTGCTGAATCTAATTTACCCAATTTCTTGTTAATTCTCCTATGGGTTGATTATTAAGCCTGACAAATTCCAGCCCCAAAGCACTTTGCTTGAAAAAATAATAATTAGCAACAGGAAGAGAGGGAGTGAAAGTTGGGACTCCACAATAGACGTGGAAACCATTGCTTTATTTTTGGAAATACAGCAAATGAAGCAGCTTCATAACTGCTTCACTGGTTTTGTTTAAGCATAATATTTCAGAGGATGCAAAACTAGGGAATAAAAAGCACTCAGTAGAATAGAAATCAATGAAGTGGTGCAGGAGAACTGTTAACGTTTCGGTTTTTTGCCAGAAACTAGACACACTGACCACTCATTAAAATCGGTTCACTGCTGGACTGAGTAGCCAGTTAACTACCACAATCTAAGGAGCTTTAAAGGCTACACTCAGCAAAAAATGCTTGTTGCTGTTCAATCCTGTCTAACCTGCCTCTCTGCCTTTGTGCTGGGCAATGCTCCACAGTATTTCAGCCCAGGGTTAGCCCAACATTTACAGCATGTCCCTCTCTTTCATTGGAGAAGCCAGCTGCTGAGGCGACTCCAGGCTTCGCTCAAAGCTCAAACCCCTGTAGTTTGTTTGTTTTAGCTTTATGAGCTCTGTGTACACATTTTGCTAAGTCAGAAAATGGTGCTTGAAGTACAAACCACAAGTGAGGGGCCAAAAGAACTTCAAAATGATTTGTCAGTCACAACCCACAGCCTGTAATGTGAGGGCTTGATCGCTGAGGTGCTTTTCAGTGGTGACTCTGCGCATGTTTCAAGAGCATGTACAATTTTCAGATAGCTCAAAATGGCAATTTTAATAAATTTTGAGGGATTGGCCTCCTTTGCATTCACATAGTAACCACTGTTCATGGGATTGCTGCCCAGCTCTTAAACCTAAACCCTGCCAGGAGAGGGTTTTCATTAGGGAGCCCATGTCTATAGCCTTGCCTTCTGCTGAGCTTCTGCCAGAAACAGAAGCATTTAGCAGTTCCTGGTGCTCATTGAAAGACTTTTTCATCAGCTAAACTTTGACTGATGGAAGTCTCACCACAGCAGACACAGGCTGCATTTACCCTGCAGCTGCATTTATTGTGAAGCACTGACCTGCTGTGATACTGGGTTCTGCTAATTAGTCCTTAAATAAATAATCCATCTGACTGTGGACAAGATTCTAGAGCTGCCAGGACAAGCCAAAGAAAACCATTAATTATAGAAGAGCTGAGTTCTCTCTCCATGGATTTTCAGAGAAGAAAGAAGAGAGAGAGGATCAGAGGTCAGGCTTTGCCAGGCAGAAGTCGCAGGGTCTCTACTGGGACTACTTGCACAGTACTGTGGAATACAGGACCAAAATGTTTTAAGCTTTCATTTAAAGAAAGAAAAAAGACCATAAATCTACTCATTTTGAGATCACAAGGTACCAGTGAAATCATCCGTTTGGATCTTTTGTGCAACACAGACCAGACTGGTTCATCCACTTGTGCACTGTGGTCAACATGGAGAGAGCCCTCTCACTTCTTCACTTTAGCCCTTTATATATATGCTAAACTGTGCTGTCAATAAGCTCAATAGTGTAGGACCATCCTTTAAAACATGCTTTGGACATTGTATCTAAGTGAATGTTCTCAGCTGGTGTTAAGACACAGTTATCAGTAATTACATCTGAACTACAGTGCTCCTCTCACAAGACCTGGGTATTCACTGGATAAATCTGTGAGATGGAGAATTTTCCTTTGGCAAACTATGTCAATGCTTAATTAGCTTTGCCTATTAAAAACTGTACTTATTACCAGTTAAGAGTGTTTCTAGAAGAACTTGAGAAATGTCCATGGGAAAAAGATGACTTCTTTTCCATTTCACTCCAGTTTGTCTACTTTATGATTTAACTTTTTATCCTGACCCAAACCAACCAGTCACACAAAACAACAGCTCCTCACAGCTTATAACCAAATAGATTTGGGAAAAAGTCTAAAATATTCCACCTTCATCTGTTCATTCAGAAGTCTCCAAAAGCCATGACATAGGTCATCGTCTCATGACCACATTCATAAGGCATAAGGAGTGCAGTCCTTAGCTGAACTACACCATCACCCCATGACACACCCTGAACATGGTTCTTCAAACAAATCTTCATGATGGAAAATACACTGCCTTATGGATTAACTTCAATTAACTAGAATGTTGGGAAAAAATATTCCAAGGTTTCATTTTTTATCAGAAACACCTGACTCACTGATGTTCAGCCTTGACTCCCACCTCCTGGATTCTTTCATCCAGAGAAAAGAAAGACTATGTTATATAGATACACAGCCCCTCTGTGCTTTTATTTTTGATACAGTTTGTCACCTCCCCTTTGATTTGAATTTCCCTAATGCTTGTTGAAATAATACCAATAACAAAAGGCTGTCTGTAAAACCAAGGTAAAGTAATTTAATTGAGTTCTCCCTTGAACTGACAGAAAACTCAAAACACCACTTTTCTTATAACAGGTCTGTATAGTCACTGGGGGCCCAGACCTACCTCATCTGAAGCCAGTGGCAATGCTCTCATTGACTTCATTGTGTTCAGCTCAGGAGTGATGTGATTGCAAACCAGACCTCCAGGTCTCTGTGGCTCTATCTAGACTCAGCTCAAGGTAACCCACAGTGCAGCCACAGTGGACTTTGCCTCACATGGATACAAGGACCCACTGACCTGGTAGTCTCTGATCTCTGACAGAAACAGTGGGACATGGCTGTTTTGCCACCCGTGCAAAAACTCACTCATAAAACACCCACTAACATCAGATGCTGGGGGGGGTTTAAGGCATAACACAGACTCCTCATGTAGAAAAACAAGAATTTTTTTTTTATCACTTAAAGTGTTGTTATTTTTTTACAGCTCTGGGCTGCCTAGATGACTAACTCTTCACAACTAAACTAAAACTACATCATAACATTGTTGGAGCAGCTTCTGAAATTTTAAAAGGCAAAGTTGAAGGAAATGCTAAATCTAAAAACCAAACCCCAGTCCCATAAGGAGATGGTGAGAGGTGATTAAAAAGCAAGCCAGTTTCAGATGAATGTTGATTTGAATTGGTGGTGAAAAAGCAGCATGTTTTGAACATGAAGTGACAAAGGGGCTCTCCGGCATGTATATGTCAAAGTACGTATGTATATGCTATACCTTGTTCATGCTTACGTGCAGTGCTGGCCATGGTCCAACTACCTTCACACTCTCCGTTTCTATTTTCTTCAGATGAGAAGTTTCATCATAAAGAAGGGGAAGTCCTGAGCTCAGTTCTACAAAGATGCCCAAAAGAAAGAAAGAAAAAAACAGTCTGAAGGGAGGCTACAGGAGAACTGCACAGCAAGACACTCAACTGCATTTGAAGAGACAGAGGTCAGCAAACCATCTTCCCTGTAAGACCATCTAAAATGTTTCATAATTATGCCTGTCAGGTCATTTTTCCTTTTTCTATTTAGCAAACAATTTCTCCCCCTCCTCCTTCTCACCCACCCGTTCATTTCAGCAGGGCTTTTGCCAGCTTTGGGCTAGATAACTCTCCCCTTACCTCCCCCCCTCTGCCCCCCCCTATATTCTAAAACTCAGTTGACACCAGAGGGATTATTTATGCAGCCAAGGTGCCACTCTCAGAATATGTGATGTGTAAAGAGATCAGAGGATAGCTTTCGGCTTCTTTCAGACATCTTTATTTATATGCGAGCCTCTTTAAGACTGTTGTCGGGAATTTGCTGTGCTTTGTCAACAGAGATTTTGAGCAAACCACCGACACAGAAAGACAAAGAAAAATATTTTTTGAGACAGCCCTGAAAGGTCTCTGCCAACATCTTGGAGATGGTGGGGCATATATATGTATATTTGCAAGTACTCTGAGAAAAATCAGCTTCATCATGTGATGATTTAACAAATCCCTGTGTCCTCCTGTATTTCTTTTTCCAATGGATTCTAGGTAGTAACAGTTAGGAACAATCCGGTAATCTCTGGAGTCTGATTCATAGTCCACTGAAATCAATAAAAACTTTGCACTGACTGCAGTTTTGTTTGGATCAGGTTATTAAGATGTCCTACAAACATGAAATATTACTCACTCAAGATCTAATTCTACAGCTGTTTAAATATACATTAAGGGCTTTGCTGACTAGAGACAAACTGCTAAAACCAGTTCATAGGGATATAAGCTAAAAGCTGTTTTTGGCATTGGTGACACATTATCAGACCCTGAGGTAATAATGTCCTAGAAGGGGTTACAATATCAGCATTGACCTCCCCTTGGTGGTCTCTCATCACAAGTTAGTGATGCCAGAGTTTGGCATTTCTCACATCACAGCTGCTTCCATGGATGTGAAAGTGTGAAACTGCCTGACGATATCCGGGAATAAATTACCACAGCCCTAAGATACGACACAATGATGGGGGGTTTTTTTTGAAGAAACACAGTCATTCTATTTTCCTGTCAAGAAAGAATGTAGAGGGGAAAAAGTGCCTTATTTAAATTATTCAAGTTTGCTATGATTTAAAACTGACTTTTAAGCTGTTTTTTTGCTTAAAGGGAGAGCTCTAGAAAACAAGCTAGCCAGTTTAGCCTTTTAACTCAACCTTGAAAATAGATTAAAAAAAGGCAAAAACTTGAAGTCTCACAAAAGGCATACACTTCCTGAGACAGCATTAAGTCTTGGCAAAACCTGGATTTCATTTCAAGAAAGGATCTGGCAGCACTGTGGTGTTTCAAAGCACTGTTTTCAGCCTGAAACTCAGGCTGTATTACACCATTCTTTGCTCAGGGTTACATAAGGACTTTTGTAGCTAGCAGTTCAGGAATAAAGGATGTCTTTTTGTAAGCGATAACCTGCAAGCTCAGCCCAGAGTTCAAGAGGCAAGCTGGGTCCCCTCTTCTCGTTCGTCATTTTCCGTCATAAAAATTGTGTGAGCTACATCACATACTCGTTGGCATCTGCTTTTGGTGATAGCCCCAGCTGCTGCCGGTGGATCTGCTCATGTGCACCTGGTAATCCATGCACGACGTTGCCATGCCAATTAGGCTTAGCAAGCGGCTCACCCTCTCTTGCGGCAGCACTGGCGCTGTAAGGCTAACTGCTCTTGGAAACAGTGGTCCCTGGGACTGGGAATCTGCGACTACATCGGGGGAAGATCTGCTGTATAAAAAGATACGATCTGTCTATGTTAGCTTTGAGGTGAAGGGCAGCATCACAAATACAATAATCAGGCTGAAAACAGGAAAACATCTTCTGCTGAACTGCCTTCATAAACACACACGTCAGATTTGTTTCACCGGATTTCACTTCTTCCAGTAATTGAAGTAGAAAAATTACTTGGAATGTGAAAAATCAGGCGGGTCTGGCCCGGGTTTGTTTTCTGTAACAAAATCCCAGGCCGTGTGTTTGCTGAGAAACATGCACCAGTATTTAAAGGGAACCTTGGCTGGGTATACTGTCATCCCTCTCTCCTGCCCATGTCCTGCAAATTGCGCTGGAATCTTGGAATTTATTGGAATCAGTGTCAGTGGAGGAAAGGCAGATGCTTTCTCCCTCTCTTGATCCAATATTGGGTACATATAGGTGGGTCACGCCACATTCTACTTCAGATGAATTTAAAACCACCTCAGAGCTCAGAGATGAGTCCAGTCCATAGGAACCGGACTAAGTCACAAAGTGCCCATAGTCCCTTGGAAAAACATGACGTACCCGAACTGAAGTGTTGGTGCGCACAGCCTCACCTCTGTAAGCCTCACAGGGAAGTTTCCACTAGGACAGTGTATTCTCCCTGTGAGACCTTTTGGCTCTCCAGGCACTTCCACTTGAGATATTTTGGTCACAAGCACCCTCTTCCCTGAGAGTGTCCCCAGCTTAGTGACCACTTACTTCGTAGAAACACTTTCCTAGCGGTGGCCTTTCCCTGTGGCCTGGAGCCAGACATCAGTCCCCCATGTCCCCAGGTTCCTGACACAGACCCTGGCTACCTGAGTTTCCTTGTCCCACACACTCTGCCATGTCTGCTGTCCTAGATAATGGACTGACAGACAGCATGCTCCTAACCGTTTCGGCACATACACTACGAGCCTTTTCCACAGGCTCTCTACAAGATGGTTTTCTCAGCTGAAATAGCCTGACCCATGAAAAACAGAATAAACCCACTGAGCACCAGCCTTGAAAAGGCAACCAGACCTGTCACCCCAAGCTGCAAGTGAGTAACCTTGACTCGGCATTTTAAAGGAAACGGTCCTATCTATGCCGTCACCGCTCTAACGGTATAAACAACAGCCTGAGCATGCCAGGTATAAAGCAGCATGCCTGTGTTAAGATGAGCCAGCTTACAGAGCAGCACATGGGATGCAAAATCACCTGAACAGCCCAGCTGGATGCAGCCGGCGTGCCTGCACCACAGCCTCCCCTCGGAGGTGCCCCTGTCCCTTTCTGCTCCCTTAGAGACACTGGAGACTGGCATTTGGTGCTACGGGCATTAGGCCATGTCAGGAACCAGCCCCAATCCCCTTTTCTCTAATCACACAGCTGGCATGAACCAGCCGTAAGCAGACAAGACAAAGAGAAAGGTAAATCTGTCTCCAGGAACAGGTGCTACATACACGTCCCAGCTGCTGAAGTCCCCTTCAGAGCATGGCAGCTGCCGGACAGGCCAGGGAGGCTGCGGGCAGTGTGTGGGCCTTGGGGGAGGGAGCTTGTCCTCCCCACGCCTGGGGGGACGAAGCCTCCTGGGCCCCACATTTCATCTCGCAGATGACGCTCTCTGGGCACAAACAGAACTACCCCTGATGTTTGCCCTTATGGTTGTCTAAGCTTTTCCTAAGCTTATTTCAGCAACAAGGAGGAGCCAGAAAGCAGCACAGCCCAAGAGGAGACACAGAGCTGGAATAAACACCTTGTACTGTGGTTTTTTTGCTGTTGTTTCTTTAAACACCACCTGCTCTATGGGTGGGCCTGGGCTCGGTGGGGCCCACAGCAGGGCTGTGGCGTGCTGGAGCCCTGTGGCAGCGTCAGGAGGCCCCAGGGGGGCTGACATGGGCCCCTGGGCTGTGGGCAGGATGGTGAGGGGGGAGCCGCCAGGAAGGGGACATGGGCAGTAGGGCCTGCAAGTGCCCTCAGGGCCGGGATACTCAGCAGCAGCATCGTGGGCTCTGACTGAATTTCCTGGCACACTTCAACTCTAATTTGGGAAAGAAAAAATACGGGCTGGCACACCCCCCAGAAAGGTCACGGCCTCCTGCTGCACCAGGCTGACAGCCCGGCCGAGGCTTTCCAGCTCAGCCTCGCCAGCGTCCCTCTGCCGCCAGCGCTCAGCTGCCACTCATGGTGGCCCTGTGACCAGTTGTCCGAGGCCCAGCAGGTTGCACAGCCAGGGCGAGTTGCCCGGCAGTTACCCAACAGGGTGGTCTGCGCTGCTTTCCTGGCTGGTGCTGGTCACCACAGACCACGGCCAAGACGAGGATACCCGTTGGCGGTGCTGGAGTGCCCAGAAGCCCTTCCCAGGCCTATGGGGCAGCTACCAGGCAGGGGGAGGCCATGCTGGCAGTGCGCCATGCCAGCCCCATGCTCTCCTCAGAGCAAAGGTACGCCAGCCTGGAGCGTACAAGCGATGAAAGACAGCACATCTCCTGGAGGTTGTTCTAAGGGAGTAGCTTCACTGAAAGCCTCAGCAAGAAATTTGTATTGCTGCTTAGGATTCCTTCCTTAAACATCTACAATGCCTTGCATTTTATTTCTTCAGCTTCCCTCCAAAAACCTGTTATCTCCCTCTCCTTGGAAAAGAAAATGAAAGAAAATGTTTCTGAGTTTCTGAAACAAGGTCTGATTAAAGAGCCTGTGCAAGTAGATGCCTCTGCATTACTGCTGAGGTGGGACAGCCTACAGTCAAGGTCACGCAGCAGCATCCATTACAAGATCCTGGTTTCCAGAATTTGAAATTTGTCAGATTAACTGCCCAGGCTGAAAGTTTCCATCATGGATGCCTATCTCAGGGTGATTTACAATTACAAAGGCAAAAACTGGGCAGAGGAAGAGCTTATTGTCCCCTTGAGGCAAGGAAAATAATAGATTGTTTTGCCCATTTTCTGAAATTCTTACACAGCTTCAGCATCTCATGCACTGCAGTATGCAGAGATTATAAATTTGGAGAGCAAGAAGTAGGATTGCTCAATAGCAGCGATGTTTCTCTTCCAGTTCCTGTGTAAACCTACACACATTTGGCCGAGCTGTGTACCCTTAAAAAAGCCTGTACATGTTCAGCAGCAGCGACTTACACCCAGACTCCCCAAGGCACCACCAGGAACAGACAGACTTCTCTCCTCTTTGTGTTCTACATGCCAAGAATTTCGCCACCCGGCAAGTGAGCATACTCGAGTCATGGTAGCTGGGGCTGAGTGGGAATTGTTCCCATTATCCATACTAAGAGCAAGATGTCCAGTGCTCCAATGTTTCTGCTGTTTGTTGCCCAGACACGAAAGCAAGAGTCAGATCCAAACAATGAGTGCTGAAGGCCAGCTGGGCAGATCAGCAAAAGACAATGGCACATGAGGAGAGGTTTATGAAACTATATAAATAAATAGTAATAATGAAAAAAATAGCCTGTGCCAAGTGGCTAGAGACTCAGTATCTGTGACTAATTGGGTATTTGTTCAGCTATGGAACACCAATCTAACACCAAATCCCACAATCCCATGGCAAAGACAGGAAATTGCAAATCTTGTCTCATTCGCACATAGTACAAAGCTAGCAAATAATAACAGGAAGCTTACTCTTCAAGGAGAAAAACTGAAACGCGTGTTGTTTTCTTTTCCCTTCCTTTGCTTGCTTGCCAGAGACAAATCTGAAAGCAGCACAGTTACTGAAATGCCATTCACTGCAGTGGACTTACTGTTTGGGTTTGGAACTCCAGAAACAATGTCCTTGCTGTCGGGAGCAAGGGCGCCGTAATTCGCGTGGTGGTGGTGATGACGGTGGTGGTGGTGATGCCTTGCAGGCATTTTTGTGGTATATGGTGCTCCACCATTCTCCTCAATGTTGAACTGATGCAGATCACTGTTGTTCAAGGGATAGCTACAAAATAAATCCAGTTCAAATTAGAGCGGTAAACAGAAGGACAAATGGTACTTTTGGAGAGACAGAGTGCAAACTTTCTTGGGAAAAAAATGCACAGCTTTTTTTGTAAATAAAATTTTTAACGGGATATATCCCAAATCTTTAGTTTTCTGTTAACAGGAGACTCATAAGGTGAGGAAAAAGGATGCCTCTACTTGTTTGGCATGACTTTAATATCAGAATTATTTTTTATTTTACACACTACACTATCTCTGCTAGACTCTTATGCCAAGTCAAATTCTGACTGACTTATGGAATATGATTCTCAAAAATATCAGAATTTGTCCTGCCGGAATTTGCAACTTCACCTGGGATAGCAAAGTGGTCAGGCAGCAAACAATAACTCTTTTAAAGTGAAATTATCAGAGTGCAGACCAAGGAACAGTCCCAGAATAACATTAAATTCCTGAGAAAGTTTGGACCTCCGAATTTACAGTGCAAAATAGCTGTATGAGAAATTTTTGACTTGGGAAAAAATAGAGAAATATCCCATTAGAAAGAAAAGGTTTTACAGGTAACAACAAACAAAATAGCACTTGGTCAAAAAGGAATCATATCTGTGCTGGTAAACTAACTGGGGTTTTTTTTGCATATGTTTAGTTAGGAGATTAACTGTTATCAGTCTACAACACATGTTGAAATTTTAATTCATCATCTCTAACTCAGAGGTGTCAAATGACACTGTTGATTTTCTTCAGTAGTTTTAACTGAAGCTGTTTCAGTTTATTCTTTGAAATGACAAATTTCTAGATATGGTATTTTCACTCCATGCCATCAAGCAAAAAAGACTGAGATAACTCTACATATATACCGCAAAGGACTAGAATGCACTTTCCTCAAAACAGTGCTTAAAAATTTTATTAGGTTTTAATGTATTCTATAGTATTGCATTAGACAGTAGTTGCAGTAAATCAATTCATTCCAAGAAAAGATGAATCCCCTGCCCATTTGAAAAATGCTAAAGAAATTATATCTTCAGCTGCCTGGGTTTTCCGTTTTCTTTTATGACTAACAGCAGCTGAAAATCTGACAATATGGAATAAAGACAAACAGAATAATTAAAGGAACAATGAATAAATTATACCTAGTCACTTGCTACATATGTTCTCTGCAGATTACTTACTGATTCAAAACAAAATTAACCAGTCATCTGCAACTAAACACATCTGTATCATTTCCAAAGATACACTAAAACATGAAACTTGGTACATCATTAATAACCACTGTTGGCTTAGTAACAAATTCTGACAACATGAGGTTTCTGATTGGGCAGTAATTGAATAACACTTTTATGCTGGTTACTTTTTGAAAGCAGGAGGTGGGGAGGGGAATGTTGTGCATATTAATCTTGGCAGGTTCCCGGCACGTAGCACCGACTGCCAATAAAGTCACTTTTGATGCCTTACTTGCCTTAAGGAAACAATACAAATAGGGGTCTGAACCACAGGGGACAGCTTTGGTGAGCTCAGATAATCCAGGACTGGTCTGTCTTTTGAAACTGCACTATATCTTCACTGTTACAATCAAATCAAGCAAGTGCCTACTGGGGGAAAATGGCACAGGCTAATGAGATTGCACACTAACTGTAACAGCTCTCCTGCACTCTCCCTCCAAGCCTCCTCCTTCCCTCCCTCCTTGGATTGAAGTGACATTTTTTGACTGAGAGGATAGCTGGTTTTGTTCACACAGTTAAAACCCTTATTGGAAATAAGATCAGTTTTGGGCTGGAGCCTCAGCACATCCTTTTTTTTTAGTCTATCATTCAATTTTTTTTCAAGACACAAAACCCCACGTGCTTGCAAGTTGCTTTCATTTCAGCTGCTGGCAGGCTGGTTTAGCAGATTTTCAACTGGTCTTTTCAAAATGCATGAGATCACACCAAATCCTTACATTGACTCCTCATATCACTATGGGCATGAGATAGCTTCCATGCTAAAATGGGAGTGACCTGAGCAACTGAATGAGCCAACACCCCTCTGGCATGAGGTCAAACACGCACCAAATTCTCTAAACATATTTCTTGACTGTCCAGAGAGGAATGCTCGCGCCATGTAAAATGCAGGGAGACCATTAATTTAAAAAAGTAAAGAGCTAGCTCAGCAAAGCTGATGTTTGGGTGTGCGCTGAAATCCTTGAAGCCAGTAAGTCACAAAGCTCCAGTCAGGATGCCAATGCCCAGGCAGTGCACTCTGATGTGAAATCCATATTGAAACTGCTGGCCCATTTAAAAGGACAGAGTCACCTGCGCTCTTCCAAGGCTGACAGCAATGGAAAGATACTGAGGCAAACTCATACCACTCATACCCTCTGTCCCTCCTAAGAGTTCGGCACCAATTCACTACTAGACTGATGAGTTACTGAACAACCATAAACAACAGGGCTTGCAGCAGCCCCAGAGCCCATCTGCTAGAAGAGTTGGCAGTACCCAAACAAAAATATCATTAGTAGGCCAAATCCGTATTCTGTGTACTCTCTACTGTATAATTTAGGGACACATTAGACATCTCAGTGCATTTTCTACAAGGTGGCATCATTATTTGGCAGTGATGTCACATCTATTTTTCACTTATTTTTCTGTTTTTCCACTGTCTTAAATCTAGAGACTCAAGACTTTTCCCCTCAATACATCTTTTCTTCGTATTGCTTGTTTCTGTCTGGCTTACCTGAACAGATAATGTGCTCACGCATCCTTGCCAACCCACTGATGCAAATAAATCACTACTTTCAATGAACCAACTTTCTGACTGTATCCTAAGCCCTCCACGTCTTCATACTTGCTCCCCAGACATCAAGTAATGCTCTCAGACTATGTGCATACATGGACAGCTATCAGTTTTCATCCTTTCTCTTGTATTTGTCTTTTGGCCCTCCTAGTATGCCAATGTTACACTTTTGTTTTACCTTTTAGTAGTCAATTGGCTCTCCTGCAGGTTTCCTCTTTTTCCTCTGTTATTTACCTGTGTAGTTTTCTCAAGAAGCTCCAGCTGCTTCCTATACAACCAGCTCCTGTCCTTCAAGGAAAATGAGGCAGGGCCCTACAGGCTATTACGTAAAGGAAGAAAACATTTCTTCCTTCCCTGTCCCTCCCTCAGGCAAAGCACTCCTGAGGATTCACTTACCTGAAGCTGAGCCTTCAAAAAAGCCACTCAAAGTTCACAAGACACTTGGTATTGCCTTCAGCCTCGAACTCACATAATTACTTTCTTCTGACCAAAAAGGCAGTATATTGAGGAACAGGGCAAATAACGTGTCTTCTGATTACTTTTTCCATTTTTTAAATTTTATTTACATTACTAGTCCTCTATCCCAATTTCATACTCCTCACTCTGCTTTAAAGGCTATTTTCAGTTGATATTCTTACATTTCATGTGCTCCAGCCATCTGCTGCCTTACCAAACCATGCTTCTAGTGTACAACTCACACATACAACAGTGTTAGGAGATCATAGAAAAATGGAGAACAGAAAGGTATTTGAAAGACTGAATTATACACCTCTCCCCTCAAAACCGAACTAAGCAGGCCTATGTTACCCCAACTGATCGGCTGAACTGAATCTTCAACACCTTCACTAGCAGAGACTCCATGAGCTCCCTGTGCAATCGATTTCAGTGTCTCTCCATGTCTATGCTTACTTTTGTTGTTTATCCTGTCTTCTTTAGTGCAATTTAACCCTGCTATTTCCTCTCCCATCCATCACAGACACAGCAAACAGGTTATTTCTTGCTACAGAAACCTATGCTTTTGAAAATCGCTCTTCACATCTCCCTTCAGAGGCTGAAGAGCTCTGAATTCTTCAGTTGCCCCTCACAGGTCACACATTCCCTACAGCTCTGATACGTCTTGTCATCCCCGTCCGGCCAGCTGCCCCTTGCTCTGTCTCTGACATGTGGTGCTCAGAACTGGGCACCCCTTTCCAGTTGAGGCCTTGCAAATGCATTGCAAAGAGGAAGCATTGCTTCACATGTCCTGCGGGATCCACTCCTGTTTATACACTGGAACATGACATTTGCTGTTTCCTAAAAAGCCTGGGGTTGTTGACTTATGTTCAACTTCTGATCCTTAAGAACACCAGATCCTTTCCTAAACTGGCCAGGTTTCCACCCTCTAGAACCTCAGATGTGAAGCAGGTTACTCCTACCTAGCAGTACAAACATACTATCATTCCTCCTGAGCTGCATCGTAGACTTTCTCATGTGCTAAGATCATAACCCGTTCCAGATATTTCTCTCATCCATGACAGGCCTGCTGTGAGAGGACTTCCCAAGTTATACTCGGAGAGCAAACAGGGCTCTCTCCTCTCCTTGGGGAGGCTGGTGGGGCAATAGCAGACAGCAGGATCAAACTATCGTGCCTCATGGATGAGTCTGCATTGAGTTCAGACCCTCCCTGCTATAGATGAACAGTGGTTTAAAAAAATCCCAGGCTTCTAGGTCTGGTTGTGATAAATAACCTTCAACAATTACCACAGCCACCTCTGTTCTTTGCTTTGAACACTGCTTCTGCCCCAAACCACTGCAATTTTCTAATATTTAAAAATCCTCAAACTTTACCCAAACATCTCTGCAACGCCTCTCAATCCTCCCCCGTTCGCCACTCAGAGCAAGCCTGACGGTGATTTGTGCAACTTTTGGTGGCTCAAATCCACACTGCAGGCTTTGTGCTGAATGTGTTGGGAGGCTCCTCCAACCACTTCACTCCCTAATAGGAGACATTTCACCTATCACCGTGTCGTCACAATACCTCCTCCAACATCGACACAGGCTTTAGATGTGCTCCCAAATGGCAGTCAGTGGAACTGTTAAAATGTATGTTAATGTGTATGCGTATGAGTGCAGAGAGACTCTCAGAAGCTGAAGGAAAGCAGTCATTGCACATGAAGCCTCAGTGTGGCAGCTGGGGGGATGAGATTTAACAGCTAGGTTAAGCCAAACGGTCATTTTTTGGGCCTAGTCTCTCCCTTTGGGGGTGGGGAAAAAAAAAAAAAAGACTTTGGGTTTATTCCCTGCCCAAACCCAAGTGAATTTTTAGCCAAACTTGCTTTAATCACTTTTAGAATCTCACACACCTCTTGTGTTGCTAGAGCATGCAAAGTGGCACAGAGAGCCTAGGAATTTTGCATACTCAGGAAATTTCCCTGTGGACAGGAATGAAGAGGAAATGGGAGGATAGGAAGATGGTGGTGTTCTGCATGAGTATCAAATAGTGGCCAGAACCATTGGACTGAAGCAAAAGATTTTGAGAGGATGCAGCATTATACAAGAAAGGAACACAGACCATGGCAGAAGGACTGCTTATAAAAGAGAGAGGATGAAGTTTCATTTTTGCAGCCAAGGACTGGGACATATAAAAGTAATGAGTGTTCCTAAGTAACAGAGGATTTGGATCACTAAAAACACTAAAAACTAAAAACTGTGTTGGTTGTTTTTTTTTCCTGCACCCTGTAACCAAGACATCTTTGCTGGCCAGAACTGGCTTCCTAAACTGTGAGAAGTATAACTAAAACTGACAGCGCTGTTACACTTCCATGCTCTGCCCTGACACCACCAGATGACTGGAGAGCTGGCCTATTTGCATCCTTTAGGAAAGGCCTGGGAATACGTGTTGCAGATATCTCTCCCTGCTGCCAGGGATGATCAGCAGTCCCTATTCATTCCTAGGGACACCTCTGAAAGCAGAGTGGGCAGCCAGCAGCCTTCTCCCAGACAGACAAACCAGCCTTGGAAGGAAAGAGAAAATGGTGATAGGGAAATGGGTGTTCAGAAATGGTGACAGGAGTGGGGAGAATTTCTCCTGTAGGGAAGGAAAGTATATGCAGCAGCTTCCTGCATTACAAGATGCTGACCTAAGTTTTGAAGCAGGAGTAATCTGGAATTCTCCACAAGAAGAACAGAGCCTGTGGCAAAGCATGTTCTAATAAAATACCGAGAAACAAATCTTGACTTAACAAAGCCATTGTCCTCACAGATTTCACCTTATCTACATAGAGATCATAAAAAAAAAAATACTTCCTTGCAAAACTGTCATGCAAAATATGCCCACTGGGGAACTGAACGTGCTTTTCTTCATTTACAAATGGTTTTAATTAATGATAACAATAGCTAATGATATTTAATCACTTGTCAAAAAAATTCATTGTCCCAGATGTCCTTGCAGATGAGAAAAACACTGAAAAGCAGACACAAAATTTTCTAAGACAGATGAAATCCTCCCCCAAGTCAGTGCTGCCTTCCCCCTTCAGTCACAGGCAGACAATGTATGCCTGGCCTTGAGATATAAAACAACTAATCCAAGCAAGCTAACTCAGGTTAAAATAGGAGCAAAATCAAGAGAGGAACTTAGGCTTCCAAGACAACCTGCAGCTGATCTCGGGTCACTAACCCACACTACAGCCTTCTCCACCACTTAACCCATTAAATAACTCAGGTCCTCTGAGCTAAGCACATCCCTGTCTCTCTCCCCCTTCCTCAGCATCACATACCTGCCAAAGCATGCAGAGATGCAGGCACAGGCCTGATGCTTACCTAACGGAGGAGAACATGAGAAACCACAAGGATCTGACGGAAGAAGTTGCTGGATGTAACAGATGAAAGCGTAAGCAGCTAACAAATGTTACAGGGCATGCGCTGAAGGATTGCCGGATTTCAGAAGTGAAGGGAGAGCTACATGAGAAATGGCCAAACTTCACAGAGCACTGAGGGAGAGTATCAGGGACTTTTTACGAGAACAACCTTGCAAGGCCAGCCCTGCCTTGGAAACCATATCAGTAATACCACATAAGGTCCAAATTACCTAGGTAGCCTTGGGAAATTTGGGTACAGACTTAGCAAAACTGGAAGCAATGCGTGGAAAAAGCAGGGGTAACTGAGAGGAGACAAGGGAAGGGAATGGGAGAATCTGCGTGCATCAGGGCAGAACAAGCATGGGAAAATGGAGAGGAGGGAGAGAAAAGGGACCAGCCACATGTAAGCAAGCTGCTGGTCAGTATGCTTGGCTGGTTGAGCCCTGATCACTGCAGTCTAGGCCATCTTCTTAACTGTAGTCCTACTTTCTGTGGGGGTGTACGCATACAGGACTGAGCTCTCTATGCTGCTCCATGTTTGTGTGCTGCTGTTTGTGTCTGTGGGTGCCGGTAAAGGCATTGCTCTCCACCTCTTTTGCTCTGCATGGCTGGCTGAATGTATGCTCTATGTGCATTTACATCTCTGGAATACATGCTCAGCATCTCTACAGCCTGGGCTCGGAAGCCAGGAACTACAGCAGCCTCACATCTAGCAGATTAGGAAGGTGAAATCACTTTAGCCTTAAAGCCAATCCACTGGATTCGGCTTCCCTTAACAATATGCTCCCATCTTACAAAATCTCCTTTCTGTCTCTCTCCCTACAAAGCTGAAGTTCCTTAAAAAAAAAAAAGTTTTTAAAGAAATTAATCAAACTTCAGAAATTTCATGCTTCTAAATTATTCAGATTCTGAATGTTGCTAATGCCCTACAAAGAAATACGTGGTCTTCCGAATTTTCAGTAATTTGCCGTAACTTTAAAGTCCAGTGAGAACATACCTGACACCACTGCCACACAAATGACTTCTGTTTAGGTTACAGATTTTTGCCCTTTTAACATGTTACCAGTAAAGCCGCTGAACAGGTACAGTGTGCAGCAAGTGAAAACTCTTATCAAGGCAGGACAGAATTTTTTTCTTAGTTGCTCAGAAGACAGTATTAACAGGTAAAAGTAACACAAAATCAATCGCTCAGCACAGCAAGGGCTTTCTCATTTACAAACTTGCAACCTGCCCTATCTCTGTTCTCACTGCAGCACCCAGGCAACTCATCTGAGTTACAGCAAGAAACTGTTCATTTTATCTTAAAAGCAATTTTCAGACTTTTTTTTAAAAGTCAGAAATCGCGAATGAGAGACACACATTAAATACAACAGTAGAATCTGAAAATGAATGATAACAAACAGAGCCCTCCTGGGCTCAAAATTTTGATACAGAAGCAGCATTCAGTTTTACATTCAAGTTCCTTGGAGCCTTGCTTCAAATCAGCCTTGCTTACTGATTCAGTGAGCTCCAGGTGCTGAAGACACAGACGCTGAAGTCTCAAAGCTCCCTTGCCTCTTTCATTCCCCTTCTCCATTCCCACAGTCTCTAGCAGACTTCCTTGCTTTTCCTTTTCAAGTTCCTCCCACTGCATACTCCACTGTAAAACTCTGCTTCTCCTAAACCCTCTACTTGAACTTTTTGTTTCCCTGGCCCATTTGTTTTTATGAGCCGTTTCTTCTTTCCTGTCTGACTCCTACACTCCTACTGATGAGAAAGACTCAGCTCAGGGACACCAAGGTACTGGCCCTGCTGCCTGCCAGCAAGGCCTCACAATTCAGGGGCTTGACCCCTGGAGACAAAAAGGAACACAGCAACTTTGTCATCTGTTTAGCTACTGAATTCATTGCTACATCATCACACAATTTAGAGAGCACTGGAGATGTAGTGATGTTTTGTAGTTCTACTTCTCTAAGATTCTCAAAATTGCAGAAATTGGTAATGGCAGGTAAACCATTGCAATTATAATTCCAGCACAGATTGTTATGGGCTTAGTGGGGAAAATTTCTTTTATAAATAATTAGCTTCTAATCTGGAGTTTAAATTGTATTAAATCAGTACTTCCTAGTACTAATTAGGTGCGGCTGTTTCCTTCATTTTCTTCAAGATGCAGGAAGTAAAAGATGTTTTTCATTGCCTCATTTAAAGAAATACTGGTTTTTATAATCTTTCAACGTATGACATTGCTAAGCCAGGAACTACAGGTTTTCCAAACTGTTCCTATTTGAAACATCTGTTCTTGCTTAATTCAATACATCTTCATCTTTGATATGATGAGCTGCAGGTTTTGCTGTTTGATAGTTTAAAGCCAAAGGTCATGCTACTGCAAGGAAAAAGAAGAGGAAGAGGAAGAACCAAACACATTACAAACTTAGAAAGTACAAAAAACAATCAAAAGCTGAAACATAATTATGGTGGCAATTTGAAAACAGAATCCTAGGGGCATTTCCATTGGTTCCCCAATAGTCTTAGCTCAACATTAATCTTATTTTTAAATTGGAAGATTCCTCAGTTCTCAGAAGGTGTGATGACTAAGGCAGTCATCATGAATGCTTCTTCTGCGAGAGAGAAAATGAACTGGATTTCTTCTGAAAAGATATATACAACAGATGATGGAAAGTAAGATACCACCAAACCAAAAGGAGTAGTCCGACAGTCAAGAGAAAGCCATTAGTTCAGAAACACAAAACCAAGAAGTAACATTGGGTCTAAGGTATCAGGCTGGTGGAACTTCCCATCTCCACCAATCCTCCCTTTGCACCAAGTCTGCCAAGACTCTATCTGAAAAAAAAAATAAAAAAAAAAATCACCATCTTTAAGAAAGTTGGATGGGAGATACTGTATCCTCCTATCCGACCTTTTCCTCCAGTTCAAAATTGAAGGTTATTACATGCTGAAATTAAAAGCAATATGCAAGTTATTATAGACATGCTTGCATTTTCTGTAGTGGCCTACTAATATGTGCAGTGGACGGTGCAGAGAGAGGCTTGATTTGTGAGCTTTACAACTAAATTCAGATTACAGCTTGTGAAACCAACTGTTTGAAATTAAGTTGTTTTGCTTTAAAGGACAGTCATGAAACAGTCATTAGTAAGTAGTTGAGAGTAGCATTTAGTCTGCAGAAGCTTTATTACTGGAAGTGATTCATATCAAGGGAGGAACTCTAGCTGAATCAAGTTTTTATCTGTTTTTTGTGACGCAGTGGCAACAAGAGCAACAGCACATAGACTTAGAAAGGAAGCCTGTTTGGGCAGTCACTTCAAGGTACAACAGTACGTGGAAAACAAGGGAAGCTGAACAAGGTCTTCATCATTATCACACACTGCTTTGCAATGTACTCCTGCAACGCAAGAGACAGAAAGAAAGGTGTGGTCTGTCCCTTTACATTATGTTTTTTCTTATCTACTTTGACTGGTACTGTTTTTGTCCAAAAGCTGGATCTTCCTATGTGTCTCCTGCCTGCTGAGAAAGGAGGACTGATTCTCCTGCAGGTCCTTCAAACACTGAAACTTGGGAGCACACCTAACAGCACTGTTTTTCCAAGCATTTTCAGTTTGAAGGTAAAGCAGGAAAAAGTATTTATTCTGAAACAGCTTGAAATCTCAATCCTCACACTGTAGCACAAATTCAGTTAGGGTGCAGAGGCTTGTCCAGCAAAGTGCTAATTCAAGAAGGCTCTCAAAGGAGATTCCTGGCTAGCACAGTCTTAACAAAAGAAGCTAGGGTCCTGGTGGATCAGTCCCTTTTCAAAGCACAACACACACAGTCTGAGATCAATTTAAAAAAATACAGTTCCTATTTTATGTCCATTAATGCTAGCTGGTCTGTAGCAGCTCTGACTCGAACAGTCTCTTTGGCTACCGTTAGCAATGCCGCAATGACAGCTTTCCCCTACAACACTGCTTTCCTTGGTTCTCCTTTGCAGAGTAAGAGGAAAACCACTTATCATCAAGTCTTTCCAGAGATCTGGTGCTTCAGGTTAGATGAACGTGCGTCGAAACTTCTCTCCTTTGAGCTAGGCAGTAGTAGCCTGCCTGCTTGGTACACAAACTGAAATGACTGGTGGAAAACCTCCTCTGAAAACAGATGATTGCAGTGCTGAACTGTCTTTCTCCTCCCCCTCAGAGGGCTCCATCTAGCCAACTCTGATGTCTGAGAAACAAGTGATACACTCAATTTCTTTTTTTTACCATCTTAGACATTCCCCAGCTCATTTCTTGCCAGCAGCTGAAGTTCCACTTTCAAAATTACTTGCAAGGTCTAACACTCTCTTGCAGGCTGAAGACTATCTTCTGCAACACCCATCCAGAAGGAAGGAAAAATGACGTTTTAAATCACAAGGCCATAGTATATCCACAATGTGAGAAAGCATCCTTCTTTTGGTCAATTTGCACATGGGTTCACTGATAAAAGGGTCTGGAAGGATTTGTCGATTCTTTTCCTTAAGTGTGCAAGCCCTTGACTGCCAGCTTTGGAAATGCATTACAAAACCCGATCCCTTTGTTCGTTTTGCCTGTGACTCACATCAGCTAGAAAAAAATAGCTGAAAATGAAAGTTTAAAGAAAAAGCCCACACTCAAACAATTTACCAAAAGTGCCAACACTTTCAGTATTGTATTTCAGTATCGTATTTCAGTCTTCAATATTAGTCATTAGTTTGCATGCCAGGAGCTGGCTGGGGCTGAAGAGCAATATATTTCAGCCCAAGTTACAGATGTGGTGTGGCCAGCTTTTCAAATCCCCCAACAGTTCCTGGGTGAGAGGACGTGGGATTACACAGTTATTACGGTCAAAAGTAACTCCCCTGCAAATCCGAATACACAAAGTGGAGAGCCAGGCCTGAGCTCTGCTGAGGAAGAACTGGTTCCCAGCTTTATTCAATGCAGGAGGAAGGCATGCAGAGAGACGATAAGATACCCTCAGCCAAGATGTATCATGCAATTTTCCAGCACGTGGAAGAACGCAGCCGATTACATGCCAGACTTCAGATCAGTGTAATTTCTCAGATGCCTAGCACTGTACTCACACACACTGCCCCCCATCCCCCCAAGTTGATGCGGGGATAGTGTTTTTCACCTGTAATCAGATTACAGAAGAGTTTCTAAGTATATGCTGGACTTGTAAAAAGAATATTTGAGACTTGCACAATGAATAGACTTCAGAACAGGGTGGAGAAAGTTTGCACACACAGTTAAACAGGTACCCCTGAGAACGTGCTTCATCTAGATTCAGAAGGTGGTACCTCCTTCAGGCAGTTTCCAAGGCTTTTTTTTAAAAAACCCTTCCCTGTATATTTAGAACACATTAAAAATGTGTTGATTTCTCTGTACCTAGAATGACTGAATAACATGCTCTTTGGTAAAAATTGTGTGGCATCTCCTCATTAGGAACTCCTAGTAAACACTCACATACCAGGGCTATCAAGTCCCTGTACTGAGTTTGTGCATCTATAAACTACCAGTGGCTTCCTCTAGCAGCATGAATCTAGGATGTAGTATAGTTTTATATCACCAGAGCTTTCCCAATATTTTAGTTTTAAACAAAAGGTGCTACTTCATTTAACAGCTGAGTCAATGTCGTGGTTAACCAAGCATTTTCCACCTTTTCCTCTCTCCCCTCTCTCCACGTAATTTGGTTTTCACCTGCAAAGTTTTGCGTTACTTCAAACAGCAAATTGTATTCCTAACAAACACCAAACTATATTCCTAACATCACAAGGCCAATATTAGTCATTTGTTAAAAACAATACTTCGTAAGTAATGAGTGTGCTAACTTTAGGGAAAAAAAAAACCCAAACCTCAAAATATGCTTTTAAATTTAAAACAACTTATATTTGTACTACCTCGTTCAGTGCAGGGGCACCCGTATCTACCTTTGTTCAGATGACATAAGCTGCACAGGTCAGTCGGAGCAATGCTGGGGTCAGAGAGGAAACAGAAATGCTCCCTCTTCCCAACCGCATCCCAGTCCATTTGCTGCAAGAAGCCAACTACGACTAGAACAAGGAAGGACAGAGAAATTGATCTCTTCTCACCTATCTGATCGTTTGGTGACTTTGCTGGTACAGATTTCTGCAGACAGCAAGGAGGATGCGGGATGAAAAAGTGAATGGGAACTGCAGAGTGTGTGAGCTGCTTCTCCAGGGAAGCAGAATGACAAGCGCTTCCCTTGAGGTGACACGCACAAACTGCAGAACACACAGGTTGTTCTTCACCCACGGGCAGACCACCTGCACCAGTTAGGCCTCGTGCTGCCTTTTCTTGAGATCTGCCAGGGAGATCCCTCATTCAGCGCACCTTCAGCAATAAACCAAACCACAGATAACAACACATGATGAGGAGGAACACTGACAATAAACCACACAGAAGCCAATGAAGTTATATGACAAGAATGATACTGTATTATGAATGTAGGTGTGTGAAACATGAAGCGACAATGCTCCACTTTAACATGAGTATTCAAAAAAAACTCCTCCAGAGGGCATTCAGAGCAGCAGCTAAACGAGGCTCTTGTTCCAATGGCTCCAACAAAGTTTCTTTTTCTTCCTTTCCCAACTAAAATGCTGCTGAAACAGAGGAAGACTAGCCTGGGGAAACTGAAGTCAGCCTCTGCGATTACCCACCTTAGGCTTACTCTGGCATTTTCACATCTCAGTGCACAATTGCTTTATTGTTTTCTCCCCTTTACAGACCGCACCGAAAACATTGACCCAGCACAGCGTTACTGATTCCAGGGCAAAACAGGTACAAGTACAGGGTGTATCATATCTATCCACTCTCCCCCAAAATCTTTCAAAAATAAATAATGCGTCATAACCAAGATAAGAAGATCGAAAATTTTTATTTGTACTTAGCACATACAAGAAAGATCAAAACAAATATTAAAAGATAGCATTTGTAAACAAATATATTTCACAAAAAGTTACACACTATCAAATTTGCTTTGAAAAAATTCATGGTTATAACTGTTTATAAATGTATATTTATCAAAATCAAGTTAAAAACTACTTCATTTTTAAAATATCCCTAATGAAGACTCATTCATTCCAACAACTTCACAGAGACCACAGATGTAAGGCCTAATTAAAACAAATGCATGAATGAAGATGGCACTATGATTTCCAGTTTTAAAAAAAATAAATCGGCAAGTGATCAAAATATCAGCCAAGCCTATTTAAAGACCTAGGTTTGTAAAATATACATTCAACTTTGCAAATGTCTAACTTAAAAAAATAGAGCTATTTCACTGGATTGTCCTCATCTTGTAGTGTATCGATCATGAGCTGTGTTTTTGCATCCACTCAGAGAAAAGTTATCAGTAGGTAGTTTTATGCAATTGTGTAGTTCACTTCCATAATCACATTAAAAATAAGGCGACAGCAGCACCCTTTCAGCAAGGATTCATTTTTAACATTCTTGCCTTTATAGCAGCAGGTATGGTTTTGGGGGATGCTATCAATATAATCAGTAAGTCAAAAAAGGAATACACATACTCCATGAAGTTTATCATAGTGTTCTTTCCCTATACTTGCTTTCAAAGTTAGGCAAGCACCTCTATTTTTGCCACAGAACACAAAAATTAAAAACAAATAACAGCCAAACCTATGACTAACTCAGTAGGCTCCCTTTGTTGGTGGTCCACAAGCCATTTTGATTGCCAGTGTGAATTCTGTTTCTTTCTCCCTCCAATCTCCTATTTGCACATCAACTAAAAAACAAAGTTTCTCAAACTTCATCTATTAATTTGACTCAAAAGAAACAAGACAGTAAAAATAACTAAGGCACAAATGGCTGATCTTCAGCAGCAGGCAGAGGGTCACAGACTTGAAAGTGCGGTAGAATGTAAATCCCCAGAAATATTTCTGGTCTCCGTGCACTGAAAATTCTTACCAGCTTTCACAAAAGGTTTTTCAAGATTTTTTACAAAGATATGGAAAATACTTTTCCCAAGAATGTCCACGAACACTCAACAAGGATGGATGTACATACAGAGACACACACTTTATGCACAATACACTTTGAACATACTGCAGACAGACAAGGACCATGGAATGCAACGATCGTCTAAGATGGCAGGTGAAATGAAGATGACTGTTTTTCAGAGAGTCGTCATGAGTTTATCTTGGTACACCATACTTTGGACTCCTCCTAAATTCTTCTGGTTCTGCTCCTGGATATATCGTAAATTGCTGTCCTCTCCACTTGTGGGGGGTTTCCAATATGGCCTGTCATCATGATAGGGTGGCCTGTACCATTTGCACAGTTATTGGTTAGTGAGAGATGGAAGTAAACTTATGAGTGCTACACAGTAACATGAGTTCATCCAGCAAGTGCTAAACATGCATACGGTGTGACGGGCAGCTACCAGTAAGGGAAGGAAACGGTGACAGACCTATAGGTCTGATGCAGAAGCCACTGAAGCAACTGGGAGTCTTTTAGCTGATTTCAAAAGGCTTTGAATCAGAGCTCAGTCATTAAAAACCCCCTCTGTTTTCAAGTGTTACAGACAAGTGTCGTGCATCAATGCTCCTGAATCCCAGAGGGATGGTGGGGAGGCAGGAGGAGGCTATAGGAAAACTAAATGCATACAACAAACAAGTAAAATAAACCGTATCATGCAAAAAGTTGAGCTCATGAAAATGCACCCCTAAAGGCCTGAAAAATTAAGAAAGGCAATCCTATTAAGGATGAAAATTGCTCTTCTGTAAATATTGCTGTTTGTTCAGCACTGGTGCAGTTTATTACACTGAAGCAGCCTCTAAGTTACACAGTCGCATCTTGTTAAGTTGATCGCCTACAGTCTGTAGCTAGTACAGATATTTCTCTGTGACTATATAGTGAAACTTGCAAAAGTACGAAGAGGAAAAATATTTTTTCTTTATTTGTTTGTTAATTATTGCTGCTTAGAGTTATTAACCTCAACCACGCCTACAGTGCCTCCTGAATCATTGCGGGGGGGAATAAATAAATAAAAATTTTGAACAGTATGTAGAAAATCACAATATTTAAGATTCCTTTAATACCAAACTGAAGTTGTACTTTTTAGTTTCGCATTTTTTTTTATTTTCTCAGAAGACTGAACATTAAGTTAACTGCAAACAATTAATTTCACTGCAAGGATTTTACTAAGACGACTGAGACACAATTCCACATATTATTTCATAAATTATTCAAAAGCCCCCCATATATAATGTGTATTGCACAGGTAGTTTCATTTCAGCCCTTGGCCCATTCTAGACTTGCATGCCCTACGGAAACAATTTCATGCATCTGTGGTTTGAGCTCAAGTTCATAGTCAGACGGATTAAGCTTTCTCAAATCAAGCTATCCAAGATGTTAAACACCCAACTCTTTCACTTCGACTCCAGCTTAGAATAACTTGAAGCTTCCACTTTAACCACACATTTAAACACTTCTACCTGACTGGGACAAAAATTCTGAGCACCTTTTCTACCGAGCTTGCATGACTGAGCTTTTAAGTGTGTTTTTTAGACTTACAAGCCTAGCTATAAAAAAGCCATTGTTCATATTTCACTGACCTTAATCTTTGCTCAGGCAGCGGAGGGGCTGAAGGGGGAGGTTGTCTACACATATTACAATACATTCTTGTGCTTATTTCAATATCACTCTGCTCCAGGGTGAACTATTTGGCTTTAAAATGTTACAGACTAGTATCATAAGTGAAGAAATCTTCAGAAAAATTTCAGCAAAACCTCAAATGATTTATAAAATCATTAACCTCTCTCAGCAATCACTCTTGTAACGTGAAATTGTACATTTTAAATCACACACCAAAAAATGGACAAGTAAACCCTAAAACCAGGAAGAATCTTGAACATAAAAGTACAGGCAAAGTTAATAACCTAATTTAAACAGTCTTCTGTTTCTAGCACAAATTTAGTATCTGCTTGACTGCTGTATGCTAGGAATTTTGAGATGACAATGAGTATGTCTGCTTCTCTGCCTAGTAAGTATTTCTAGTGACATATTTGCCTTTTTCCTGCATTCTCACACTCAAACTCAGACCAAATTGTGTTTTGGTGCATTTTCAGCTCAGCCTCATCTCCAGAGCCTGCCTACACTAAGGATGAAGTCTACCCATTCTGATGTAAGAATATAAAGATAAAAATGTAAGATGAATAGGAATGAAGACTAGAGTATTGGTATTTTTCAGTCAAGACAGTAATAATTTGTCTAAAACACTGAGTAAACTAAAAAGGTTACTTTTTATTAGGATAAAATAGCAGCTGATTTTTATCACGTGTACATGCACAGACACATATCCACCTGCAGGTGCCTGCCTCCAGTGTGCGTTCCAGCAAGCTGGTTCTAACTTGGACTGAATTTCTTCCAAAATTCCTTTTCACTCAATTTCTCTCATTACTAGTTACAAAATAAAAAGGTATGAGAGAAGATAGCACAATAGTACATACAGGAATATTTTTGTGAAAACAAAAACTCAATGTTATGATTTCACTAATTATCTGTAAAGTGCCTGATACATTGTTCCATGTACATGTTATTTTTCCATATATATTTCTGCAAAAGATTAAAAGAGCGCTGAAATGCAAGAATCTGTTCACTCATAACTTAACTTTACCCTAAAATGACTTTCTTCTCTATCTTGAGATTAAATACTGATCAAATTGCAATTAGTTTTATTGAAGCTACTGAGCATCTTCCCATCCAACATACTCTCTATAGAAATACACTAAAGTTGTATTTCAAATTCTGAATTAAAAATCAACCTGCAAAGAATTTTCATCTAGGAAATTTCAAAGCAAAATCTAAATTGAAGTTATTTAATGTTGCCTCTGCATCATATATTTCTAACTTCTGTTTGCTTTTCATGTGCAGAAAATTGCCCAATATGTCCACCAAAACTTTATGCCAACAGATTAAGGTAAAGAAAGAAGTAATCATCTTTTTCACAAAGTGGAGATTGCTTACCTTACATTCACAGGTGTATGTGGATGCCAGTGTGGCTGAGCAGGATGTATATTGGGATGATACTGTGGCTGCAAGTGAAAACATTGAACCTGGTTAATGAAATCATATAAAAACTCCTTATTAACCCTAACTTTTTATTTTCCTGGGGCCATGAGGAACATGCTCCTTGTGAGCCCTAGAAACCCCACTGTTTCAGACCTTCTCCCATGCCATTTAGCATATACACGAGACCTCTTGGAGATGAGCTTGCTCGTTAAGACACACTCATGGGAAAATGCAAAGAAAATTGCTTTTCTGTTTGAGAGACAACCTGGCACATCCAGTGCTTCTCATAAGAAAGCACATCAAAAGAATGTCAGCTTTAATCAAAGGTGGAGAGTGAGAAAGGTTACTATTGTAACAGCAGTCTTCAGGAGGTCATCTGTCTTTGATGACAGCATTTCTCTCTCATATCCATGAGATCTTGAGGAGAAACAGTGAAATAAAATCACTAGTGAGGCTTTTATGAAAAACAAGTGTTAAGACTAAGTTCTCATGCACACACTCACTTTGGATGAAAGCACAGCTTGCTTTCTCAGTAGCACTGACTGCTAGTATCACAGATGAAAACCAGGTAAGGTTTTTCCTTGAAGTGTATAAAGGAGCTTGTTTAAAAAAACCAACAAACAAACATTTGACCAGCAATGAACTCCTTAAGTGTTGTGATAAGGAAGATAATTGCAACTTTGAACTTGTCACAGATCATCCAATGTGAGAGGCTGCTCTAGACAAAAGCGTTGCTCACAGAGCAGTCTCCTGGGGTCCATCATATTCACAGTCCCAGAAGTTTTAACCTGTGATTTCACAGAAAGGGAAGGGAAGAGGGTGGCAAATAGAGCATCCAAAAACACAGGGGAAGAAAGAGAGAAGAGTCCCTCCACTTTCCCTGTAACTCCCAATGTGATGCTGTTTATTTCTGAACCACCTCAGAGAATCTCACCCCAGAGTAAGGAAAGGGGAGCAAATCAGCTATACTAATTATAGATAGGAAAAATATTTACCACTAAACCAGCTGTACTAATTATAGATAGGAAAAATATCTACCGCTAAATAAGAAAATGACCATATTATCCTCAACAATTTTTATGCTCTTACCTGGTAGTTATGGACTTCAGGAGTATTTTTAGCACTGAGGGAGAAAAAAAATTAGCTTTTATGTAATCAATATATCTGTGTCACAATTTCCCATAGTTCAGGGTTCTACTCTTCAGGGAAGTATTAGAGGGAAGTAAAATTCATATTCTTAAGGACATCAATATTTTATTCAAAATACACACCACAGCAATTAGGGTGCAAGAAAGAGGGGTGCAAAATTTTTTTCTTCATTTTACATTTACAAAACAGGAACAAATAATGCTAGCTAAGTTAGCATAATAGCAACAAGCAGAAAGGAAACATGCTTTACTTTAGTCTGATCTCAAACACACACACACAAAAATAATTAAAAACAGAAGCACTTAAAGTCTTATAGGCAGTCCCCAAGAAGAATCTGGTGCTGCGTAATGAGAGATCCCAAAGTAATTCATCCCACACCAGAGAATTTTTTGCAATAAATCCTAATGCAGAAATGGTCTTCAGAATTCTATTTGCCTGACAACAGCATTTGAGAGGTAGAGAGAACTTGGGCAGTCACTTACCATATCTGTGCTGCTTTCACAGGATTGTTTGCTTAACAAGAAAGAAACAAAAAACCTCAGGACAGGTGAAAATAACTTAAGACGTGAAATATCAGTCATTTTGTAGCTATTGCACAAATGCATCAGAATTGCAAGTGCAGCCCTGTGCTTTCTAGCATTCCTGTGTGAGTACGTAAAGTATGAGGCAGACACAAACCTCCCTCTGTTTCTGCAAGAGTCAAAGCCCATTAAAGATGACAGCAGACAAGAGTATTCTTCCCAAATGTCACAACGCAAGGACTTTTGGCAGAGTGAGTTCTGCACAACCAGAGCACTACTTTTCTCACCTTGCTGCAGCTACCATGTCAATACCATCGAGTCCCTCGGAAATCAGAAGCTACCCCTCACAGCAATTTTGCATCTTACAGAAAACCAGAGTATTCCTGAAATTGGTAATGGCCTGTCTTATTACAGTGAACGATGGTACCCAAAAAAGCCCATCAGTTGCGAATATGGAAAGGCACTGAGTAATCTTGAACAACAAGGTCTTGGCTTGTGCTTTGGAAAGGCTGGAAAGAATGGTGAAGAAGGCAGCTGAGTAACTGGGATGTATCATTTCTTTTTCCTGACAAACTCCATATTTTTCAAAAGCATTGAAAAACTGATGAGCGATACAGCTGAAAATCCAAATGTCTGCTGAATTCAGAACATGGATGACAATCTTAATGAGACACTGTAGAACTCTCAAAGAGACTGAGCTAGGACAGAATCCAACACTTGTGGGCTGCAGCTAGGTACAGGTCTTAATGGCCAAGAGATGTGTGAAAGACAGTAACATAAATGGAGTTTTTGTATTAACTTAACAAGCATGCTGTTGAGCTCTCTGGAGGGGGATCATCTGTGTATGACAGCAGTTCTGCCCGGCTGCTACACACAGAGAACTAAATGAATATAAGCTGCACTTTCTCTCTTCTCCCCTCATCTCACAGACGTAAGTACAGAAGCACTGAGAGACAAGGTATAACCTGCAGGTCTGACAGATCCTGTTATTGTAAAAATAAAATTAAAATAATCTATTCCTCTACTTATGAAATCATCCCCACTTACTGTATAATTGATTCTTATGTATCACATAACAGTATCTCACAAATTTAATAAATCTGCATTTCCATAAAACTGACATGTACTAAGGAAGGGGGTGGAGGGGGTGTTACAGCCTCTGGAAAGCATGCATATTTGCTACCCTTTCCCCTCCATTGTTCATGAGAAATAAAAATGCCCCCATAATACCACAAGGACTTTTCAGGTAACTGGGGTTCTTATTCTAGGAATGCAAAGAAGTGCAAAGGCATCCTAAGGCAACGTCACCTCACCCTGCTCCACACAGTAACTATATCTCCAGCCTCAAGTAATACAGAATTTAGAGAAGGTTGCCTTGCAGTGCTCCTTCCTAGGTTTTTCTAGAAGGAATAAAAATCTTAGCTTATGTTTTGAAGGACAAATGACAAAACCAAAAGGGAAATCAATTCCTTGTCATTCCATTCAAATTCAGCACATTTCAACTCCCAGAGAAAGCTGGTTAAGGTCAGAGTCTGGAGAGGTGAATAATACGCCATTATAGTCAGCAAAGCAGCAACAACTGCATAATGAGACTGCTCAATAACCCTAAAACTGTCTGGCTAGATAGCAAGTCAGCAAGGCTTTCAGATACTGCTCCACTCTACATGACAAATGCACTTTTTCAAAGAAAACATTATATGCTTTCTCTCATTGAGTTTGGTGCAACTTTTCTTCCCTCCTCAACGGAGCAACAAAAGAAACCATAGGTACCTCCTTCTCCATAGATGGGGAATGGAAGAACTGAGTGTAGACAGAGATTAAAAACGGCAGATATGAACAATGGACTCTGACTTTGGAGAAAAAAACACCATGTACATTCTGATTTTTAGGTGGTCTGACATGTTTTTCTTTTTACACCATGGTACAGACTTTATGGTTGTAATATGATATTTACATGAGTTAACAGGACACCTGCATGACCGGTTCAGTACAAACATTTACCCTTAAAAGTTGAATGCCTTCGAGAAGGATATCGCTTGCTGGGCCTTCTTTCAAATGTACTAGTTCTGCGTAATCTTGTCCCATGTGTTGCTTGATACTCTGTCCGCCCACTTAAAATACAGAAAAAAACAAAGTTAACTACTGCCTTTTGCTGGATGCTGTACCTCCTGCTTTGCATAAACACAAATATATTGCTGTTACTTTGCTAAATACCTGAATCTGAAGCGTGATCCCAGCCTTATGAAGTCGGATCTACTAGATTTACTATTTGCTGGGGCTCGCAATCTGAAGAAAGCATGGTGCTCCACTGCACACTTCCACAAATGTTTGCACGTTTTGGCACTGTCTAACCGGAAAACAAATGTGTGCTCTTGCTCTCTGCCCTAAATGCAGAAACAAAAGCTTTGGAAGTTGGCATGCATGACATGAGTTACTGTCCTTGGTAGGAGAAATACAGCCTGGGCCAACAGTGTGCTGAGACTCCCTCGTGTTCTTACCAGCCTGAGCACACACCCTGCTTTGTTGGATCAGGCCCAAGTAAGGGAAGATAGTTACCTGTTCATCATCTTCTACAACCACAAGTGTTAGTTTGCTCTTTTTAAAGTCCATTTTTGTGATTTTAGGCCTAAACACAAGAAGCAAAAAGAAAATTAATGGAAAAATAGCGTTTTGCAATCTAGGAGAACCCTCCAAAATGTATGAGTGATCCGCAATCCTGGAACACTTCAGAAATCATAATAAAAGTATGATTTCCGGAAAATGTGATTATTTTTCAACAAATATTTCACATTTGAGAGTGGTACTTTTAACCCGGCCAATTTACCTTCACATTTAACCTTGATCATAGAGTCATAAAACAGTTTGGGTTGGAAGGGACCTTTAAAGGCCATCTAGTCCAACCCCCCTGCAATAAGCAGGGACATCTTCAACTAGATGAGGTTGCTCAGAGCCCCGTCCAACCTGACCTTGAATGTTTCCAGCGATGGGCCCTCAAACCAGGATAGGCATCTACCACCTCTCTGAGCAACCTGTTCCAGTGTTTCACCACCCTCATCGTAAAAAAATTCTTCCTACTATCTAGTCTAAATCTGCCCTCCTTTAGTTTAAAGCCATTACCCCTTGTCCTATGGCAACAGGCCCTGCTATAAAGTTTGACCCCATCTTTCTTATAAGCCTCCTTTAAGCATTGAAAGGCTGCAATAACGTCTCCTTGGAGCCTTCGCTTCTCCAGGCTGAACAGCCCCAACTCTCTCAGCCTGTCCTCATGGGAGACTGATATTTTAACCTTGTAGATTCAGCCTACATTACAAAATATAGTCAAGACACCATTATGTAAAGGAGAAAGATTTCAGCATTTTAACAGAAAGGAATATAACACAAAAACAGATTACCAAAAGAATAAGCCTATTTTGTTGGCTCCTTCAAAGATCAATATGCCTGTTGGTGTCAGTCCAAGAGCGTATTCACAACCATCTCTTCCCTGCAAGCAAGCACAAAATCAATAATCAATGCTATTAGTAGTGTAAATCTTAATATAGTAACATGTAAAAATCCATAGGTTTTAAACTAAACATTAAGGCTTGCATATTTTTTTAACATTACAGAGCAGAAGAATATGCATCTGTACAGGGTGCAAACTGGCAGGTTTTGGCAACAGAGGGCCACTGGTTCCCTGTGTGGGAGGAGGCTGTGTTCGGCTCCAGGTGGCTCTGATGGCCGTGCAAATGGCCCCGCACCAAGACTGCAGCCAGGGGAGCCCACACCTCGGCTCACACGTGTTTAAGAGCAAGCAGTAGCTGCCAGGAGAAGGAGGCACAAAAGGAAGAATTTGAGGGACATGGGAAAAGGCACGTGGAAAGGGACACTGTTAGGGACATGGCTGGAGATGCACTCTTGGGAGGAGCCTATCCCTGCAGGAAGGGGTCCTTCTGGGGGACCATGGCCCAGGGGCAACCCACACCACAACAGGGACACGCCTGAGGGATTAACCCACACCAGCGCAGGGACAACCCTGAGGGGCCACGGCCCATGAGTGCCTCACACTGGGGCAGGGACAGCCCTGAGGGACTGCAGCCTGCAGAGAACCCCTGCCAGGGCAGGGATGGCCCTGAGGGACAGTTGCCCATGGGTGACGCACGTAGCAGCAGAGGAGCAGTAAGAAGCACACATCAGCAGCAGCACACGAGTGAGAAGCAGGAAGCAGCACAAAAACTGTTGTGCAAATGACCCCAACCTTGTGGGCTGCCTTGGAGGGACTGAGTGTTTCCCCGCAGGGAAAACAAGGGGAGCTGACACTAGGAAGATGGGAGGAGAGGTGTTGGACAGAAGTTAAGCTGGGGAAGGGGAAAGAAAGGTGTTTCTGTGTTTGCTTTATTGTCTTTTTTTTTTTTTTGGCAGTACCCAAATCGGTAGTTAAACATTTATGTCAATTGGCAGTATATTAAATTCAGTGAAATTCACTGAGCTGAGACTGTTTTGCCTTAGACAGCATCTCCATTCAATGTTCTGACCCCACATTCATAAAATAAAGTATAACATGGTTCTTACCTTAACTACATGCATATCTACACCATACATTTCTAGCCATTTAGCTTTGTTCAAGTAGCACAATTCAGCCTGCGCCGGGCTCTTTCCCCTAAGAACATAAAATTTATTTATACTTTATGCTAGGAAATTTTTGCCTGTTTAAAATGTTTTAAAATTCATTCCCCTAACCCTTTTCTTTGGGCCCTCAATCTTAATGACACTAAATATATTTCAAGCTTAGCCTATGTTTTTACCCTATTCCCTCCAAATCAAAATAAATTAGAGGGATGAAAATTGAAAAAGGTCTAAAATTGTGAATAAGGTGAAAGACAGCATCACCAAAATGTACAGGATTTATTAACAAAAGACAGGAAAAACTATTTGCTGCTCCCCTGAACATAAAACTTTATGTGTGCATGTGTCAAAGACAGAAAGAGAATTGTTTCAAACTCAAACAGAAAAATGATCAGACTGCTTAAAGTGTTATGAAATCACCTAAAGAAAAACAAAAAAACAAAGAAAAACTCACTCTACCAATCTTCCCTAAATTACTGCTTGCCATTTCTAAGGAGGGGGAGGGCTCAAAATCTGTCTAGAATACTTCTCAATTGACAAACGTAATCACCGTTTTACGTCTGTTGAAGGGGTTCTTGTGGACATACTTGACTTTGGAAGAGAAGAAAAACTCCTGTTGCTAGAAACACCACTCTCACACAGATACCCTACCTGCACTCTTTCCATTTCTGAAAAATGTCAAATTCCATTGCTTCGGTCTGGTTTGGTGCAAACCTGAATTCAGACACGAGTTCTGGTGTGTGCTCTGGGTGCTCACACTCTCCCAGCTCAGCTGCAATCAATTAGTTGAAAAGTTAAAATCATAAAGATCATAGGATAACCAGAAACATTTAATTCTGTAATCTCCACAAAGATACTGATAGTTTCTAAGTTTCTAAGCATGCTGTAGAAGAATGTTCTTGTACTGATATCGTAAATTAAAAAAGAACCACCACAAACTCAAACCAGATTGTACAGCAAAAATCAGACAAACGCATTTGCAGGAGCAGTGTAAGGTCACGGCACAGAATCCTGACATTTAAGAATGTTAGAACTAAACCAGCTTAACCAAAGCCGCTTCTCTGATTTTAAAGCATTTAAAGGAAATAAAGTTTCTATTAAAAACAAAAATCAATGCATTACTGTTTCAGAAGAGGTTACTTTGAAACTTCCTCTTGGTGCAATGAGGTCATACTTTTCATTCTGAAACACTTGCCATTTTCTTGCATGCTTTGTTACATTACTGGTTGTGTCAAAACCTGAAGATAACACCTAGTCTCAAGAAATCAGTGGTGGGTTTTTTTTGTTTTTTTTTTAAACCACAGTGGTGATGTAATATTCAGATTAAGTAATTTTTAAGGAAAGAAATGCTGAAACATTAACGTAATTGACATGTCACTTTCTACATATTTACTTAGGGCCTGGTATCTTCTTTTCTAGGAGCAGAACACTTTCAAACTCTACTGAGCTCAGCAGATGCAAGTGCTGAGCACCTCAGTGATTTATGCCCTTAACTGTCTTATGCCTGCAACATGCTTTGCTCCTGGAACCTCTCAGCTATACAAAGAGGCTGCAATGTCACTGCTGTGGGACTGTGAGACAAAAATCAGTGGCAAATACACCGTTCAGCAATACTGTGTGTCACCTGGCACACGATGCAATTCCAAACCACGCCTTTGTTAGTTGGTGTTTCTTGACTACTACTACCATCACTACTAAAAATTTAAAAAAAAAAGCATAGAGGGAAATGCAATCCCTTGAAGAAAACAGTTTTATTGCTCCAGGGCAGTTTTACACATACTGGTTGCAAAAATTTAATTCACTCTCAGTCTTCCTAGGAGGATACATTAGAACATAGGAAGTTATATTCGAAATGCAATCTGTTGACTGATACACTTACTAGGTGGTTTTGAGCACTTGAGCTTCGCTCTAACATTTAGTATTCCTAAGGATACTAAACAGACTGAGTTCACTGATGTTCATTTCTAACTACTGCCTCACACGCATTTTTTCTCTTCAACAGTAATCTTCCATGGTGGGTTACAGTATTCTTATCTATATGTCTTTTTCTTTAACAGAGATATCTCAGCTCTGCCGCTCTTTCATCTAAGTTGGAAGCCTATTTAACACAGATGTTGCTAAGAATTACTGGCAGTCTAGTCTCCAGTACATAAGAGGGAGCCACAACAAACACATTAGCAAGGAAGATGTCAGGGGAAAAAAGTAAGAAACCAAAGTTTGATGTGTTGACAACCATCTAGGAAAAACATGGGCGATTTCTCTACTAGTTAACTGAGAGAGAAGGCGGGGAATGAAGGCTGACTGTGCTGTAAAGAGGATGCATAAGGATGAGAAGAATCATGATTGTGTGGGACAAAAGATACACAGAGAACCTAGGGCAGAAGTATTAAGTACAAGAAAAATATCACCCTTGTTTCTCAACAGCTGCACTCACTATTTATTCACTTTCAGGCAAACAAACAATGCCATAATTTTGACCTCTAAGAAACAGGTCTTGAGAATAAGAGCCAGTAAGAGCCCCACATAGGGTAGAGGGGCAGTGGAAGAAGGGGAAGCGTGAGCACCCTACGAGGACGCTCTCACTAGTGTCTTTCCTGGTGGAATTATGTTCCCAGAATGGCTCAGCAGCACTAATGTTTTCCAACACAAGGGCACAGCAGAGGACCCATCTCTTCATTCGTGGTTTTATGGCAAAAGTATCCTGCGTTGGCATGCCCCTCCTCCAGTCTTTTTTTTTTTTTTTGAGGAGAGGGTGTTACATAATGCATTTATATACATTATCCACTTTGTTTAATAAATAACTGCATAAACTGGGGGAGATTTTTAAAAGGAAGTTTCCTACACATTTTTTGAAAATGGCAAAAATGTGTTTCTCTGTAAATGTATTGTTGATTCTTTTACACAGAAGGAAAAAAAAAAGTTTGCACTATCCCATGAAGATGTCTTATGTTTAGAACTGAAAACTCCAGATCTAAGAAAAAGTTTTCCTTCTCAGTTTAATTAGCAGTTTCAAAAGTATACCTGGTTAAATATGAAAACCACGCAAGACTAATGAGGTAGTTAAAAACTATTCTAGCAGTGACGATTCAAGTTTGGTAACAACCTTTCTGTAGATAACCCCTAAGTGAAGCACGTGATTATGTCTCTGCTTCACATGCTGCAGATTGATGCTATTTGCTACGTTGTCCTTCATGGGACTGGCAACAAAGCAACAATTTATGTTTGAAATATGATTAACACAAAACACCAGCCTTGGAAACTTGTTTGACAGAAAGAATTACTGTAACAGAACAACTTCCTTGATAAAGAAAATGTATGAAGTTTAAACCTGTCCCGTAAAGAGAAAAGGCCTTTCAGAGGGTTAGAGCATGAATTCCTAAACAGCCTTTTATAACTTCTTCCTCACTCTTAGGAAAGCAACACCAAGGAGCAAGATTGAATTTCACAGAGTACATGTAACCTACTGAGGAGGGAATAATCATTTGACATTTCTTTAAACTCTTCTTAACTAAAAGCTTCCAATGTCAATAAAATGTAAGAAACATTATAAAAATGCTAATTATAGCATATGCCAGAAGAGATAAATAAATTAGTTGCAATAATGAAATTATTTTGGAGAAACCTAGTGTGATAATGTCAAAATAGCAGAAAACTGAAACTGAAAAAAAGACCAAAGTATAAAAATGCCACCACAATTTAAATATGTTCTCAGGGACAGTGTTAAGAAGTATTAGTTTTGTACCTAGTTGGAGACATTATAGACATGATGGATGGCTATTGTATTACATTTACATAGTAATCCCAGGTGTCAGTTACTACCCAAAATGTGGAGGCATCAACATGTTATTCTTTGCTTGGTTCTCCTTGCTTAGATCAGGGTGAAGGTATCAGTGTTTTTATCTGTGAAAATGGAAGTAATGAATCAAATAACGGCTCCAGATTTTCTTCATCTCAAAAAGACAAACAGAGTTTGCCTGCAGCAGTTCTTTGCATACCTAAGAGAGCTGTGCCAGACTGGTGCAAATGGAAACTGAGAAATAACTCACTGCCTTAAGATTTACACCTGTTGCTGCTTGGAACTGAAATCCCTGTTTTGACTGTCAAGCCCATCTAGAATCACCGACTTATCTCCATTCTTGTATTAAACTAAGAGACTGTGCCTGAGCACTCCATGTGCCATTGCCAATGACCAGCAGAACAGGAAGAGTATTTTTCATTTTGCTTCATTTTACTGCTGATATGCCTAGAATGGTCCAGATCATTCCGCTTTCTTTTTGAAAAAAATGAACTTGATTTGAGCTTCTTCACACAAGTTTCCTTCCCATCTACAAAACAAACCACCTGAAATGGAATATTTGTATTAACACGTTCGCAGCAATGAAAAAAATACTTTTTCCTACAATAAACTAATGAAACGTAGTGTCCTGTTTTTTTAAAATCTTGTAACTCCTGACACAGAAGCAATCTTAGTTCTTACCTTTCCATGTAATTCACTCCTCTCTAGCACCTGCCACCCATTCCTTCCTGGCCCTGTAACCATCCCCTGTGTGACACTCCGCAGAGGCTCACTCTCCCAAGCACTGGCCAGGCAGCAGGCAGTCCATGTTCAAAACTGCACCCACAGGGACCTGCCTGCCACAAAGCCTGTGCTGAAGGGCCAGTTGGCTCTTCAGGCTGAATAGGTAATGCTGTGCTTACACCACGGCTTCTCCCTCAGTGAGGAACTATTTGGGGTCTTTCTTCCCCGGTCAGCCCCTGGTTTCCAGGAAGCCTTTGTCTATCCATGCCTTTGAGGCTCCTTCCCCTTGGCAAATGTGCTGACATTGGCTAATGTAGTTCAGAAGTTAGGAATGGAGGGAAGGCAGGAAAGTGATCTCCCTGAAATTCTTCTCCTCAGGTAAAGGAATGCCATTTATATATGATCAAAGAGAAATCATTAGTATCAAACAGTGAAAAGGAACTAGTAGACAAGTTTTTTAATACATTAAGACAAACCACTTTCAAAAGGTTGCATACCTTGAAGACACAGAGCTGCTAGTTCAACAGCAGTTTCATACGGGCATTTCAGTCTTAAAAAGAAAAAAACTCAAGCTATAAAAATCATGCGTTTTTTCTCAGTGAGTTCCTCTTGCAATAAAGCTAAGAAGTAGTCTGATATATGAAATGGAAGCATTAACTTCCACAAGCTATTAATGATACGAAACATCTACAATTAATTTTTACTTGCATATGGTTATTTCCTAATTTGGTACATTCTAACTAGCACTAAACACATGATATGCTCCACCATAAAACAAGCTTGAACTAATAGAGACAACGTTAAATCAACTATGAAACCATTTTTGCTCCAACACTGTACTTTAGAACATGTGGTTTTGAGGGGTTTTTTTGTTTTGTAACTAAAAAAAAAATAGAGCAGGTGTGAATTTATTGGCCAGGGTAAGACTATAAACACACAAAATACTTTTGCAGGGTTGAGCTGTACAGAAAATGTTGCACTTCATCATCTTTTCCTCCTCTTTTACCTACCATACTGAAAAATATGGCAAGCCCACGTTACATTTTCAAGTCACAAAAATCAGGATAGTCTTTGCTTTCTTTATACATTTCCATCACCTGGTCAATCTATCAAAGGTCTTTACCCATTCTATTTGTCAATAATACAGTCATGATCCACACAAAGCCATATTTCTCTGTATTCTAAAGGAAGAAAATGCACGTGGAACTGTAAACCATATTTATAATCTGTGCACAAATACCATAAAGAATTAAATCAATCATGCAGTTGAAGTAAAATTTTAGGTCACTATGAGATTAACTATTATAAATACTTTAAATTATAGCTGCAAGAGCAAATAGGTACTTACTTCCCTGAAAGAATGTCTTGCCGGAGCTGCAATACAAACAGGTACCTGACAAATAAAAATTCAGAAAGTCAAAAGTGTATATATAAAGTCACCCTTCTAGCCCCAATGGCTGGAAAGATATTCCAATTCATTGAGTAATCACAATATTTTCATTAACTTGCTCTTAAAAAAAAGGGGCCTTTGGGATCACTCAGATAAACCCTTCAAAGTTCCCATAGCTTTCACTAAAATCAAAAAGAGGAGAACATTTTTCACCTTCTGGCTGTGTTCAGGACATGGTCCAAAGCCTTGCTGTTTAGGGATGTGCTCTACTCTGAGCATACACCACAGCAACCTCAACATCCCTGACATTCCAATGTTCTCCTGAACTGTGTATTGCCCAATTAAAGCAAGAATTGAACTAGAGACAAAACACAGATAAAGGCATGAAGACTTCAGGGCTACCTTCTCAAACACAAATACAGAACATGGAAAAAGTCCAACTGGGTAAAAAGAAAAGCTCAGATTGAATTTTCACTTAAAATAGCAGAAAAGTTCTGAATAAAAGAAACTTGAATTCCACAGAGCCCACACATTTATTTAGGAGGCCAATTAGCAGTTTACAGCCTTCAAACCATAGTAGTATTTTAAGCTCTTGCTAATCTTAAGTTCTAGGCATCCTTCATGTTTTACAGCCACTCAGCGTCGGGGTTTCAAGCACGCAGAAGTGCCCCAGGCCATGCAAGAGCTCTGTACAGGACAAGATGGCACAGGCAGGCTCTGCACTGCTCTGGACATGGCGGGGTGAGGTTTGCAACGACGAGTGACTCAAGAGAAGAAAGGATGAAGCGCTACTGAGAGTCAACCCAGTAAACGGGAACATAAACTTATCTTTACAAAGGATGCTAGAAAGATAAAGTGTTTTTCGTCACAGAGGATGTGCTGTGAACGTGGTGAAGGATGAATAGTTGGAATCAGTCAGGAAAACAAAAATGAAAAGGAAGATTAAAAAGACTTCTCATGATACACTGAAGCAGAATCAGATTCATCCATGTTAGCTCTGTGTCACATCTCTGATTCACATACTTGATTAATACCTGACTTGCCAGTCAAACCTGGTATTTGTGTGCATAGATTAAGGGTAGACAAGAGTATTTCCTGTTCTTATTGTTTTCCCCTGATGATTCACAGTCCCATGAACTCTTCTAAATTTGCAAGAAAAATCTGAGCAGCGTTTCTATCAGTGTCAGCCGGCCTGTGCAGCACTGCAGCTCTGCTCCGGTTGGCATGGCTTACACTTGCTCCTTTTCTGCATGCAGACTGACAAGCATTGGCATCTCAATTGTTGATATTCTCCAAATCAGCAAAATACCTTAGAAAATTCTCCACGACACACATGTACAGACATATTGCTCTGTTGTTTTTCTAACTAAACTAACTACTCAGGTCCTATAAAAGCAACAGAAGATGTCTTCCAAAATGCACTGGATTTCAACTGTGGTTTTAAATTGGAAAAAGATGGAATGCATGAAGGGTTTCAACACTTCCCCATCACTGTGCTATTTATGAGAATGTGATGTTTACAGCTTCACTAGAAACTGGAGTCTACCAGAAAACAGGTCTCCACAAGGAATTTTGAACAACCCCCCCCAACCAGGCCAGTTCGTGGTTACTGTTAATGATAATTTTTCCTCCTCCTCTTACTCCCATTTGATTTCCACTTGGAATAATTCCGAGTATATAGTTGCTAATCTTCACTTTTTACTCAACATGCTACATGGAAAATATAATCCAGCCAGCATAAAGATTCTTAAAAACCCAGCAACGTTCAAAATTACTTTCCCCAACAAAAAAGAAAAATGCAACTATTTGTTCACTGTAAAATCAATTTCCAACTCATTTTCATTTTCCTTCCATAGTTTCACAGTGGTGTTCTGTCAAGCTTATAATTAAAAAAAAAATGTTCATAACACTGAAAATTTAGCTGACTGAAGTATTTTTCTCATTAAGATAGTCTTCTGAAATGCCACCTTTCAGCAATAATTAGATCACAAAGCATCAGAGGTTAATACTTTCAGAGGACATGTCTTACTCGATCACAGCAATGATCACATAGCTCAGAAACACACACCTCGCAGTGACTAGGATCATATGCTTCAGAGGATGAAGCAAGAAATCTTGTGGTAGACAGTAATGGAATAATTTGACCACAGGGGAAATGTAATACTTGTCAGACGTGCACCCTGATGTATGAAGACTTATATCAATTTTCAGAAAAAATATATTATAATTCCTACTATTTTAACTGCATTTTCTCACTAGAGATGCCCCAAAATCATCCAGGTTTTTGGATTCTCTAAGATCTTATACACAATTATATATGTCGCAGGGCGTTCTATAGGTTAATTACACATTGTACAGGAATATGCCCTTTTATTGAATTAACACTGCTGCGCTAAATTCATAATGAATTAAAGCCTCCATGTCAGTCTCATAAGGTGGTGACAACTAGCTCTTTGATCTTGTCTCAGGTAGTGAAAAAAAACCAACGTGGTCAACACAGCAGATATGAAAGGAGAAAGTAACCATATGTCTGCAGGCATCACATGCACATGAACTGCAACAATCAACAATCTTTAAACACCTTAGGCTGATTGGGAGTACACTGATTATTGTCAAGCAAATTAGAAGACATAGAAAGTGCCCTACAGTGAGAAACAGAACAACAACTAAAAAAAGACAAAATAACATTAAGATAGACGATTACTACATGAAGAAGGCACAAAGTTGGCAGATACGAAAAGTAAGTAAAGTAAGTAAACCCTTTTCCTCCAGCTGTTCCTTCCCCAATTCTCAGAATACCCTCTAGATCACACTAGGGTGCTATGAACCCAGCAAGATTCCTCACAGCCCAGAAAACAGTCCACCAGATTGAAACAAAAGACCTCCAGGTATTCTAAGGTGACTTTATACAATGCAGTCTTTACACTTTTCGCACCAGAGAACTTATGGGCAAGTGGAAGAGATTCAATCAACCAACTGCTAACCAAGAACGCAAGCTGTCTATTCCCACAATTCTGTGCCTTTTGTACCATTATTAAATTACCCCTAAGTCTTGGAGCAAAGGGGATGAAGCAGAGCACTGGCATTTTAGCAGGACATGATGGAAAATCCTCTGAGAGGTATGGCAGGTGTCACGGGTGTAAAGAGCAGCTGTCTCCCAGCTGTAGCTCTCCCCACCCAACGCTGCCTTTCTTTGCTAACTTCGAAGCACCAGAACACAGCATCTCCTACAGACTAAAACACATGGAGAGGCCCATGAACGGTTTTTGGCAGCAAATAAAAAAGATTATGTTTCTCTGACAGTAGGAAACACCTAAGAAGTCAGACAACATGACTACTCTTAGTAAGAAAGCTCAAATTGCCTGCTTACAGTACGCCCATGTACCTTAGATGTCTTATTTACCCCTCTGCCAGTCACCCAGTTAACCATGCATAGCTCCTACCTTGTAAACTCCTCATGAAGGTTGTTCGGTTCCGATGAATAGTACTTAATTCGAAAATGCAACGTGTACGGAGGTCCAACTGTATACGTAGAGATTTTAAATGGGGGAAAAAAAGTTTACACTAGTTGCAGTTCTGCTAAGGCAGAACAACAGCCACCACCCCACAACCCAAGAAACCCAAAATGAAGTATGTTTTCCAAATTCTTCAAAGACGTAAATATTTCATGTTTTTAAATGTAAAAATGCGTGCAATAAAAAAAATTAGATGATTACCATATTTTATGATACTCTAATCATTAGATTAATCAAGCAACAGTCCATTTGGTAAACATATTTTTGTTCAAAGATGTGTGTCCCGCAGCACGCTGTGAATGACAGCTAGCTCCAGGTACACTGCCTGTTACTGGGGGGCAGGGGGAGATGGAAGGGAGAGGGAGATACTTCTGGTTACCAGGCACAAACACAACTCAAAAAAACTCCCCACCCAATAGATCAGCGTTTGATACAAGAGAAAAGGTAAGATAAATGAGGTGAAAAGTGCTGGACAGGACTCTGGAAGGCACCCATGAACACAGAAAGCTAAGAAATTCCACAAAGTGGAGCTGCAAGAATTGTTGTTTTCTAATGCCGGAAGGTGAATGCTAGGTCTGACTTTCTATGTAACACAGATAATAAAAGGTAACCCAGCTACCATGAGACTATGACCAATGCACCCTTATCTGCCTAAGCCTCATCTTCCAGACCAACAGCCTGCTGGTATACTAAGTGCTGGAAAATGACTCTTTTTCACATCTTTCTAAGGTCTTCTGTAACACCACATCAACACAGTGTGTATCTGTCTATGAATAATCCATTCCACTAAATGATGTGCAGCTAAAACTCTAATAATTAGAGCTTTGACGTTGTCTCCAACAATAGCTCCTACAAGACAGGTTATAGTACCCTAGGCTGACAGGCACCACTGGCAAGGTCTGCATCAGTGAGGTAACTGCTGGGAAAAAAAGAGCAGTGAGCAACATCCATCATGAAAGAGGAACTCTTCTCAAACCACCTGCTGAATGCAAGGTAAAGAAAAGTATCTTGTTGTGAGACAGACCTTTACAACACTCATCAAACTGCTTCCCTCTTCAGCGTTCCTCAGGGCAGGGCTTGGCCATTTTCTTTTTTAAAACAGGCCCGTCACAGATTAAACACAGCCAAAACGGTGCAACTAAACTGGTTGAAGGTGTTACAGAATCGTTGATTTTCCACATTTTAAGACAGATCAAGAAAAGGAAAGCGCACCTGCAAATCACTTAATCACTTAAGGTAAAGTAATCCGTGATGTGATGAAAAGGTGAAGAGAAAGCCAACCACCAAAACCTTAGCCATAGCATATCTTTACCATCTGTTCTAGCAGACTGACACCCACACACTGTGGGGTAAAAGCAAACTGTCCTAAAGGCCTTTGAAAAAGAACTCCACCATTTACAAAAATTGTCTAGATATTTGGATACTTATCAGAAAGAAAGGCAAAGCACCACTGAAGCAATCAAGACACATCTCTGTGAGGTCCTGCAAGGGGGTCAACAATTTCCTTGCAAAATGCTTTATTTTAATCTCACAGTAGTGGTATTATCAGTTGATCAACGGCTGTTGCCAACTGCACTACATTAACAAAACACGTTAGTGCCGATGCTGTACCATACCCAAGCCTGCAACCAGATTATTAGAGATCCAGGAGCAACTTGAGTGCCTTAGCCCATTTCCACAAAAAAATGAGTGGCCAAACCCAACCCCTCCACCCAAAACTCCCTTTGATGAACCAGCAGGTATTTCTACTGGTTTTATTTATAATATATGAAAAAGAGATTAACCATTACACAATGAAGTATTTTCCATTTACTCTTTGAAAAAACCCACAAATCTGTTCTGGATCAGAAGCAGTGACAGAAACCACGATCTGTGTCCAGGCAACCTGATTTCACAGATCAGACTGAAATTACCTGGCAACCTGCTCTGCTTCAGACAAACAGCACATATTTAACGAGGGCTACTGAAGGCTGTTCTATTGCTTATAAGTGCTCTTGCATTTAGACATGATACAGTCAGCCAATCAGCTGAATAAATAACGAATAAATATTTATTCCATTAAAGGCTATACTTAAACATTCACACTCATGTTCAAATACTCTAAGTCCGAATTCTTAAGGAAGTAACAAAATAAACAGGCAGAGACATGGTACTTACTTTTTATTTGCTTCTTAATGAATTTTGAATGGTCCAACCAGTGCTAAAAAAAGAAAATCCACATTTAAAAGCAGCTCCATTTCAATATTTTGTTGACATAATAAACTAATTACAGTAAAATTTAACAGATAAAAATCTCTTAAAGGAAATATTGCCATATTTATTTGCTAAACTTACACACACTTGCAGAAGTGTTTATTTGCACATTTACCAACTTACCTTCTTTCAAGGGGGAAAGCTTGACTTATAAATGCATCAGTACTGCCAGGAAAGTTTCACTCTTCCATAGACAAAACCTCAAAATCCAAAGCCACAAAGCAGAGGTGTATAAGGAGAATACCCTTTTGTCTCCAGGTTTAACTGTTGCCCAAGTGCCCCTGAAGGCAGCAGACCAAATCCCTGGGTTTCGTTCTTTCAGCTCCCCTGTTTGATGCAGACCCTCCAGATCCTGTACTGTCCTGTCTTCCACTGTTCCATAGCCAAGTTTTTTCAGGATACAGGTGCAGACTTAACCCCCATTAAACGCATTTGGGAAACATTGATGCGTACCCCCTTCCCCTTTCTAAACTAACAGCAAAACATCTTGAATAGATGCAACTGTGATGACAAAAAAGTATGCTTCCCAGCAAAGTTTATGCATTCTCTCATCAGCGCAAGTTGCATCTACAGAAAAGTAGCAATAAACACTCTCTGGTGTAAATTTAGCTTAAATCTTTGACGGTCTCTGCGCACTGTCCTACACAAGGCTACAATCTGATTTGAAGCAACCTCGTGTAAATGGTCCTGTCGCACAAGGTAATAAAACAGTATTTAGACTTCCTTAAGTGTTTTTCTGTCTTTAAGCATATATTTATTTTAAAATAATAAATTACATACTATGGAACAAAATCTTAGGAGAAAAAACCTCTTCCCTCCTTCCAATTAAAGCATTCATGTTTTCAGAAAAAGGAGAATCTCTGAATGACCACTTGTCATTCCACTAACTCCACGCTACCATGGCTAAAATAATGTGAAAAATTATTTGTTGGATAGTAATGCTGGTATTTATTTACTACGTATGCCCTAAGCCAAGGCAGAAATTTATTTATCACAGATATAGAAGGGTATAGATTGAAAGTCTGACAACTTATGACCCTTGAGGTAAATATATCTCACAAAAAAAGGAGAGGGAGAAAGAGGAATGAAACAATTATTCTGAAGGTGCTTTTATTTGCATCAGACTTGCTAGATTCCCTTAGGTGAGGCTGCCAAGGAAACGATCTTTACAATCTGAGAAATTACTACCAGAGTGGAAATAAAACATTACAGGAGCTCATACAAATACATTCCTTAGAGTGGCAAATAATTTATTCTGTCTCTACTTTGTGCTCTTATGAAGAATTATACCAGAAACCACAGCAGTTCATAGAAGCTTTGTGAAATTTCAAATTTTTTATAATGAAAAAATATCAACATTGAAACTTCACTTTTTTTACTGAAATTGTACAGGTCTGCTTTCACACCTCCAGGGCAGATTAATTTTTTATGCTTCAAATACATAGCTGCAAAAATGTCTTTCTCCACAATATTTATTTTGGCTAAAGATAAGCCACTCACAAAGACAAATATACTGATTCTATTAAAAGAAAAGTTTAGCTTCATGTTAAATAAAACCAAAGATGAATAACATCTATAGTACAGGCAAAAATCCCAAAATAACTTTTCATTTGTTGCTCATGTTAGTACCATGTTCAGAAATAAGCACCGCGCAACCTGAACTAGAATAATTCCCAATGAATTAACAGCTGATAGTCGCAATCTTGCAACGTGGTGTTCTAGGTGTATCAAAACTCAAACAGCAGCAAGTTTCAAACTGATTATTTGTAAGTGTAAATACTTCAAAGAAGGTTTAAAAATAACTAACAAGACCCTCTGAACTACTTGCGCAGACCATTAAATTAGACTACAGCCTAGACAGGAAACTATCATTCATTCTCTGTACCCAAGCAGCCAGAGGCAGACCGCTCCAGGAGATAAAACACAGCAAGCATTAAACTCATCTCTCTTCAGAAGCAAGAATGAGCTGCTGTTTTACTCACATCCCACATTGCACATAATGGCTGTGCGTGATGTGGCCACCCCACAGATCACAAAATAAAAATACAGAGGTAGGACATGGACTGGCAGTATTATCAGCCCAGAGTTCCCAGGCCTGGCAGTTTTCATGCAGATTTGTGAACCAACACCAGTCTAAAGTCAGATATTTTGTGCAACTTCTGTGAAAATCAGGCTGAATTTCAACACTCCTTTGCCTCAGGTAATGTCAGAAGGCTTCTTCACACTGGAAATCACATCAGCTTTCCAAACGTCCCTCTGAGCTCAAAAAATTTTGCCATCCTCTTCCTCCATTTCACCTAAATTGTCTAGACAGTTACTGTAAGCAGGAACACAATACATGTGTCAAGAAAAGCTCGTCTTGTCTTGTGGGGCAATGAAGGCTACAAATGAGAGCTCTGATGTCTTGAATGTCTTGAAGGTGTAGAAAGTGACGTCAAAAATACTTGTCAGTGAACCAGAAGAAAGCCTCCAGAAATCAAGTTGAAGATTTCAGAGCATTCTAGCTAAAGCCAAAAAAAGGTTTGGGCTTGGCTACATACTGCTTGCTGACTCAAGAACAGGAAAGTGAAAGCAATGGATTCTGAAGTCTCACTAGGAAGCTGAATAAAACCAGAGGGGACTTTTGCCCTCTCAGCACCTATGACTGTAGCTCTGCCTGTCTTGTGCTCTGCCTAAGTAACTGTACATCATTTCAGGATCCGAACTCATCAAAGAAACTTAACTATGGATCTCACAGGGTAGGACCGAGGCTGACCACAGTCATTTCAACTATACAATGCCGCATTCTCCATATCCAGTCTGGACTCAGAAGTACCAGTGCAGAACGAGAAGTAAAAGAATTAATTGGTTTAGGACTGTGTTATGACAGGAAGACAGTGTCTAAGCTGCTTTGCCCACAGTAAGGGAGGAAAAAATCAAAACAAACCTGGTCAAACTGCAGGTAATCAAGATTCTATGATTACTTTAGAACAGAATACCATTGAACAGAACAGAACTGAATAAACAGTTCAGTTGGAAGGGACCTACAATGATCATCTAGTCAAACTGCCTGACCACTTCATGTTATCAAGGGCATTTCTCTAAATGCCTCTTAGATGCTGACGGGCTTGGGGCATTGACCACCTCTCTAGGATGCCCGTTCCAGTATTTGACCACCCTCTCGGTAAAGAAATGCTTCCTAATGTCCAGTCTAAAGGTCCCCTGGTGCAGCTTTGAATGATTCCCACACATCTTGTCACTGGATACCAGGGAGAAGAGATCAGCAGCTCCCTCTCCACATCCCCTCCTCATGAAGCTGTAGAGAGTGATGAGGTCACTCCTTTAATTCTGTCAGGTAAACTGGAACTTGAAATACTGGATTAACTTTCATTTATTCCTGTTTAATCCCAGTAGAATTTCTTAGCTTTGCCAAATGAATAATGTTTCCTATGGTATTAACTGACATAAACCAGTTAGTCACTGGTTGGGATTCCTGTGTCGAAAACACACACCAATCAATTCCAAATGAAATTTTAAAAAAATATTTCTTAAAATACTGGAAGTACATATTTATCTTAGCATGCTCTCCTGTTGATCACTCACTTTATCTAACTGAAGAGGAAAAAATAAGTACCTCAACACTTTGTAAGTGGTAGCAAGCAGTATTTTCTCAAAATAATCACGCAGCGAGGGAAAGATGTATTTGTGTCAAGATACAGCAGATAAACTATAGCTCCCAGAGCAGTCTATGTAAGGACCTCAGTGACTGCTAAATGAAGACTGAAAGGGGGAGTACCACAGGTTGACAAAAACCCATCACACACTTGAGCTTTGCAAATTCCACCACGTCTCTACTTGCTTCCTAAAAGAATGAAAAATCCTTGTCTTGATCTATACAGCCCTTAAAGGTGACGTGAAAAGGAAAAAAAAATTGCATTTGACCCTTTTTGGTTGGCTTGCTTTGCTAGTTTAAAATGCACGAAGAACGTCTTGAACAGATGTTTTTTTCCTTAAGTTTATTTATCTACTTAACTATCAGTAAGAGAAAGTCCATTCCTACAGGAAGTTTTATTTGCTCTCTGAAAAATATCGCTTCAATGCTTTCTCAAATCTTACCTACAGGTACGGGAGGGAGAACTGTGCTAAATGGTCAGCTTCAGAAAAGAAGGAGTGCTAAACAAAAGCTGGCACCTTTAAAACCGAAAGTCAATTATGCCTTCAACTGTCTTCTTGCTGTCTGATTTCTTAGGCACCTGAATGCTACCAAGCTGTCTGCCATTAGCCACATGGCCTTCTAAAGCAGAGAGGATAAAAACATATGTAACACATGGAAGGAATCGACAAAAACAAGTCAATAAAAATCCTACCCACCAAACCACAGTTTGGGGACTTCTCTACATGTATAAAGATAAAAAGGAGAAAAAGCCCTTTCCTCTTTTCTTCTGGAGGTCACCTTTTAAATATTATTATGGTAGTAACAGAAAACTAAAGGAGAATTTGGGTCATGTAGAAACTCAGGGACTATAGAAGAAATGGACTATACTTAGAAATGGTATAAGCTCGCAAGAGTTCACAGCTTAAAACGACGAGAAGATTGTTTTTTATACTCATATATGTTTCTTTGATCCATCCTAGAAAGTTATGTTCTTTTTGAAAATGTAAAATGCAGAGAAAAATGGATTTTAGATAAACTGCTCAGATACAACACCAGGGGTGATACTGATTAGTATTTTCAATAGGAAGCAGGGTGATGGGACACAATGCACCTCTGTAGGGTTACTGATGACTCCAAACTGCAGAGAGAGAGAGAAAGAGCTGGGACACAGAAAGGCATTTCTCAACTGGCTGGAGAAATTGTTTCAATAAGGATTCTGCCAGATCAACATGGACAATTATAGCACTCACAAATTACATGCTGAGCCCCAAGGGAGAGGGGAGGCGAGCACCTGGCTTCCATTAGGCTGCTGC